>CM061136.1:144255568-144518082 GCA_030789695.1 Scilla litardierei
ATAAAGCAGATATCATGGGTCCCCGAAGCAACGGGAGGTGTCACGCGTGATCCTGAGGGCCAAACGTTGAAGAATTCCATATATCAGCCCTCAACCGATCGGGTGGACAGACCCACCTGATCGGTTCGTGCACGTGTATCTGACCCGGACAGGAGCAGCAGTGAAGAGAATCTCACCGATCGGTTCAGCGATCGGGCGAAAACGACAGAGCTCTCTGTCTTTTTTGAGCTGAATTCCAACAGATCTAGTGACATCTCACCCGATCGGTTCATCTGTAGCCGAACTCTCCCAACTCACGACCCGGCGACATTAACCGATCGGTTCAGCGACCGGGTGATGTATCTGAAGAACTGAAGGCAATGTCGTTCATCGACTCACCCGATCGGTTGATGCTTCAACCGATCGGGTGGTCATGTTTTCTATATATAGCCCTAGGTTTTTTCCCAGAACGGATCCCCAGCTATTTTTCTGTCTTTTTTTATTTTTGACGGCTCCGAATTTATTCTTTCTTGTAAGTTTTCTGATTGATCTGAAACTTTGATATTACATAAATACTATTGTTAGCTCCATATTTCTATTGCTTGATTTTGATTCCAATAGCTAAATTTTGTTGTGTTGATATTTTTGCTATGAATCGTGAGTAGTTCTCCAATCTAGGGCATTGGTGGAAGCCCATTTGTGGATTCTCCTTAGAACGACCATAGGATTAGGATTTCGATGGGGTTTAGGAATTTAGATGGTTATGCGGGGTGTTTTATTTTCATTGGCGGGAGAAAGACCGCCTCTGACCGTCGGGCCAAGAGGAAATAAAACTGGCGTTTGATCCCCTAACCACAGCTCACATACCTAGCGTAGACATTGAATCCTAGTGCGTGGAAACATCATGATGAAATGTTAGGAGCAATCGTTGCGAGCTTGTGCTTCCGGAGTCGGTCGGTGTTAATGGACATGGGAATGCCCACCGACCGAACCCGGGTAGACCTAGCGTATCATCCTGAGCATCGACCGGAATATCGGGCCCATGGGATGCTAGGTATCACTCTTAGAGGCAAGGTCTCACCACTAAACCCTAATATCTGATCGAATTCCTATCCGTCGGTCGTAATAGAGAGGGCACATGATAGGGAGGAAATCAAAGTCCTAGGTTCCCTTTTATATCTTACATCGTTCGCATTTCTTTCTCGTGACAACCAACCGACTGTTAGGGCTAGCTCACCCACCGGGTGAACCGGTTCCTTCTTGAATACAAGCACAACACATGCCTCCCTGAGTTCGATCCCCAAGCCACACTACAACACTGTCACACCCCGCTTCCCTAATATGGAAGGCGAGACGTGAGGATGTCCGCTCAGACGTGGAGCTGTGAAGCTGCAGTCTGATAAGCGTCTGTAAAAATTTTCAAATAGTAGCAGGTCCTTTGCATTGCGACGAAATAACAACAATGATAATAAAGCAGATAAAAGAACATCTACCAACAAACATCCAGAAATTATTCTAACATCACAGAGCAGTCACAAAAGTATAATTCTGAACAATAGGCCTAAAGCATGGCCGAAACAAAAGTAAATAGAGTCACCGGCTGAGACTAAGGGTAGGACCGGAATCCTCGAACTGAACGTCAGCAACCTGTCGTCCTCTACAACTAAGTCAGGCTCAAAACCTGACATGTGACACCTAAAGAGAAAAGGGCACATGTCAGCAAAAGTCTCCCAAAGAAAGCGGAAAACTTTTGTGCAAGGATACAAATAAAATAAAGCGACTAGCAGTTCTAAATAATGACATGACATGACATTTAAAGAATGCAACAATTTAAGATGACATGATGACATGCATGCACGTCGTAGCAGAAGCTACGAAAAACACTGTTTCACGAGTCACAAACATTATCATTTCATGAACATTATCATTTCACGATGTGCACAGGGTTTACGCCTTACAACTGAAGTTACTGATCTGGCATACTTCTACACTGAGTGGTCGCTTAACCCTACCCCTCCACTTGTGTCGAGCCTTAGTTTCCTAAGTACGTAAGCTCGCTTCTGGATCACGAGTCCAGGAAGTGTTTCTCAATATGGACTGGCGCCCATCTTCTGGATCACGAGCCAGGAAGTGTTTTTTTGGCATACGGTAGAAATACTTGCAACACACGCATATATACGGTATTTACTTGCACAAGTACAGTAGTTACTTGCAACACACATAAATAATGTATTTACTTGCCTGTAGTCGAGACCGGTTGTATTCCGGTTCCTTGGGCGTGTCTCGTACCGCGTCCGGGAGTCGGTGTCTTCCCAGGACGTCTACCTACAAACACCACACGCACGCACCCATATTTTATTAATATAATAATAAAAATTATAAAGTTCTGTACTACATGCACATACGCACGTATACGGATACACGTATAAAAATAATTCTTAAATCTCTAAATAAAAAAGCTTAACCAAAATCCAAAAAAATCTTCCCCCTTCTCTACACAAAAATTCACTTCAAAAATTTTCCTTTACAAATTCCCCTTCATACTTTTCCTTCCAAATTTCCTTCACGTTTTTCCCTTTCACAATATTTCCCTTTCTCCTAAAAATTTCCTTCACAAGACTATTCCTTCAAAATTTTGGCAGCACTACAACTCTTTCAAAACTGTGAAAGTTTTTCTCTTTTTTTTGTGTTTTTCTCATCTTCTTCACTTACAGGTTGATCAATGGAGGATCCAAGGATGAGGGGACCAAGGGGAGAGAGGTGGGCTGGTGGTGGGGTGGTGGCCGTCGCCGGAGTTGGCTGGAGTTGGCCGGAGTTGGCCATGGCTATGATGGGTTTCATGGGTTTTGTTTGAGTTTTTAGAGAGAGATAGAGAGGGATTGAGGGATGTTGAGAGAGGTTGAAGATGTGGAGATGGAAGAGGGTAGTGGGGGCTCACCGGAGATGGGGGAGTTCGCCGGAAAGATGGCCGGAGGTTCGCCGGAGGGGAGGTTGAAGATGCATGAGAAGAGGGATTAAGGGGGGTTTATATAGGTTTAATAAATTAATATTAAACTAAAACATTTATTACTTAGTCAAAAGGAAAGATTAGGATTAGATTTGCTTTTTGACTAAATTAGGAAAAGTTAAACGTATCCCTCCACACATGTTAGTCATGTTAGGGTAATTAGTAATTAGGTAAGGTAATTAGTGACGGTAAAATTTGTAACGAAATTACGATTTTGCCCCTACTAGTAAACGTGTCCGAAAAATTACGAAAACATACCCACGGGTTCGTATCGTCACGAGTATCGTGAATACGAAGTCCGATTTATGATTTGAGCTACGGAAATACGAGTCGTGGGCTAAAACGTTTAGGAAGCGGGTTTACGGGTTCTCTATTGATTCGGCGTCAGAAAATTACGAAATTAATAAGGGAGTCCCTAAATGATCATAGAACGTTACCGTAGAAGTTTTAAAATGTTTTGATGACGTTTGTATAGAAAATAAATTCATTAAGCCAAAACAGTAATAATCGAAAATGAATTTTTACCAGATTATTTAGAGGTATTCGATGAAACCCGAACTTACTAAAATACTTCATAACTGGTTTGAAATTTCAAAATATTTTTATTAGAAATTTTCGAAATCATAAAACTCCTGACGGAAAATAGTTTAATAGGTTAAACACGCAAATTGTAGTGTTGATGAAAACATGTCGTTACATCCTACACTCCTTATAAAAATTCCGTCCTCGGAATTTAAGAAAAGAGATGAGGATAACGCCTACGCATCAGTCATGAAACTGTGGTCTAGAGCATACCTGAGATTACTTGATCAGTGGTCTCCGCTTCAACAGCAGTCATAGTAAATGCCTGACGCCTTGGTGGATTTGACTTGGCATTTTGAAAAGCTTGCTGCTGAGGAGGCAGGGGTTGCTTTTGCTGGGTTGATCCTGAAGCCATCATAGGGTTGGCTGGGTTTATAGTGCGACGAGGGCAATACTTGGCAAGATGGTCAGATGCCACACACACTAGGCACAAGTTCAATAACACACGACAGTCCCTCTTGACGTGTCCAACACGGTTGCAGCAGTCGCACACCATAGTGGACCTGGCATCGGCCATAGCTGCTGGCCTTTTGAAATTGGTGGTCTGAGTCGGACCGAAGTTGTTCCTGATAGGTTCCATCGGGCGTTTGCCTGTATTAACTTGAATTCCCCTTTCAAGTCGTGCAATGGTTTCATGAGTTCGTGCAGCTTCCAGAACATCCTCAAGGGTAGTCAGCTTCACTGAACTCATCGAGGCTTGAACACGAGGGTTTAGGCCTTGACGAAACTGATAGGCACAGTCTTCTGGATTTTCAACCATGTGCGGAGCAAAACAACTGAGCATTGAGAACTCTGCCTCATACTCATCGACAGTCCTGTTGCCTTGTTTCAGGTTAGTAAAACGACTTTGGAGTTCTCTCTTGGCCGAGGGAGGAAAATATTGGGCGTTGAACCTTTCCCGGAACATGCCCCAAGAGATAGGCTTAACCAGACGTCGTTCTTCACGATCCCACCAGCTTCGAGCATTGTCAGTTAGTTGCAGTTTTGCAACTTCAACCCATCATGCTTGAGAGATGCGAGAAGCGCTCAACTTGTCTTCAGTGGCTAGGGCTCATTCTTCTGCTTCTAGTGGCCCTTCCTTTCCAGAGAAAGTCTTCGGACGAAGCTCCTGGAATTGCTTAACCCCGGGTTCAGCGGATGGTGGTGGTGCTCGTGGTTCCTGCTGAAGCATCTGGTGTTGTATTTCCAACATTTCTCTAATCACTCCTAGGATTGCAGATATCTCGGTGGCACCATCGGCACTGTTTCCATTGGCGCCATTTCCGTTGTGGGTGTTTGGTCTTCCTGCCATGCTGTAAAAAAATAAACTTGGGTCAATATGTACTTAGTCATCTTAGGATCGTAAAGATGCGTATATTGCTCTGAGTATTTGCATGACCTGCGTGGGCCACCACAGAAACCTGTCACGCCCCGCTTCCCAAAATGCCCGGGAGCGAGGACGTGACGAAGTTCCGCATGTGCATAAAACAAGGAGGACTTTTTTTTTCTTCTTCCTTGTTCGATGCACACTAAGCGTCTGTAGTAATTCCATTGAAGGACAGGTTCTTGTCATGCAATCTCAGAGAAAAAACACACAACATCTTTATTATCCCAATAGATGATAAGTAGTACAGGACTGGGCCTTATAGTACGGCCTACATCGACTCGACAGAAAAGTAAAGTACATCACTCGAAAGTAAATAGCACACTGGCGATAAGGAAAGCACACTGACGGTGAAAAGCGGATGTTGTGGTCGAATCGGAAACTCATACTTCTCAGCAGGTGCGGGCTCAGTAACGTCCTTTGATCCTTGGTCCACGGGATCGTCCTCAGTGTAGTACTTCACGTACTCCGTCAGCTCGTAGTCTGACATGAATTTCAAAGAAAACAATGAAATACATGTCAGCGCTAAGCGGCAAGTAAAAACCAACAGAAAGTAAAGGTAGCAATGTAATGGTCGAACAAAAGGTAACAAACGCCGCTTGACCATCTAATAGTGTAGGCAGGCCTAATAATAAGAAGTCTAGCTTAACTCCCAAATCATCCAGTCAGTCAGGGCTTGAAGGCACAGGTCACTTCAAAGACCGCAGGAACAAGTCCCTTGGTTGACCAACCCCCTTCCCATTCCTTTCTAGACACTGATTCGGTCGTAATTTAAGACCGCTTGTTATTATACCGCCTTGCCACGTTCGAGTAGTCTCGACTTAGTAAGTAGAACAGTGGTATCAAGTCAGCAATAATGGCATAGTAAACAAACAAACTAGTGCATCGGTCTTAAATGCCGCAAGGGCCCGATAGTGTACTCCGTAAATGTGCTCCGTAAATGCCCGAAGGCCCAATAGTGTGTTCCGTAATGTGCTCCGTAAATGCCCAAGGGCCCAATAGTGTGTGTTCCGTAATGTGCTCCGTAAATGCCCGAGGGCCCAATCGTGTTTTCCGTAATGTGCTCCGTAAACGCCCGAGGGCCCAATAGTGTTTTCCGTAATGTGCTCCGTATGCCCGAGGGCCCAATAGTGTGTACGACAATACAAACAACCATGAGTATAATACATCATACACAAATACGTGGTGGGTACTTGCGTACAGTAAAACACAGTAGGAGGTGGTTGATACTTGCGAGTACAGTGCAGTAAACATGGTAGTTAGTACTTGCATATATATACGGTAGAAATACTTGCAACACACGCATATATACGATATTTACTTGCACAAGTACAGTAGTTACTTGCAACACACATAAATACGGTATTTACTTGCCTGCAGTCGTGACCGGTTGTAGTCCGGTTCCTTGGGCGTGTCTCGTACCGCGTCCGGGAGTCGGTGTCTTCCCGGGACGTCTACATACAAAATCAAAATTACAAAGTTCCGTACTACATGCACATACGCACATATACGGATACACGTATAAAAATAATTCTTAAATCTCTAAATAAAAAAGCTTAACCAAAATCCAAAAAAAATCTTCCCCCTTCTCTACACAAAAATTCACTTCAAAAATTTTCCTTTACAAATTCCCCTTCATACTTTTCCTTCCAAAATTTCTTCACGTTTTTCCCTTTCACAATATTTCCCTTTCTCCTAAAAATTTCCTTCACAATGCTATTCCTTCAAAATTTTGGCAGCACTACAACTCTTTCAAAACTGTGAAAGTTTTTCTCTTTTTTTTGTGTTTTTCTCATCTTCTTCACTTGCAGGTTGATCAATGGAGGATCCAAGGAGGAGGGGGACCAAGGGGAGAGCGGTGGGCTGGTAGTGGGGTGGTGGCCGTCGCCGGCCGTCGTCGGAGTTGGCCGGAGTTGGCCATGGCCATGATGGGTTTCATGGGTTTTGTTTGAGTTTTTAGAGAGAGATAGAGAGGGATTGAGGGAGGTTGAGAGAGGTTGAAGATGTGGAGATGGAAGAGGGTAGTGGGGGCTCACCGGAGATGGGGGAGTTCGCTGAAAAGTTGGTCGGAGATTCGCCGGAGGGGAGGTTGAAGATGCATGAGAAGAGGGATTAAGGGGGGTTTATATAGGTTTAACAAATTAATATTAAACTAAAATATTTATTACTTAGTCAAAAAGCAAGATTAGGATTAGATTTGCTTTTTGACTAAATTAGAAAAAGTTAAACGTATCCCTCCACACATGTTAGTCATGTTAGGGTAATTAGTAATTAGGTAAGGTAATTAGTGACGGTAAAATTTGTAACGAAATTACGATTTTGCCCCAACTAGTAAACGTGTCCGAAAAATTACGAAAACATACCCACGGGTTCGTATCGTCACGAGTATCGTGAATACGAAGTCCGATTTACGATTTGAGCTACAGAAATACGAGTCGTGGGCTAAAACGTTTAGGAAGCGGGTTTACTGGTTCTCTATTGATTCGGCGTCAGAAAATTACGAAATTAATAAAGGAGTCCCTAAATGATCATAGAATGTTATCGTAGAAGTTTTAAAACGTTTTGATTACATTTGTATAGAAAATAAATTCATTAAGCCAAAACGGTAATAATCGAAAATGAATTTTTACCAGATTATTTAGAGGTATTCGATGAAACCTGAACTTACTAAAATACTTCATAACTGGTTTGAAATTTCAAAATATTTTTATAAGAAATTTTCAAAATCATAAAACTCCTGCGGAAAATAGTTTAATAGGTTAAACACGCAAATTGTAGTGTTGATGAAAACCGGTCGTTACATCTCCCAAAGAAAGCGGAGAACTTTTGTGCAAGGATACAAATAAAATAAAGCGAATAGCAGTTCTAAATAATGAAATGAAATGACATTTAAAAATTCAACAATTTAAGATGACATGATGACATGCATGCACATCGTAGCAGAAGCTACGAAAAACACTGTTTCACGAGTCACAAACATTATCATTTCACGATGTGCACAAGGGTTACGCCTTACAGCTGAAGTTGCTGATCTGACATACTTCTACACTGAGTGGTCGCTTAACCCTACCCCTCCATGTGTGTCGAGCCTTGGTTTCCCAAGTACGTGAGCTCGCTTCTGGATCACGAGTCCTGGAAGTGTTTCCCAATATGGACTGGCACCCATCTTCTGGATCACGAGCCAGGAAGTGTTTTTTTGGCATAGGGTTGTGCCCGCAAAGCAGGTGCCTAGCCTCAATCATTACAATAAGTGTATCGTGTGCTACGCAATCACGATGAAACATTGAATGCATGAAATGACATGGCAATGAGCAGTTAAATTGTGTACCATTAACTTAAATTAAACATGGTATGTCAGCATGAATGTGTCACGCCCCGCTTCCCTAAAATGGAGGCGAGACGTGAAAAGGTCCGCACGAGAGTGGAGCTGTGAAGCCCCAGACCCGATAAGCGTCAATAAAACATAAGCAGGTCTCTGTAACCACAAACAGAACAACAATAACAACACAAGGAGAGACAGAAATAAAATCGCATATCTCATAATTAGTCCAACATGAAAAATTTAAGTTCAACATCCAGAAAAGCCACCAGGCTAAAAGAAAGAGTCTAAAGGCCCAGAACAAGGCCAACAAAAGCAACAACGCAACAAAGTATAGGTGCCACGCACCGACAACAAAATAGCAGTCTAAACAAAAGGGGAAAACGCAACGAAGACACTAGGACTGGTCCCCAGTGTCCACGTACTCCCCGTCAAACACAAGCTCGGGCTCGGCGTCAGCAAACAACTCGTCCTCAACAAGGTACTCAGGCTCAGGATCTAACATGTGACACCCAAAAGAGTAAAGGGGCACATGTCAGCAAGTCTAAAAGACTTGGGCAAGGAAACTGAAAGTAAGGCAACTAGCAACCTAGCAGTATAGTATGCATGACATGGCAGTTATAACATGAGTGCACAAGCAAGACATGGCGAGACAATAAGTACAAGAGAACGAATATCGGGACAAGACAAGAGTAGCCAAGCTACTAACAATCTCAATCATTTCACTAGTCACGTTTCAAGTTGTTTGTAGATGTTTACGCCTTACAGCTGAATGGTTTGGCATTCACGCTGATTGGCCGCTTAACACTACCCCAAAACCCAGAGTTTACGCCTTACAACTGCAGTTGCTGATCGGGCAGACTCCCAGTTGAATGACCGCTTAACTCTTACCACATCCCACACGTAAACAAGCCAGGGTCCCTGTACATGAGCCCAGTAAATGAGCCAGGGTTGCCCCGCACGGGAGCTTGTTTTCCTAGTTCACGATTCAATATCGAGCGTTGGGGTTAGCAACTCATTATGCTCGCTTCTGGTCACGAGCCAT
This sequence comes from Scilla litardierei, assembly GCA_030789695.1. Lineage (NCBI taxonomy): Eukaryota > Viridiplantae > Streptophyta > Magnoliopsida > Asparagales > Asparagaceae > Scilla > Scilla litardierei. Next base: position 144,264,864 of record CM061136.1, read on the forward strand.
GAAGTACAAGTATTGTAGCATGTGCTACGCAATCACGGGAACATTTAAAGAATGCAATGACATGACAATTAATTCGCGTACCGGTAATTGAAACTAAACATGGCATGGTAGTTGTGCAACATGATAAATGTTGGATCTAGCTTCGTTGTCAAGCTAGTCCTAAATTTCCACCTAGGCGAGTATCATTTCATCGCCTAGTCTCTTTTACGCCTACAACAAGCAAATGGCCTAAAACATGGCCTAAACCCTAAGAGGCAAGTTTCACTTGCCTAGCACCGAGGATGACGATCACGAGGGTTCGTCTCACGGATGCTAATCTACGGGGGAGTCGCTGTCATGGAGAAACAATCAACAACAATATTCATTTCATTAGGGTTTCATAAAAACACAAATGGTTTATGCTAAAACTAAAGAAACGAGTATTACCGTATAGGAAACGGAGGAACAACGCCGAGCAACCACGGCGACGGAAGAAACGCTCCGGGGAACCTAGGGTTTAGATCTGGAAATGATTGGAGAAGTTTGGAGAAATAGGGTTTTGGGGGATTTGATGAGATTTTGGGGAAGATGAGAGGTGGAATGTGTTAAGGGAGAGTTTGGATGATGGATTTTGGGCTTGGAATGAAGGAATAATGGTTTGAGGTGGAAGGGGGCTCAATGGAGGAGAAACTAGGGTTTTAGGTCGTGAGGGAGAAGAAGAAAACGTTTGGGAGGGGTATTTATAGAGTTTGGTGGCGGCTAGGGCAAAACTAGGTTTTCCTGCACTGCTTAGTCGGTCAAAGAACAACTGCTGACCGACTAGTTTGAGAACTAGTCGGTCGGTTGACCAATACAGACCGACTAAGTGTAAACAGTAGCTCCAGTCGAAAACCTGAACTAAGAGTTAGTCGGTCAAAGAACAAGTACTGACCGACTAGTTTGACAACTAGTCGGTCGAAAGATGAACTTAGACCGACTAAGAAGGAACAGTAACTAGTATCAAAAATAGTTGATGAGTTAGTCGGTTAAAGAAGCATTGCCGACCGACTAGTTTGCAACCTAGTCAGTCAACCAACGTTCTTAGACCGACTAACGATAAACAGTAACTCCTGAACAATTTAGAAAGCCAACTAGTCGGTTCAAGAAGGTTTGCCGACTGACTGGATCGTCATCTAGTCGGTCGGTTCCCCTTCTTACACCGACTAACGTGCACCAAAAGTTCCGATATGGAGCGCGGAGCTCCGGGATCGATTCCTAAGACTCCTCGGCTTGATCTAACAATAAGATATGACCGATACGAAGCCCGTCACGAATGACTTACTCCAAAATCGACGATTCTAAGAAAGAAGCTAGAAAACACGACGAAACGATCGAAAATGAAAGTTACGGAGACGATAACCACATATAAGGAGAAAATCCACCAAATAATATATTATAATATAATAACTCCAGATACAAGAAAACCAGTCGTTACATCCTCCCCAACTTAAGAAAAATTCCGTCCTCGGAATTTCCCAACACTCACGTGTCCGGGAACAAAAGTGGGAAACGCTCTCGCATCTCATCCTCATTCTCCCAAGTAGACTCTCCAGGTGAGCCGTGTCGCCACATCACCCTCACAAGATTGACAATCTTGTTCCGAAGTGACTTCTGACGCCTGTCCAGAATCTGCACTGGATGCTGGTCATACGTCATATCGGGGCGAACGGTAATCTCCGAAAAATCCACAGCATGAGATGGATCGCCAATGTATCAACGAAGCTGCGACACATGGAAAACATTGTGAACTCCTTCCAAAGATGGCGGCAAGGCTAAGCGGTAAGCTACCTCGCCAACTTTCTCCAGAACGTCAAACGGTCCAATGTATCGCGGGCTCAACTTCCCTCGCTTCCCAAAACGAATCACACCACGATTCGGGGAAATCTTCAGAAACATATGGTCGCCCGGCTGAAACTCCAAAGGACGACGTTTAGCATCCGCCCAATGCTTAAAACGGTCCTGAGCAATCCTCAACCTCTCCCGAATGTTCCTGACAATATCCATAGCCTCCACAATCATCTCAGGTCCCAACAACTCCCGATCACCAACGTCATCCCAACTCAATGGCGATCGACATTTCCTCCCATAAAGAGCGGCGAAAGGCGCCATGCCAATACTCGCCTGGAAGCTGTTGTTATAAGAAAACTCTACCAGATGTAAATGGTCCTCCCACGAACCCTTGAAATCCAACATGCACGCCCTCAGCATGTCTTCCAAAATCTGAATCGTCCTCTCGGACTGGACATCCGTCTGCGGATGATACGCCGTGCTGAAACTCAGACGCGTACCCAAGCTCTTCTGCAAACTCTGCCAGAACTGAGATGTGAACCTCGTGTCTCTGTCCGACACGATACTCACGTGGACTCCGTGAAGTCGCACAACCTCCTGCACGATTCACGTTACATCACTATCCAAACTAGGAAAAAGAAATAAAAACGGAGGGTAAAAGAATTTTACCTCCATATATCTCCTCACTAGCGCCTCAGTGGACTGTCCCACTCGGAATGGAATAAAGTGCGTGGATTTGGTCAATCGATCTACGATCACCCAAATCGCGTCATTCTGCTTCGGACTCCGAGGTAGTCCAGTCACGAAATCCATAGTGATGTGTTGCCATTTCCACTCCAGAATCGGAATCGGTTGTAGCTACCCGGCCGCACGCTGGTGCTCCGCCTTCACTTGCTGGCAAACCAAACACTTGGCCACACTTCGAGCCACACTCCTCTTCATTCCATGCCACCAATAGTTCAGACGAAGATCCTGGTATATCTTGGTGCCACCAGGATGCATAGAATACGGCGAACTGTGTGCCTCCACAATCAACTCCTCTCTAATATCCCCAGCCGGCACACACAACCTGGCCCCAAACCTCAGCGAGCCATCCTCATGAATAAAAAATTCAGTCCGCAGACCGGCTTCTACCTGCCCCCGAATCTTCACCAGCTTCGGGTCCTCAGCCTGGCCAGCCTTAATCCGATCCACGATCGTCGACTGTACCTGCATGTACATCAACGAAGAAGCCTTCCCAGGAAGAACAATCTCAACACCAGAATCGCAAAAATCCTGCTGCAATCTCCACTGCGAGGTCAAAATCATCACCGCTGGAAGCCTACTCAGCGCATCAAGAACCACATTCACCTTGCCAGGGTGAAACTGCAAATCAATATCATAATCCGTCATGAGCTCCAACCATCGACGCTGTCGCATGTTGAGCTCCTTCTGAGTAAAAATGTACTTCAAGCTTTTATGATCGGTGAAGATTTTCACTTTCTCACTCAGCAAGAAGTGCCTCCAAATCTTAAGAGCAAACATAACGGCAGCCAACTCCAAATCATGCGTCGGGTAATTCTTCTCATGAGTCTTAAGCTGACGAGACGCATACGCCACAACATGCCCGTGCTGATGCAACACACAACCTAGACCCTTGCCAGAAGCATCGCAAAAGATCTCGAATCCACCGCTGCGATCAGGTACAACAAGAATAGGGGCAGTCGTCAACCTCTCCCTCAGAGCACCAAAGGCATTCTCACAATCACCCGACCAAACGAAAGGTACATCCTTCCGCGTCAACCTGGTCATCGGCTCAGCAATACGAGAAAAGTCCTTAATGAAACGTCGATAGTAACCGGTAAGTCCAAGGAAACTCCGAATCTCAGACACAGACGACGGAACAGGCCACTCTCTGATGGCCCTAATCTTCTCAGGATCCACTGAAATACCATCTCCTGTCACCACATGCCTGAGAAAAGCAACTCTGTCCAGCCAAAACTCGCACTTCGAAAACTTAGCATACAACCGATGCTTCCTCAGAATCTCCAACACCGTCCTCAAGTGCGATGCATGCTCCTCCTCCGACTTCGAATAGATCAGAATGTCGTCAATAAAGATAACGACAAACTTATCCAAAAATTCGTAGAAAATCAGGTTCATCAGATTCATGAAAACTGCGGGTGCGTTGGTTATGCCGAAAGGCATAACCACAAACTCGTAGTGTCCATACTTCGTCCGGAACGCTGTCTTCGGAACATCTCCCTTCTTCACCTTCAACTGATGGTAACCACTCCTCAAATCCAATTTAGAAAACACCCTCGAACCCCCAAGCTGATCAAAAATATCATCGATGCGAGGCAACGGGTATTTATTCTTAATGGTCACCACATTCAACTCCTGATAGTCCACGCACATGCGACGCGAACCATCCTTCTTCTTCACCAACAACACCGGTGCTCCCCACGGAGACACACTAGGATTGATATAACCCTTCCGCAAAAGCTCATCCAGCTGCTTCTGCAATTCCTCCAACTCAGCGGGTGCCATATGGTACGGCGCCTTCGAAATCGGCTGCGCTCCCGGAACAAGATCAATAGAAAATTCTAGAGCTCGATCAGGTGGCAAACCAGACATCTCCTCGGGGAAGACGTCATCAAAATCACGCACCACAGCTGGCCACTCCAACTCCATCTGCATAGCCACAACCTCCACCGGCCTGGCCCGAAATCTGACAGGACCAAGTGAACTGCTACCACGGTTGAACTCAAATACTGGATGTCCAGGAATCTCGAACACCACCTTCTTCTTCCGACAGTCGATCATAGCATAGAAGCTCGCAAGCCAGTCCATCCCAAGAACTGCATCATAGTTGATGATTTCGTGGACAATGAAATCAGCGTAAAGCTCATGTCCACAGACCACCAACGAGCAAGAATTGCAACCACGATGCACCGAGACCACGCCATTCCCTGTAACGATATTCCAACTCTTGGGAAGAGGGGACGTCGACAAGGAATGCTTCTCCACGAAGCTCTAAGAAATAATGCACATGATGCACCAGAGTCGAAGAGGACTCGTGCAGGAAATGTACACACCAAAACCACACCTAACAAGCAATTAACAATCAAACCCTATTCTAGCAAACAATCATGTTCAAGCAAACAACACAATCTAACAATCAAAACCAGCTATGAAAGTAACAGCTAGATTGAGGATTACCTGCGATAACCTCATCCACAGCCTCGCTCTCTGCAGCGGTCATCAGAAAAGCCTGCCTCCTCGGCGGAATAGCCTGCTGAAAAGCCTGCCTCTGTGGAACAAGAGCTGCTCCACGTCCAGCAGGAACAGACGCTCGCTGCTGCAACGGCTGTGCTGCAACAGGTGCCCTCCGCAGCTGACTCGCATGCCGACAATCCTTCGCGACATGAGAAGAATCACCACAAACCAAACAATGGCCCAAAAACTTCCTACACTGATCCTTGATGTGGCCAGGCTTACCGCAGAAATGGCAAGTCTTCAGAATAGGCCCTCCCGGCCTCTTGAACTGAGCTGGCTAATTAGGCTTGAAACCAGGCCTAACCACCGCCCTGGCCTGCTCCATAGGCCTCTTCCCCGCACCAGAAACATGTCCTCTCCTCTGACTCAGGTTCAGCTCCTGCCTCCTCGCAGCGACCAGAACCTTCTGATAAGAGTCCAGATCAGAGGAAGACACAAAACTCTGGAGCTCCAAAGCAAGTCCCTGCAGGAACCTCTGAGCCCTCTCATCAGCATCCTGCACCATCTTCGGTGCGAACCGACTCAGCCTAGTGAACTCTTGGTGGTACAGGTCCACCGTCAAGCTCCCTTGCTTCAGATCAATAAAGCGCTGCAGCATCTCCTTCCTAGCAGCCTTCGGAAAGAACTCCTCATCAAACCTGGACTTAAAGGTAGCCCAAGCTATCGGTTCCACCAGCATCTTCTCTTCCGCATCCCACCAGTTCCGAGCATTATCCTTAAGTTGCATCTTCGCCAAATCAACCCATCCAGCCGGGGTGATCTTGGCCATCTTCAAGTTATCCTCAATGTTCCGAATCCACTCATCGGCAGCCAGAGGACCCTCAGACCCATCAAAATATGCGGGACCCAGCTCCCGAAATTGCTTCGCTCCTGGCTCGGAGCGAGGGGCATCCGGAAGTGCCCTGGCAGCTCGAGCAAGTGGAGCATTCTGGACTTGCAGGAGCACGCCCTGCTGCACTTGCATCATCTGGATCATCATCCGCATCATCTATCCATTGGTAGGTTCCCGCTCAGGATCCTCATCATAAGGGAGCGCACCACTACCTCCACCACAGGTGAATCGCCTTCCTGCCATCTAATGACACAGAAAACGAATCAGATTAGACTCATAGCTTATGACTTGGACGTCGAACTTAGTTTATTGGACGTTCAAATATTATTATCGTTATTCCGATAATCGCAGTTACAGAAGAGGACCTGCATGGGCCACCAACAAAACCTGTCACGCCCCGCTTCCCTAAAATGGAGGGGGGACGTGAAAAGGTCCGCACGAGAGTGGAGCTGTGAAGCCCCAGACCCGATAAGCGTCAATAAAACATAAGAAGGTCTCTGTAACCACAAACAGAACAACAATAACAACACAAGGAGAGACAGAAATAAAATCGCATATCTCATAATTAGTCCAACATGAAAAATTTAAGTTCAACATCCAGAAAAGCCACCAGGCTAAAAGAAAGAGTCTAAAGGCCCAAAACAAGGCCAACAAAAGCAACAACGCAACAAAGTATAGGTGCCACGCACCGACAACAAAATAGCAGTCTAAACAAAAGGGGAAAACACAACGAAGACACTAGGACTGGTCCCCAGTGTCCACATACTCCCCGTCAAACACAAGCTCGGGCTCGGCGTCAGCAAACACCTCGTCCTCAACAAGGTACACAGGCTCAGGATCTAACATGTGACACCCAAAAGAGTAAAGGGGCACATGTCAGCAAGTCTAAAAGACTTGGGCAAGGAAACTGAAAGTAAGGCAACTAGCAACCTAGCAGTATAGTATGCATGACATGGCAGTTATAACATGAGTGCACAAGCAAGACATGGCGAGACAATAAGTACAAGAGAACGAATATCAGGACAAGACAAGAGTAGCCAAGCTACTAACAATCTCAATCATTTCACTAGTCACGTTTCAAGTTGTTTGTAGATGTTTACGCCTTACAGCTGAATGGTTTGGCATTCAAGCTGATTGGCCGCTTAACACTACCCCAAAACCCAGAGTTTACGCCTTACAACTGCAGTTGCTGATCGGGCAGACTCCCAGTTGAATGACCGCTTAACTCTTACCCCATCCCACACGTAAACAAGCCAGGGTCCCTGTACATGAGCCCAGTAAATGAGCCAGGGTTGCTCCGCACGGGAGCTTGTTTTCCTAGTTCACGATTCAATATCGAGCGTTGGGGTTAACAACTCATTATGCCCGCTTCTGGTCACGAGCCATGAAGTACAAGTATTGTAGCATGTGCTACGCAATCACGGTAACATTTAAAGAATGCAATGACATGACAATTAATTCGCGTACCGGTAATTGAAACTAAACATGGCATGGTAGTTGTGCAACATGATAAATGTCGGATCTACCTTCGTTGTCAAGCTAGTCCTAAATTTGCGCCTAGGCGAGTATCATTTCGTCGCCTAGTCTCTTTTACGCCTACAACAAGCAAATTGCCTAAAACATGGCCTAAACCCTAAGAGGCAAGTTTCACTTGCCTAGCACCGAGGATGACGATCACGAGGGTTCGTCTCACGGATGCTAATCTACGGGGGAGTCGATGTCATGGAGAAACAATCAACAACAATATTCATTTCATTAGGGTTTCATAAAAACACAAATGGTTTATGCTAAAACTAAAGAATCGAGTATTACCGTATAGGAAACGGAGGAACAACGCCGAGCAACCACGGCGACGGAAGAAACGCTCCGGGGAACCTAGGGTTCAGATCTGGAAATGATTGGAGAAGTTTGGAGAAATAGGGTTTTGGGGGATTTGATGAGATTTTGGGGAAGATGAGAGGTGGAATGTGTTAAGGGAGAGTTTGGATGATGGATTTTGGGCTTGGAATGAAGGAATAATGGTTTGAGGTGGAAGGGGGCTCAATGGAGGAGAAACTAGGGTTTTAGGTCATGAGGGAGAAGAAGAAAACGTTTGGGAGGGGTATTTATAGAGTTTGGTGGCGGCTAGGGCAAAACTAGGGTTTCCTGCACTGCTTAGTCGGTCAAAGAACAACTGCTGACCGACTAGTTTGAGAACTAGTCGGTCGGTTGTCCAACGCAGACCGACTAAGTGTAAACAGTAGCTCCAGTCGAAAACCTGAACTAAGAGTTAGTCGGTCAAAGAACAAGTACTGACCGACTAGTTTGACAACTAGTCGGTCGAAAGATGAACTTAGACCGACTAAGAAGGAACAGTAACTAGTATCAAAAATAGTTGATGAGTTAGTCGGTTAAAGAAGCATTACCGACCGACTAGTTTGCAACCTAGTCGGTCAACCAACGTTCTTAGACCGACTAACGATTAACAGTAACTCCTGAACAATTTAGAAAGCCAACTAGTCGGTTCAAGAAGGTTTGCCGACCGACTGGATCGTCATCTAGTCGGTCGGTTCCCCTTCTTACACCGACTAACGTGCACCAAAAGTTCTGATATGGAGCGCGGAGCTCCGGGATCGATTCCTAAGACTCCTCGGCTTGATCTAACAATAAGATATGACCGATATGAAGCCCGTCACGAATGACTTACTCCAAAATCGACGATTCTAAGAAAGAAGCTAGAAAACACGACGAAACGATCGAAAATGAAAGTTATGGAGACGATAACCACATATAAGGAGAAAATCCACCAAAACATATAATATAATATAATAAATCCAGATACAAGAAAACCAGTCGTTACAGAATGCAAGCATGATAAAGGTGTCGGATCTAGCTTCGTTGTCAAGTTAGATCAAGTAATGTGTCGGATCTAGTTTCGTTGTCAAGCTAGATCAAATAGGTGCGTCTAGGCGACTATCATTTCACTGCCTAGTATCTTTTATGCTACTGAACAAAATGGCCTAAGACGTGGCCTAAACAGAAAACTGGCAAGTATCACTTGCTTGAAACAACCAAGTTGTGATCCGTCAATCAAGTCCGAGTCTACCTGTGTTCAGATCGCAGTCCAGCCTACAGTCCCAATTTATTATTCTTGATTAGTGAGTTACAAAAGCGATCAGAGACTACGATTTTTAGGTTGATTAACAGGCAAGGTGGGGGTTCCTACGGAGAGAGACTTACCTCAACACGACGCGAGAGCTACTCTGACGTCGGGTAGCGACGTCAGGGGTTGGACTCCGATAGCGTGAATGGTACGAAACGACGGATACTCTGTGATAAAACATGTGCACTAATAAGTTCATAACTACTGAATAGAATTTTTAGTCAACTCTAAAACGTCTAATGATCCGATTTTAATTAAGTTTTCTATCCTAAGATGGGTAACACATCAATATTAGTGAACGTTGAATTATTAACACGTTACCTACATCAAGTTGCTAGCATGAACAATATACAACAATTATATCCAGTAACCTAGGTTAACACGTTAAGCAGAAATTGTGTAAACAAAACGTCTACCCTACGGTTAATCATGTTATCATCAATACATTAAGTCTGCTAGCTAAACATCATTTATTAAAGTTACTAGCATGCTAACACCATATCCTTATGTCCGTTCATTCATCCATAACAGTTCAAGATTAATAGCAATAGTTATAATAAGTGCTATCACAACGTTACTAACCGTAACGAAGAGATGATCCCTCGAAGCTACCGGAAGAGCGTCGTGAGTCGTCAACGGCTAGAGGGATGGTCGAGTGTGTGGACAGCGGCTAGGGGATGTTGTTGTGCGTTGCCACGGCCAAGAGAAGTTGCTACGCGCGTCAGGGGCTACCGTACGTTGTTGCCGCGCGAAGGGGAGCGTTGCTGCTCGCTGCAGCGGCTGCCGAGGAGCATCTGGGGTGCATCGAGCTGATGCTGCCGCCGTGACAGGCTTCAGGCGACGCTGTACTGGGCGGGGCGATGCTGCAGCGCTTTGGGTGGTGGCCGCAGCGATGACAGGCTGCTGCTGCGAAGAGCAGCAGCTAGCTGCCGACGTCCTGGGGTTTTCGGCGAGGTGAACGACGGAGAAGAGTTGCAGAATGTCGGAGGGAGGCCGTGGGGATTAGGGAGCACCGTAGAGAGGCCGCGGGGCGATGTTGGGCGGTGCTGTGGAATGAGAGGTGCTGCTGGGTGTCACTGTGCGCTGCCGACGCTCGCCTGGGTGATAGCACATGCGAATACGGCGGGGGTGGCCGGAGAAAGGCCTGACGAGGGGTCAGGTCGGAGAGCACGTCGGGGACAGGTCGGAGAACGGGCTAGGGGAGATCGGAGATGACTTCGCAAGGGTAACGACGCTGCGAGAAGTTTTGCGTGATATCAAAAAGCCCTAGGGTTTTCACGGTTAAAAGAATTGGGTTTTGCTAAATAGCGTTGGTTTGGGGTGCAACTAAGGGAAAATAGAATAGAGAGATAAGAAGGATAGGATGCAATTAAGGGTGTGAATAGTCAAGTTCTGATTTGTTTGGCTACGTATGATAAGATTCCCATATTGCTATACAACTTGGGATTGGGGTAGACTTAGGGGTAAAGGGGAGAGAGTGTGTGTGAGGGGGGTATAGTTAAGGGGAAAAAGAGGTGAGCCTAGCTCAGGAAAAATATCATGTTAAACTTAGGCTTAATTATTGATTAATGGGGAAATTAGTGCACAAGTGGGTCAAATGGAACCTGATAAATTCGAGAAAAATACCGAGGCGTCCGTGTCGACGAGAGAAACGAAACCAAGGGCATTGATCACGACTAGGGAAATGAGAAACGAAACTAAAAATAAAAAGGTCTCACGACGAAAGTGAAAATCACGACGCCTCATCAAACAAAGTCAAATTATAGGAGAACGACCCGTGAAATGACGTTCCAAAATATTTCCACAAATTAATACTCTTCCAGAGTGTCACAACGGCATATTACATTATAGGGTTCGGATACAAGAAAGGTCCAAAATAAATATGTGTACGAACAAGAGTACGTGCACGAAAAGCGTACAATCGAAAACAGACCGTGACAAACACCGTGCGCTTGCGGTTACAAATATTTAAATCTGGTATCCCCGATCCCACTGCATATAGTGCCAAATCTAGGGGACGTCAGACAGCCATGTTGATATGCACCAAATAGTTTGCAGCTAGTTTAATGCACTTATCATTTCTGCTTATTATGCTCAATTACCTGCACAGTGAATTATGAAGCCTAGATTTAGTGCAGATTGTTTGGCTTAATAGTGCCAATTGTTTGGCTTAAATGATGCTTTTTTGATCAAATAGTTTACATCAATGGAATATATTTTGTCAATTTTGCGCTGGTCCGATTCTGCTGTGAACCAAGCATATGAATTTGAATAACCAATATGCATTTTTGCAGTGGCTATCTTTTCAAGCTCTAGCTTTTTGGCGATTCTCAGGTTGACGAGGCATGCCTGCATTTGCGAAATACGGTAAAGTCTTTTCGAATGATATTTGTTAGTATTGCCATTGGAATTATTTTGTCTAGAACTCCTGGTTTACTGTCACTTTATTTTAAATGGCTTAATGTTACAATTAACTCTTTCAGGAAAATATGTCTATTATCATTCTTATTGTTATCGTTAATGATTCATGTTTTCCTTTGGAACTCAGCAAAAGAAGTCCTGTTGTTATTGCTATTGTTATTACTATTGATATTGAGGCATCTCCAGAACATATTATGTCAGGCTATCAGCTACTTGTGGTTACAGTCTTTTAATAATTTGTATTAATTTACATGCTTGCAGTTTGTCTTCTCACTGCGTACATTTTCTAAATTTTGTAGCTGGTCAATCCTGCTTATCAGTCTACGATGGAGCATCTCAGTCCTAAAATGCTAGAAGAATTTCACGCACCATTGGCTAGGGCCCTCGGGAGTGGAGAAGGGTTTGCTGTTGCTGCTTGTAATTGCACAAATCTTTTATGCCATCATTGGATGAAGACGGCGAAAGGTACTTTTTTTCGAACTTCTGATAATTCACCCATGTTTGGTCCTCACTGTGTGATTTTTGCCTCACACCATCAAACTGCATTGCATATCCGTTCTTGCTTTATCAACCGACCCGTTTTTCTTTGTGCTTGTGAATCTGCCCTGATTATTAACTCACTCATTTTTCGCCTATTTGATTGATACTTGAAATTAGCACTTGTACAATCATGTTTCTCATAGAGTCATGGAATTAGTCGTCTTTAGCTAGCGAAATCTTTGTTCGAGGTGTCTCATCCAGTCTCCCAGTCTTTTCTTTCTCTACAAAGTTATTGGTTGGTATTTTACAACGATGCTGGTATCCCTGCTAATGAGGGATCTTTGTCTCTAATGAGGTCTATCTTGTCTTTAAATTTTCTCAGGAACAACCAAGATCAAGAACTTGGACACCAACATTGGCATTGTGATTGTGAAACTCTTACACGATGAGATCATTTACCTGAAGCCAGTCGACATGATTTTGAACTAGACCACGGGCCCAGTCAGCAACCTTAGTAGTCTGAAAATTTGATGGGAGTGACAAGGATTTACTGAATGTGTACATTTTTTATTCCTGATGTTATCAGCTATTTAGTTACTAATTTTTTTGTAGCATTGTATGAACCTTGATGTATGTTTAGTATTGTTGCTCTATGTGAGTAATAAATTACAATCAAGAGTTGAAGATTTCAATATTTGTAAGGGATCTTATGTTCATGCTCATGAGTTAGGCATAAAATGCCCTTATTAACTAGAAATATTATTTTGGGAATTTTAATTCTACACGACGAAATTTGTTTGATTTTCTTTTTTTTTTTAAAAATTAAACATTAGCCACGGCCAGTCCGTGGCTAATGCGTATTAGCCACGGACAGTCCAAACATTAGAAAGTGCTATGCAAGGTAAAAATCAAAATTTCTCGAGTAATCTTGAATAGCGCTTCCAAATGTGCTAAGGTAGTAAAGCGCTATTTTAGTAAACCACTTAGATAGCGCTTAAAAAAGCGCTATCCAAGCTACCATAGCGGTAACTTGGATAGCGCTTAAAAGCGCTATCCTAGTTTAAAAAAAGCGTTATGCAAGCGTTTTTTTTTGTAGTTGTGACTCATTCCTAAGAATTGCAATGCTTCTGGGCTAGGAGATTACAGGCCCATCTCCTATTGTAATGTTTTGTACAAAATTATCAGCAAGATCCTTTGCAATCAGTTGAAAAAAGCGGTTATTGAGCTTATATCGCCAAATCAGGCAGCCTTTCTACAAGACCAATTACTTGCTGATTGTGCATTGCTTGCACATGAACATAATAGGGATTTTAATAATCCTATGGGAGCCCGGGCCTGTCTCAAATTGGATTTGCGGAAAGCATTCGATAGTGTTAATAGAGAATTCGTCTATTTTATGCTACACCAGATGGGGTTCAAGCACAAATTTATCAGCTGTATGTGTGAATGTATCTCTACTCCTTCCTTCTCAGTTATGATTAATGGTTCCCCTTATGGTATGTTTCAATCTAATCGGGGGCTGAGGTAGGGAGATCCGCTATCCCCTTATCTCTTTGTGATTGTTATGGAGGCTTTCTCCTTGCTTATGGCTAAGGCCAATGTCACGCACAGTATTATGCCTATGAAAAGAGTTGGGACGGTCTCACATCTTCTCTTTGCGGATGACTTGCTTGTTTTTTGTCGTGCTAATGCTGATTCCTTTAATGGTTTGAGAGACCTCCTCTCCACTTTCAAGTCCTATTCTGGGCTTGAGGTTAACTGGAGCAAAAGTGCTGGCATATTTAGCAAAGGCGTCAGGGGTCCAGGTAGTCTCGCTGATATCTGGGGTATCAAAAGGGTGCAATCCCTATCCATGTACTTGGGTCTTCCTCTCTCAGCGAAGTATCCCAACGCCTCTATATATGGTCGGCTGATTGATAGATGCAAGAGCAGGTTACGGGGGTGGTACTCATCCTTATTATCCATTGCTGGACGTATTGAACTTGTTAAATCTGTTATCTATGGTATGGTTGGATTTTGGATGCATGCCTTTCGTATTCCTAAGTTAGTTTTGCGCTCTCTTACCTCCATGTGCAAGAAATTCATTTGGGGGAGAAACCATCTTTGGGCTTGGGACGACATATGTGCGCCCAAATATGAAGGGGGAGTGGGGATTAGAAGTTTACCAAATTGAATAATGCTTATGGCATTAAGATGACATGGCGTATGCTTACACATGGGGGGATCTGGGCTTCCTATATGAGGAATCATTATATGAGCAATACGGGGTTGTTTCGGGCCAAGGCCCATCCTATGCAATCGGGGACTTGGAAAATTATCTTGCATTGTCGCGAGTTCACTAAGAAACTTACCAAACACAATGTCAGAGATGGGACTTCTACTTTATTCTGGTATGATAATTGGCTATCTTGTGGCCCTCTTAGTGACTCTTATGAGGTTCCTGCGGGGGAGGAGGGAAATATGGTTAGTGATTACTGGTCTGATGAGGGATGGGTGGATAACAGCAATCTACTTCCTATTCGGCACATTATTGATGCGGTGACTTTGACTTCTGGCGATTATTCTTGGTCCTGGGTTTCCAGGTCCCCTTCTCTTCGGGATGCTTGGGCTGGGTCTAGGGCTATAAAGCCTCTCTTTCCCTATCACAAGGTGGTCTGGTTTCAGGGTCATATCCCCAAGATGGCTATCATGTTACTGTGAGCTTTCCACGGGAAACTACTAACCTGTGATAAGCTCGTCCAATGGAGAGTGCCTACTTCTCCCTTTTGTGTCCTATGTTCTGATAATGTTCATGAAAGTACGGATCATATATTTTTTGAGTGTAGTTATACTAACTACCTCCTTTGCAGGAGCTTTCTTAAAATGGGGGTCACTTCTGCTTTGTTGCCCTCTCTAGCGGAAATGGGTGATCTGATACTCTCTCGCTTTCATAGGAAGGACAACATAGGAAGATTGGCCAAGACTGTTCTAGTTGTGATGGCTTGGGGCATTTGGAGGGAGAGAAACATGAGAATCTTTGAAGGTAGTAGACAGATGCAGACGCTTCTTTTCGAGAGCATAGTTGATGATGTCAGAATTGCCTTGAGGCATATGGAATGGGATCATGATGGTGATAGTGCACCCCCTTCAAATTGGGGGTTATTATGTTAGTTTGTTTTGTCATGTAATTCTTTGTTTCCTATTTAGCTCTGTGGATAGCAGAAGGTGTTAAGTATTGGTTGGGGTGACAGCGCATGTGCCCTTGTCCCAATTTACAAACATCCTTCTTCCATCTGAGTGTCCTGTATTTTTCTGTGAGATTCAATAAAGACGCAAAGCATATTCTTCAATATATGTATATGTGTGTGTATATATATATATATATGTATATGTATATATATGTGTGTGTATATATATATATTGGAGTGGTGTTGGTATAGGTATAAATATCGTATTATGTATCTAGAGTATTCTGGTATGGGTTGTAAGTCTCACATAAGCTTGAGTAGGTATACTCTAAGTATATTGTTACATATGTCTGTGGTTTGCGTATAGTGCTATGAACATAGTAATGGATGATGTATGTATAGTGATAGGTTTGGTTGTGCCTGGTTATGTTATGCACATGGTTGTGGGTGACTATACCATTATATTGTTATAGGTGTTGGTCTTGTAGTATCGTTAATTACTAAGATTTTTACATGTTTGAATGTATATATGTTAGCTAAACTAGGTGTGTAGATGTGCTAAGTATATAGTGGTATGAGTGGTATGTATGAATTGTATGTTAGCATGTGTGGGCGTGCACCATGCACCGGTAAATATGTGTTTAGTTATAGGTGTTTGCGGATATGGTAGGTGTATGGTGTTTTGATTGTAGTTATATGATTATATGTGATGTGTATATATGGTGAAGTATCTGCATGTATTTGAATGACTATATGTTTGTGTATTTATAGTAAGAGTGAACGTATATTATATATAGCAAACATGATTTAATATTGTATGGTGTGATTGCATGTGTTGATATATTTGGTGTTGGATGCATACTAAGAGATATAGGGAGTACTAAACCCATGTTGTTTTGTTCATAGGTAGTTATCTATACGTGAACTACTACGATTGTATTTGCTGGTGTGAACTATTTTTATGAAAGTATGTATACCATGGTTATGTGATAAGTAAGTGATAGCCATATAAAGGATGTACGTGACTATATGAATGATTGAAGTATGTGTATGAACTTGACTGTCTAGGATAGGTATAAGTATAGAATGTGTGTATATATATATACGTGTTCGTAGTATTAATGTTTGACTACCTAGTGCATATATAAGCACTTTTATTAACTATACATGGCTTGAATTATAGTGTGATATGATTAGGGTAGTTACTAGAATGGCTAGATATATTTTTAAAAGTCCGAGGAAGGACTTTATTCTAAGGTGGGTAGGATGTCACGGTCGCTTTTTGATCGTACATGTTCGTGCACGTACTTTCCTTTCGTACGCGTATTTTCAGTTGACTCTTCTTGTATCCCAAACGTACGATGTGATATGTTGTTGTGACCCCCTGAGAGAGTACTTATTTGTGGGATTTTTCGTGAATTTCATTCACGGGTCATTCTTCCACAAAACAATTTTATTTGAAGAGGTGTCGTAACTGTTACGGTCGCTTTTCGATCGTACATTTCTCGTGCGTGTACTTTTGTTTGCACACGTATTTATTTTGACCTCTCCTTATATCCGAAACCTACGATGTGATATGCCGTTGTGACCCTCTAGAAGAGTACTTATTTGTGAAATTATTTTGGAACGTCATTCACGGGTCGTTCTCCCACAAAATAACTTTGTTTGAAGAGGTTTCGTAGCTTTCACCTTCGTCGTTAGACCTTTCTATTTTTAGTTCTGATCTCCGTTGTCCTAGTGATCGGTGCATATTTTACACCTTTTTCTGCATATTTGCATGCCATTTCGGTTGCTCATATTGCGATTTTCACGATTATTCGATGATATTGTGTTACTTTTCACTATTTCTTGTTTTTGTCGGATTTCAGGAAATATGAGCAATTGGAGCAAAAATGAGCTTAAAGGACTTGCACGCGTAACGGAGCATCGCTCATGGACTTATTGAGGACCTATCAGTGATAGAAGACGAGTGTAAGAAGAAAGAATGTCGTAGGAGCGACGAGGAAGCGAAATGATAAAGATTGGGCATTTTCAGCATGCCACTTGGCCGAGTGAAGGAGTCACTCGGCCGAGCAAAGAAGCCCGCTCGGCCGGTCAGATCAGACACGCAATTACTTGAAGATTAGCGTGCACTCGGCCGAGTGACGACATCCCACTCGTCTGAGTATGGAGACACCACTCGTCCGAGTGGCACACGAACGACGGCATCCAAAAGACCAGACTTACTGTAATCTGTCAGTCGACTACGAGCTCCGACTCGGCTGAGTACCAAAAGCCCCTCGGCCGAGTGACATTTGCCGCTCGGCCGAGTGATATCGAGGACACGCAGCGCCCAGATTTTCAGACATCCTCCCACCCTTTTGAAATTTTATATCATTCCAGCAATCAAAGTATTTTTCTCATATTTTTTATGGATAGTAGACTTCATGATGATTCCAATGCCACTAAGAACGCATCAATCGGAGGTCGGATGAAATCTGGAGAATTTCTGCAAGTTGATGCTGCAGTGCTGGAATTTCCACTCGGCCGGGTCACATGTTCCACTCGGCCGAGTGCGGCCTGGGCCCAGATTTTAAGTTACGGTTTGGGCTATTTTTGGGCACGAATTTGAGGGGTTTTTTAGGGTTATTTGCTAGGGTTTTGGAGAGACTATATAAGGGTTTTGTAGACACCATTAGAGGAGGTTCCCATTATGTTTTCTTAGAGTTATTTTTAGAGGTTAGGCCATGCCCTACGCCCCCTCTTGGATCAAAAAACTTGTATTTGGATTGGAATTCTTCATCAAAGCTAAGTATTTCTATTCTTATTATTTGAATCTTTGATTTGCTATCTTTTTACATGCAAGCAATTGTTTTTATTGATTCTTATATCGTTGTTGCTATGCTTGAGTAGATTTGATGTTCTAGGGCATGAGGATGAACCCTATGGATCTAATTTTATATTTGTGATGAATGAATTTCTAAATTGCTAGAATTGCTAGGAGGTTAGGTTGTGATTGATTTATTACGGATAGCTAGGGATTTCCATCGATCTAGGGTTTGCAAGAGATTGGATTCTAATCGATGGGAAGGCCTAGATATTTGATTTAGGTTTATAATCGAGATTCTCTAGACTTGGTTTGCAAGAGATTGGACCAAAGCTAGGATTTTTATTATAAATCTATACCCATATTCGTTTGTAAGAGATTGGACGAATACGAACTATCACAACCTAGATCGTAACTCGAGTTTGCACGAGAGTGGGTTCGAGGGACGATTGAACGATGATGTTGATCCTAATGCTAGTGGCTTAGGCTGGGATTTGCAAGAGATTGGGCCCTATCCTAGGGTTGCTATAGATCGGCAATAGCGCGAGAGCGTGAGCTTGGTTCTCTATTCAGTTACGACTAGTTCACCCCAACGCAAGTCTAGTAATATTGAGATTCACTATTCACAATGATGCATGACGATCCGTAGTGGGGATTTCCTAGCTCTAGACACTTCTATTATATTATATTTGAATCGATATTTTACCCAACATCTTTATCACCGACACCGACATCCACCACCATTTCCATTACATCATTCCATAACCATCTCCACCAATAAAACCTTCGTAGTCGAGCCAACCTATGATAGATTGGAACCAACACCACCTCCTCGTGTTCGATACCCGCTCGCCACTTGACCGTGCGCTTGCGGTAAAACTACAATCGTTCTCCGGGTGTATATCCGGGGCCGATCAAGTTTTTGGCGCCATTGCCGGAGAGGAAATAGTGTTTGATTCTACCTACCTAGCTATTTTTCTTTTTGTTTTATTATTTCTATTTTTATTTTGCCCTTTCGTTGTGCTAACTATTTCTTTGAAACTCTGTTTTCCCTTGCATGTACACGAGATCCTCGGCGAACCCCGAAGAAATACTATACGATCGGGAGATCGAGCGTACATTAAGGAGGATCCGAGCAGAAAGGAGACCCGTTACGGAAGGAAATTTTATGACTCATCCTGAGACACCCGAAGAATTGGCGGAGCAGATGGCGAGGATCATTTCCATTAGAGATAGGCTTCGGCCTAAGACTTCTTCCACGACCTCGTCCATAGCCATGCCGGAGTTGGCGGCCGATAAAAATTTCGAGTTGAAGACCGGATTGGTGGTTCTTATGCAACAAGATCCTTTTCATGGGAACTCCCATGAAAACCCTCATTACCACATCCAGCTCTTCCTATCAAAATGTGCCACCTTCCAAATGCCGGGCGTCTCCGTAGATGCTATCAGACTGTGCCTCTTCCCTTTCACACTCAAGGACAAGGCCTTATATTGGTTGAGGATGCAAGCTGAAGGAATCTTCACCACTTGGGATGAATTGGCGAGTGCCTTCGTCGACAAATTTTACCCGCCCTCCAAGACGGTGAAGATAAGAAGTGCTCTCATGTCCTTCAAGCAAGGACCATAGGAGACTCTCTATGAGGCATGGGAGCGCTTCAAGGACTTGCAACATCAATGCCCCCATCATAGCATTGAGGATTGGGAGCTTGTCCACAGTTTCTACAATGGACTCCAACCGGGCACAAAACAGATTATTGATGCTACCGCAAATGGAGCCATTTTGTCAAAGACTCCCGATGAAGCTACGGCCTTGCTAGAGGAGATGGCCTCCAACAACCAACAATGGGGGGACGAGCGAGGACACTCTTCATCCTCCTTGAAGCCCACAAGTATTTATGAGGCCAAGGCCGTGGCGGAGCTTGCTAGCAAGTTTGACTCTCTCCACAAGGTAGTGGAGATGTTGGAGAAATACATTACCGAGCCGCAAGGAGCCCCTACTACATCCGCACCGACAAACCATATGAGTAATTGGCAAGACCAATCCCAAGCCATGTATGTAGGAGGAGATCAAGGAGAAGGAGGTTTGGAGCAAATTCAATATATAGCGGGGAATTCCGGATATTGGGCCAACCCGGCCGCTAGAAACCATCCGGGTTTTTCTTATGCTAATAATGATGGTGCCTTGAACCCCCCGCCTCAACAACCTCCTCAAGCTCGGGCTCCGCCACCACCACAACCGAATTATCAACCAAAGGGGCCACCACAACAAAATTTCCCACAGAGGCAACAAGTGGGACCTTATAGACCACCCGGGTATAATCAAGGGTGGAGAAATCCCAACCCTCCACAAGCTCAACCACGTTCGGATTTTGAAGCTAAGGTGGAGGAGTTTATGGCGGAGCAAAGAAAGATTAATGCCACGTTGAAAACGGGACAAGATTCTCTCGCCACCGTCATCGCTCAAATTGGGGAGCAACTTGCGTTGCTCAATAGAAATAACCAACAATTGCCGACTCAACCCGAGCCAAATCCACGGGGCAACACCGACTACATCAACGTGGTTGTTGCGGTTACAACAAGAGGGGGAAAGATACCACTCCCCCCATGACCCAAATCAAGGAACCCGTGGTGGAGAATCTAGAAGAGAGCGAGCCGGTAATTGAGGTGGAAAAGGAGAAGGAGCCGCAAGAAGGAGCAAAGTCTAGAGAGGAAGAACCTATTGATGAGCACCAATTCATGCCACCGGTGCCTTTCCCTCAACGGCTAGCTAGAGCCAAGATCGAGAAGAGGCTAGCCAAGTTCCTCGATTACTTGAGAGGGGTGAGCCTCAATATCTCTTTTCTTGATGCCTTAGTGGAAATCCCGTCCTACGCGAAGTTCTTAAAGGACTTGATTACGAGAAGGAAAAGGAAGGAGAAGATTATGCTCGCGGAACAAGGGACTTGGTTTACTAGGAGAGAGAAGGAGCCCGCCAAATTTAAAGATCCCGGGAGTTTCCGGATTCCTTGCACACTCGGAGGCGTCCCCCTACAAAAATCATTGGTCGATTTGGGCACTAGTGTGAGCCTCATGCCTCTCACCATGTTCCAGAAGTTGAATACCGGCACGGATTTAAAGCCAACCGACATGAGGATTCAACTCGTGGACGGTCGGATTACAAGGCCGGTTGGGATCGCGGAGAATATCCCACTCCAAGTTCCGGGAGGCATATGCTTGCCTTGTGATTTTGTGATCATGGACATCAAGGAAGAGGGCGACACATCGCTCATACTTGGTCGCCCATTCCTCGCCACCGCCGGTGTTATTGTTGATGTGCGGGAAGGGACTCTTTCCTTGAATTTAGGCAACATTGAAGTCGAGCTCCATATACTAAAGGTTATGAAGCACATGCCGTACCATGACGAGCTAGATTATATGGACCTCCTTGATGAGGTCATTGAAGAGGCTATCCCCTACTCCATCGGTGCGCTCCATGATGACGGCTTCGAAGAAGGCCAAGATTTGGCTGAAGAAGAGAAGATGGAGGCTTCTCCCGATAGCTTTACGGCGAATGATGATGGCGACGCTGATGTCGAGAGAATACGAGAGTTTTGCAAGCTCTCGATATTGAAG
Source organism: Scilla litardierei (assembly GCA_030789695.1). Classification (NCBI taxonomy): domain Eukaryota; kingdom Viridiplantae; phylum Streptophyta; class Magnoliopsida; order Asparagales; family Asparagaceae; genus Scilla; species Scilla litardierei. Next base: position 144,286,388 of record CM061136.1, read on the forward strand.
AACCCAAAGAAAGCTCCACCGATTCGAAGATCGGTGTCACCGACGAAGTCGAAGACCAGAACAAGCTCAAGCTTGGGGGAGCCATCCCCCAACATTGCTCATGATGAAGGGGCGATGAGGAAGGTCACACACCACCACGATCCAAACCCAAGCGGTCTTCCCGGTAAGTTCGACGGATGCATCTCATATGCACCCAACATCAAGCGTTAATTGAAAATCCAAAGGGGTCGAGCTCAAGACCTTAAACGAGCGCTTGTCGGGAGGCAACCCGACGGTTTTTGCATTCTTTTTATTTTGGTTTTTATTTTTGGTTTAGACTTTATTAGTGTTTTGAGTCTTTTCGCCCGTAAAAATCGTGACAACTGGTCTTGATTTCTATGACAGGAGAGGAGAAAAGGAGATCTCTCACATGGAGGGAGATAGAGGCAAGGGAGAGCGTCCCAGGAATGCGCTCAAGTCTTGGGAGGAAGAAGAAACCAATTGGAGGAAGAAAAACAGAGAGTAGAGCTAAAACGGAGCCCCGAAGCAGAAAACAGCACGTCACTCGGCCGAGTATCATATGTGACTCGGCCGAGCAAAGGACCACATTCGGCCGAGTGGGGCACCAACGAGGGAAGTCTGCTGAACCCAACTCTCTGTCTTTTTGAGCATTTCGAATTTACTGTCACTCGGCCGAGGAAAACGGATACCCTCATAGCCTGAATATTGCCGAGTGCTTGTGCCACTCGGCCGAAGGAGTTTTCTCCCTTCGGCCGAGTGAACAGAAGCCACTCGGCCGAGTCGTAAGTGGCGGGGAGAAATTTAAAATTTTTCTTATCGATGCGTTACTCGGCCGAGCAACATAGTCACTCGGCCAAGTCGTATCTGTGCCTATATAAGAAACTGCGGGCTCGGCGCGAAGTTCAACGCAATTATTCCCCAAATCTCGCCCGAGCCCGAGCCCGAGCCCTTTCGACTCCCCTCGCCCACGACGCACCCTCCCTCACCCGATTCACCCTGCCGCCGGCCCCGATCACCGCACCACCGCCGACGACCGCTCGGCCGACCACCCCCGACATCCGGGCTCCGATCAAGTGGCACTATATATTGCCGGGGAGGTGTTTCCCATTGGGTGCCAATTTGTCACAATTAGGTTGATTAGGCTACGAAAAAAAAATTTAAAAGAAATTTTTGTTGGATATGGAAGACGTTTGTACACCCTTGTGGGGGATGTACGAGGGAATACGGACCTCGAACGTCGCGCACACTAAGTCATGTGCAAAGGGAATCTGTTCCATTGCGGAGAGGATCTCTGTATGAGCGGGAAAGTCGCATTATATATGCATAAGTGCATGCGACATATGGCTAATAAAGGGGGAATATCTTAAGCTTATGTTGTACCATGCATATGGTACAACTTAAGCTTATAATGTGCCATGTATCATGGTACACCTTAATTAAGTTGTTCCAAAGGAACAACTTACCCTAAAATAACTACCTTGGGGGCTATAAATAAGACCCAAGGGTAGCCATTTTCCTTACACATTTTGCATGAAATTCATGCATGCATCTTCTTCATAGCGAAGCTCTGCAGAAATATTTCCTCTCCCTCCATCCAAGTTCTTAATCTAAAATAGAGATTTAGATTGTGGGATTAGTAGCCTTACTCCGTTCGTGAGTAGACTCGATCCGTCGTGGCGAATCCGAAGGCGAAGTTCGTAGACTACCGTGCCGCGTACGCAAGCGTAAGTCTAAACTTCATGTTATCGATCCTAACTCTGTTTTGGACAGGATCCTTCATTGGTATCAGAGCCATATGGGTTCGCCCTGGTCAATCCACCGCCCCGTCGAAACTACGAACGAGTCGTTGTCTTTTTCACGAATGGGTCTCCTACTATTACGGATATAGTAGGAACGCTTCGTGACGGAGAGAACGCAGCGGTTGTTCTTTTCACGTTAGGGTCTCCTATCATTATGGATATGGTAGGAACTCTCCGTGACGGGAAGAACCGACCGTTCACGTAGTACGTTATTCATTTTTGGCACACGGCCATTAAGAGATAACTAATTTCTTCGACGAACGGGTGCTTCATCGAGGAAGATGATGGAAGTTATTTCCATCGGGTAAGAGGAAAATTTGGTGCATGTGCACCATGGCCAAATGGGCCATGAAGGCCATGCACCCCCTCTCCTCATGCGGAGGGGGTTGGCTACGGCCAATAACCACCGGCGACCACCCCATCAAGGGGGAGAAGAAAGTGCGGCAACCCCATTCAAAGGGGGTGGCCGGCCATGGCCAAAGGGGCCATGGCCGGCCAACGCCGAAAGGCCTTGACCATGGCCGGCCATGGCCAAGCCATGACCGGCCATGGCCAGGCCGGCAGTGGCCGGCCAAGGCCGGGCCGGCAGTGGCCGGCCTTGGCCAAGGGCCTGCCGGCCCTGGCCGGCCTGCCGGCCCTGGCAGAGGCCAGGGCCGGCGCCCTGGCCTCAGGCCAGGGCCTGTCCGAGGCCAGGGCAGGAGCCCTGGCCCCGGCCAGCGGCCTGCCGGCCCTGACCGGGAAGAAGTTGAATTCGAAAATTGGTCGACCAATTTTGTGTTTTTGGTCGACCAATCCGACAAATGGTCTGGGTCGATTGTAAACTTGCCAGATGACCCATACGGGGTAACAAATGGCCTTGGTCAAACTCGAATGTGTAGATTAGTCCATACGGGGCTAACTACAGTGCCGAATAGTTCATACGGGACTAACGTTTTAATGAAGTTTTCATTGGGCTCTACTCCTTGAAGATTAGCCATAATGCTCTACTTCATGCAAGATTAGCCAAGTCATTGTGCTCTACTCTTCGGAGATTAGCCAATGTACTTATGAAATTGTGCTCTACTCCTTGAAGATTAGCCGTAATGCTCTACTTCATGCGAGATTAGCCATGTCATTGTGCTCTACTCTACGGAGATTAGCCAATGAACTTATGACGTTGTGCTCTACTCTACGGAGATTAGCCAATGTATTTTATATTCGTTTTGAAAAATACGTTTTCAAAAACGCTTTTCCGCTGCTAAGTACTATAAGAGTACTAACATTTGATAAAGTGAGGGAGAAATATTGAAAGTTACTCTAGATGGTGATTGGAAACATAGTGACCTTTCCGATTCTAGAGTAACATCTTCAATATTTTTCGAAAGTAACTTATCAAATACTTATTTTCCGCTGCTAGTACTATAAGAGTACTATTGTTTGATAAGTGATGGGGGAATATTGAAAGTTGTTCTAGATGGTGATTGGAATCATAGAGACTTTTTCGATTCTAGAACAACACCTTCAATATTTTTCGAAAGTAACTTATCAAATATAATATAATTCCAAGTGGGATTTGAATTTTAGAACTATCCAAATGGGATATTCTATTATCATTTCAAGTGGGAGTTATATTTTAAGAATTTTTTATGCAATGTTTTTTGATCGAACCTTCGGTTTTGTGTCTTTTGCAGCATTTTAAAAGTAAAATGTCTTCCGCTTCAAAGAATATCGTCGCTGAGTTAAACAAAGGTGAAAAACTCAACGGCGATAATTACAAACTTTGGACCATTAAGATACAATACGTTTTAGAGGAGCAAGAAGTGCTCGAAACTCTAAAGAACGTAATGATTGAACCCGAGTTGGGCACTACGGCCCAACACCGAAGAGACAAGGAAGCTTTTGATGCTTGGTCTCGGAAGAATAAGATAGCGCGCATTACGTTATTAAGCAGTATGGCTGATGACATAATGCGCATCTTCCGAGAACATGACCTAGCCATGGACATATGGTCCAAGCTAGAGGAGAAGTTCGGTGGCACATCGGTGTCCAAACTTCGCGCCTTAACTATAAAGTTCGATACATATAAGAAACGTCCAGATCATTCCATGGGGAAACATCTGCGACATATGGCGAACCTTATCTCGGAGTTAAAGGACGCAGGTCATGTGCTCACTGATGAGCAACAAATCCAAGCAGTCATACGTTCCCTACCAAATGGGTGGGATCAAATGAAGATGCATCTCACTCACAATGAGAGCATCAAGACCTTCAACGACGTTTCCAAGCACCTCGAATTAGAGGAAGAGCGGCTTGCGGCTGCCAAGCCAAGTGCAGAAGTGCACGTGGTTGCTAGTTCCTCACATGGGGGAAAGAAACGTAAAGATCGTTCGAAGTCTTCTAATGAACGTAATAAGCAACCTGAGTCTACCAAGGAACCCAAACATAAGGGTGGGCACAAGAAATGGCACAAGAAGAAAGACTTGAAAAGGATCAAGTGCTTCAAGTGCAACAAGCTCGGTCACTATGCTCGTTCGTGTACGAGTGGAAGTGACGAGGTAACTTGTAATACTAGTTACATATGTGTTTCTAGTCCACTATTTCTTGTGGAATCTAATCCATTTTTGGATAATTGATTCAGGTGCCACCGACCACATAGCAAAGGACAGACGGTCCTTCGTGGAGTATCACCGGATACCCAAGGAATGAAGTGGATCAATGTAGGAAACAACACACGTGTTGAAGTGAAAGGCGTTGGGACTCGCAAGCTTGTCTTGGACAACGGTCTCACTCTCCTACTACATGATGTTCTCTTCATTCCATATATTCAAAGGAATATTAAAACTGTGGTCAATTTAATGGGTCTTTGTGATAGTTGGTTCCTTCATGTTTGTAATATGGACCTATTTTTGTAATAATTCCTTTATTGGTTCTGGGTTATGTATTTAAAGGATTCATTGTAATAAGTACAATATATGATTTCTCATTTCCTTATGACAAATTCTTTGACTAATGAGTCTAATATAATTTGTTGGCAATCAAGGCTTGGTCATATTGGACCAACGCGTATGGATAGACTTGCCAAACGTGGCCTTCTATCCAATGTTTCAAAGGTTGAAATGTCGACCTGCGAACATTGCCTTGAAAGGAAATCTTGTCGCAAGCCGTTTGGAACCGGCACAAGGGCCAAGGTTCCATTACCGCTTATCCATTCGGACATATATGGTCCGATGAATGTCAAGACAAGACGCGGGAAGTCCTATTTCATCACTTTTAATTGATGATTTCACCCGATTCGGTAATATCTATTTGATATCCCACAAAAGTGAAAGCACTAAACCTGCTTTAAAAACTATATGAGTTTAGTGGAGAATCAATTAGATCGCAAGATTAAGGTCATGCGAACCGATAGGGGCGGTGAATATCAATCAACAAGTTTAAAGGAACTTTGTGATGAAAAAGGCATAGTACATCAAGTAACTATGCCTTATACTCCTCAACAAATTGGTGTTGCAGAAAGGAGGTATAGGACTTTAATGAAAAATGGTCTGTTCAATGATGGCGCAAGCTAACTTGCCAATCACCTTCTGGGGTGATGCATTATTGACAACCGTTTTCATTTTAAACCGAGTACCCTCGAAATCAGTTAGCTCCACTCCTTATGAGTTGTGGAACCAAAGGTCTCCTAACTTAAACATTTTACCTTGAGTTTGTGCATTCAACGCACATATTTCCTCCCATAAGTATGGCAAACTTGGGCCATGGGGAAGGAAATGTATCTTTAAACGATACGCATTAAACTCCAAAGGTTATGTTTTTGTTAGTCAGGAAGACAATGGTGTGCTAATTGAGTTTGAGTCGAGGGATGTCACTTTCTTGGAAAACGAGTTTCCAAGACAGGGCGAGATAAGTCAGGACTTATCTCTATTTGAGATTTGTGATCAAGAAGGATTACCTCATTCGAGTGGGAGAATTCTTGGTGAAAACGAAAATACTTTTCAACCTTCACCAATGGATTATACGAATGACGATTATCCTATTCCATACGGGAATAATGATCCAAGTGGGAGCAATTCTAACAACATTTCAAGTGGGAGTGATATTAGAATTGATCTAAATTCGAGTCAACAAGGACTTGAAGAATCTCAAATATGCCACATCATGCCCTGCAAAAGACAAATGGATGGAAGCGATGAAGAAGGAATTGAAATCCATAAAAGTTAACCAAGTCTGGGACTTAGTTAACTCACCCAGAGGACATAGAGCAATTGGGAACAAATGGGTTCTCGAGATCAAGCATAAGGCTGATGGCTCTATAGATAGATATAAAGCTCGCCTTGTCGCGAAAGGTTTTACGCAACAGGAAGGGATAGACTACAAAGAAAACTTCTCACTTGTTGTGCGTTTTACCTTGATTCGCAATGGTAGCTTGCTTATACCTCGAATTACATCAGATGGATGTAAAGACTGCCTTTCTCAATGGAGAATTGGACGAGGAGATCTATATGGAACAACCAACAGGGTTTGTAAAAGAAGAAAACAAACATAAGGTTTGTAAACTTCGTAAGTCCATATATGGTCTTAAATAATCCTCGAGGCAATGGTATATACGATTTCAAGAAATTGTCTTATCAAATGGATTTTTTCCATGCTTGATGAAGATAACTGAGTATATATCAAGAGGATTAAAAGCAAGTATATTATCATGTATCTATATGTAGATAACATTTTAATAGCCAGAAATGACAAGGGCTTTGTAATGAGTATCAAGGCTTGGCTTTCATCAGTATTTTAGATGAAAGGCATAGGAAAAGCCGCATATATCCTTGGAGTTAAGATTTCAAGGAATCGTTCGAAGAAACTTCTTTCTCTTTCACAGGAGACTTATATAAAGAAGGTTCTAGAACGATTTAATATGCAGGACTGCAAGTCCATTGATATTCATATAAGCATATGCGATAATTTATATCTGGAATCACGTCCAAAGAACCAAAAGGAAAAGGAAATTATGGAAAAAGTTCCATATTCCAGTACAGTTGATAGTCTTATGTACACTATGGTGTGTACGAGACTGGACATCTGTTTTGCCGTTGGAAATGGTAAACTGTTACCAATCCAACCCAGGGCAAGAACACTGGAAAGCGGTTAAGAGGATAATGCAGTATCTTAAAGGAACTGCAGATTTGCAAAAGACTATGATAAAACCAAGAAGGTAGACATAAGGTACATATCTACGCATGAGACGATAGAGGATCAGCTTACGAAAGCGATCCCCAGAAATGTGTTTTATAAACACTTATCATCTCAAGGATTGCGTATGGGCTGAGTTGTACCAAATATATATTCCCATGTCTAAGAAATGATCAAAATTAATAAAAGAATAAGTTCTTTTTCCAACATTGCATATGAATTTCTTAAGAAATGTTTGTGTACATTTTTGAAATCTCAGCTGAATTGTGTGTATGTCGGACAGATTAAGGTTGGCTCTCTCACATGAGCAACCGCCTTATCTTATCAGATGGATAAGATAGAGATGAGACTAGTTTAAAGTCAAAATCATTAGACGAATGATTTAGAGTCAAGACTTTAACAAGATAGTCGAATGAAAGATCTGCATCATATGGATGCTTACAAAAGATCTGAGATCTGTATCACAAGGATATAAAGATCTCATTGGATTTTTTAATCCTATCTGTCTTATGCAGGATGAGAGTCCGGGAATATTTCCTGAGTAGTAAGGGGACTCAAAAGATAGGCACTGTGGTGTCTGATCTTTCATCCGTACAACATCATTAAGACATACTCTCCCTGGGAAAGGAGTGATGTTGTAATACGTGTTCATACCACGTATGCATTTCGACCACTGAGTTAGTAGCAATAGTGTTTGCTATTATGTGAGACTCAAAGGCCATACGGGTCTTAACTCTTACCCTCAAGGACTCCAATTGGTTCCTTTAGATTTGACGAGATGATCGCTATCTTAGCGTGTTACTAATGGGCTATGGTAATTCGGCTCGGCGGGACACGTTAGAAAAGCGAATCAAGTCAAGATCATAAGGTTCTCAAGAAGAGGAAGATTGATTTCATGTTCGCATTTGGACTTTAATGATTCAAAGCTGGCCAGCCAATTGTAATCCAAATGGGATTCAATTGTTGAATATAAAGTATAAGAAATGTGAAGAAATAATCTAGGGTAAAGCATGCGTTGAACTACTCAACTTTGCACCTTCGAGGTCGTTGTGTATCTCTAACAAGTGCACAACAACAGACTCTACGCGCATGACGGTCGCACGGTCTATTTCTCGGTATGATAGATGAAAGAACTAAGGGAAAGACGTTCTCTTACAATCCCCTCAAGTGTGAGTGGGAGATGTTGGATATGGAAGACGTTTGTACACCCTTGTGGGGGATGTACGAGGGAATACGGACCTCGAACGTCGCGCACACTAAGTCATGTGCAAAGGGAATCTGTTCCCTTGCGGAGAGGATCTCTGTATGAGCGGGAAAGTCGCATTATATATGCATAAGTGCATGCGACATATGGCTAATAAAGGGGGAATATCTTAAGCTTATGTTGTACCATGCATATGGTACAACTTAAGCTTATAATGTGCCATGTATCATGGTACACCTTAATTAAGTTGTTCCAAAGGAACAACTTACCCTAAAATAACTACCTTGGGGGCTATAAATAAGACCCAATGGTAGCCATTTTCCTTACACATTTTGCATGAAATTCATGCATGCATCTTCTTCATAGCGAAGCTCTGCAGAAATATTTTCTCTCCCTCCATCCAAGTTCTTAATCTAAAATAGAGATTTAGATTGTGGGATTAGTAGCCTTACTCCGTTCGTGAGTAGACTCGATCCGTCGTGGCGAATCCGAAGGCGAAGTTCGTAGACTACCGTGCCGCGTACGCAAGCGTAAGTCTAAACTTCATGTTATCGATCCTAACTCTGTTTTGGACAGGATCCTTCAATTTTCACCCCCCGCCTCCATTACTATCATTTCTATATTCTTTTGTGCCACTGATATTTTTCTCCAGGTATTTATCTTTGCTTATCAGGTGTTATGGATGGTATTATGTGGACCGCAGATTTTGAGGAGGAAGCATTTCAGAACTTACTGGAGGGCCTCTTGGAGTCAGTGAGGTTCACCGGTTCAGAGAGCATTACAGCAGATGATGCATTTGATCTACGATTTGTAGATTTTGTTATGAACCGTGTTTCAGCTGCAGGAACAATTGAGGAGGACATCCATGTCAGTCTTGAGGGGGATAGACTATATTTTCGGAGTGCTTGCGGGCATTCCCCTCCACATGATACATCCCCACAAGTTGACATACCTGAGCAACCAGCATCACCATTCCAGAGAGAGCCTACATTGATAGTTGATGAGAAGGCAAATGAGCACACTGTTGAGCCAGAGCATGCTTTTGAGGAGGCATCACACACGGAGCCAGAGTTTATCGCCGAGGAGGTCGTGCATCGAGACGAGGACATAGCCATTCATGAGGATCCCGAGCACTACCCTCCTCCATTTGAGCTTTCGCTGCCACCTCATCCTTTCACTGACACAGAGGACGATCCCATGGAGCTTATGGCTCCCATTCAGGGAGATCTCTTTACTCCCTTGCCCTTTATATTTGATTCTCCTCCCGTGTATGATGTTTTTTATGATTCAAATTTTGACGACTCATCGTGCCTTTTGCAGGATTCATGTACATACGATCAAGAGGTACGATGGGATGTATACGAGGAGGAGAGCGAGGAGTTAGCACCCATGGATGCTATTGAATATGATCAGGAGGTGCGATGGGATAAGTCTGATGAAGATGAGGAGTTGCCTGAGGAAACCCACGCTTATATGCCCAAGCTACCTGAACAACTTGAGGAGAACAACGAGGAGTTTATCGCCGTGGTACACGAGAGTAGAGATTTATTTCCAGCGAAGTGTTGTCAACCGTTTTTAATTTTAAATACTTATGTTGATGACCCTCTTTGGAATACATTTATTTTGGGGAAGAATTATCCACATCAGATTGATGCGGCTTATCTCTTGCAGGGTACAGGTGGAGTCCTTGGAGAGATGCTGGAAGCCGCATTGCTGGAGTCTGATGGAGTCCGTGAACATACACGCCTGGCTGAGCCACGGAAGGAGCAGTTGGAGCAATTGCCTGCACCGACAAAGATACTGGATCCGCCTTTTGTTATAGGTGATATCAATCCAGTAGTGTAGAAATTTTTATGCTTTCAATAAACTCGAATTCTCTCGACAGCGAGGGGACCGTATAGATTTGATTGAATAAATATCACCTCATATGACGGCAACAAAAATTTTTACACCCCAAACCCATTATATATATTAATTGCCATCTTCATATTTTGATGTGTCACATCCTTTTGATCACCACATTCGAGCATTTCTTTCAAGTGAAACCTTACTTTCTTATTCGTTTGACTTGATCACGCTTTGCAAAGCCATGACATTTTTGGTCAAGTCATTTGAATAGGATTGTTTGGTATAAGCTTGGGGGAAGGCGCTCTCATGCATCATTGTATGTGCATGTAGTTGCTTTAGGATTTCATGTCATTCATTTCATCATTTTTCATTCACCCCCTTATTATTATTGTTGTTCCTCATATTCTTTCATTATGATCACATTGAGGACAATGTGAAGTTTAAGCTTGGGGGAGTGCATTTCCATGCCATTTAGATGCATTAGTTGCATTTTTACTTTATTTTAGGGTTTTTTAGAATTTTTCAAAATTTTGCATCATCTTTTTGAATTTTCCATCTTATTTTCCTTTTATGTGTGTTCATGCATCATGTTGTGTGCTTGTTTTTCTTTTCTTTCCTCTATTTTATTTTTATATCTTTATTTTCCTTTCCTCCTTTTGCTAGATTTGTTCCTTATGATGATATATCTTATTGCTTTAATAGCCATCACGATGCTTATTATTCCTTGACATGCCACTTAGAGTATTCCATAGCCTTGATATTCACATGTGCTTGCAAATCTATTTCTTTTGATGATTCATCTACATGAATGCATGATATTAATTGAAACTGAATGCATGGATTAGTGTTTAGTATGCTTTTGTTGGAAATGCATCAAGATTCACGCATCATTAGTATATCTGAAGCATCAGTTTTATTGTCTTATTCACCTTCTGTTGCATGCTTGATATAATTGTGCTCTTTACCGCTTGACTTCGCTTTTTATTGAGATGATTGAGAATATCCATGCTCACATATGAGTTTTAGTTGAAGTATTATTTTATTGAACCGTTCGTCCACATCTTAGAGTGAACCGAGTGTTACATTATTTCCTTCTCCACATATATCTTTTTATTCTCTACATGTCACTTGAGTTCACCTCCTAAAGCTACTAATATCGCATCTATTTCGCAAAAATCCCCACAAAAGAAAAAGTTAGCTCCAAAAAGTCCAAAAAGCCAAAAAGGAGCCAAAATCCAAAAATACAAATCAAATAGCTCCTACAAAAATCCAAAAGGAAAAATGAGAAACAAAGTCCAAAAGAAAAGGAAAAATATTCCTCTATCTCATTATTGGAGCCACAAAATACTTGGGAAAACCAAGGCAAAAATCCCATTTTCCACTATTATATTCCTTTGGATGCGACGCCTCAAACTAAGCTTGGGGGGTGAACTCGTTTGACCATATGATTGAGTACGACATTAGAGTGGAGAGGTGCACGAATGAGGAAGTTTGATAATGCTGAAACTTAGCAAAATACTTTAGTTATGTAGATTTCTTATGAATCGATATAAATATGTGAATGCCATGATTTATTCCATTCTCCATTGCATGTTTGGTGTGATTCTTATATGCTTCATTTATAACTTTTGATTGAAAAGTGCATTGCCAACATTTGTATATTTAAAACCTATGAAATGCGTGACGTGTATATGAACTGATTGTATGAATTTAGAGAATCCCTTTTGTTGTTCTTAAAAGCTTGCAAGTACCATGTTTATGTAAGATATGAAATCCTTATATCATGTGATTTGTATTTTCCAAGTTATCGTGATGTGTAGCTTATGGCTTGAGATCTGAGAAGAAGAATCTAGCGACCCCTTCCACCTCGTGTTCTTTCTTTTTCATTTCATTTTCCTTATTTTCATCTCCCGAGTTCGTCTCTCTACTTATCTTCCTCGATGACGAGTAAGAGGTATGCTTGGGGGATTTTGATCGGTCCATATTTTACACCTTTTTTCTGCATATTTGCATGCCATTTCGGTTGCTCATATTGCGATTTTCACGATTATTCGATGATATTGTGTTACTTTTCACTATTTCTTGTTTTTGTCGGATTTCAGGAAATATGAGCAATTGGGAGCAAAAATGGGCTTAAAGGACTTGCACGCGTAACGGAGCATCGCTCATGGACTTATTGAGGACCTATCAGCGATAGAAGACGAGTGGAAGAAGAAAGAACGTCGTAGGAGCGACGAGGAAGCGAAATGATGAAGATTGGGCATTTTCAGCATGTCACTCGGCCGAGTGAAGGAGTCACTCGGCCGAGAAAAGAAGCCCGCTCGGTCGGCTAGATCGGACATGCAATTACTTGAAGATTAGCGTGCACTCGGCCGAGTGAAGACATCCCACTCGTCCGAGTATGGAGACACCACTCGCCCGAGTGGCACACGAACGACGGTATCCAAAAGACCAGACATACTGTAATCTGTCAGTCGACTACGAGCTTCGACTCGGCCGAGTACCAAAAGCCCCTCGGCCGAGTGACATTTGCCGCTCGGCCGAGTGATGCCGAGGACACGCAGTGCCCAGATTTTCAGATAGCCTCCCACTCTTTTGGAATCTTCTATCATTTCAGCAATCAAAGTATTTTTCTCATATTTTTTATGGATATTAGACTTCATGAAGATTCCAACGCCGCCAAGAACGCGTTAATCGGAGGTCGGATGAAATCTGGAGAATTTCTGCAAGTTACTGCTGCAGTGCTGGAATTTCCACTCGGCCGGGTCACATGTTCCACTCGGCCGAGTGCGTCATGGGCCCAGATTTTAAGTTGCGGTTTGGGCTGTTTTTGGGCACGAATTTGAGGGGTTTTCTAGGGTTATTTGCAAGGGTTTTGGAGAGACTATATAAGGGTTTTGTAGCCACCATTAGAGGAGGTTCCCATTATGTTTCCTTAGAGTTATTTTTTGAGGTTAGGCCATGCCCTAGGCCCCCTCTTAGATCAAAAAGCTTGTATTTGGATTGGAATTCTTCATCAAAGCTAAGTATTTCTATTCTTATTATTTGAATCTTTGATTTGCTATCTTTTTACATGCAAGCAATTGTTTTTATTGATTCATATATCGTTGTTGCTATGCTTGAGTAGATTTGATGTTCTAGGGCATGGGGATGAACCCTATGGATCTAATTTCATATTTGTGATGAATGAATTTCTAAATTGCTAGAATTTCTAGGAGGTTAGGTTGTGATTGATTTATTACGGATAGCTAGGGATTTCCATCGATCTAGGGTTTGCAAGAGATTGGATTCTAATCGATGGGAAGGCCTAGATATTCGATTTAGGTTTATAATCGAGATTCTCTAGACTTGGTTTGCAAGAGATTGGACCAAAATCTATACCCATATTCGTTTGCAAGAGATTGGACGAATACGAACTATCACAACCTAGATCGTAACTCGAGTTTGCACGAGAGTGGGCTCGAGGGGCGATTGAACGATGATGTTGATCCTAATGCTAGTGGCTTAGGCTAGGATTTCCAAGAGATTGGGCCCTATCCTAGGGTTGCTATAGACCGGTAATAGCGCGAGAGCGTGAGCTTGGTTCTCTATTCAGTTACGACTAGTTCACCCCAACGCAAGTCTAGTAATATTGAGATTCACTATTCACAATGATGCATGACGATCCGTAGTGGGGATTTCCTAGCTCTAGACACTTCTATTATATTATATTTGAATCGATATTTTACCCAACATCTTTATCACCGACACCGACATCCACCACCATTTCCATTACATCATTCCATAACCATCTCCACCAATAAAACCTTCGTAGTCGAGCCAACCTAGGATAGATTGGAACCAACACCACCTCCTCGTGTTCGATACCCGCTCGCCACTTGACCTGCGCTTGCGGTAAAACTACAATCGTTCTCTGGGTGTATATCCAGGGCCGATCACCTAGCCCGTGACCGATCTTCTTAGTCTCGATTCTCTCGTCGACACGGTCATCCCGATATTTTTCTCATCATTATCGGACACCGTTTGACCGACTTTTTCCACTAATCATCTTCTAATACAACTAGCTTAATTAACTTGATTAATTAACTAACCTAATTAAACTGGGCCTAAAGCGTTCATGAAAATATTTTCCTAGCTATTCGCCATCACATATTAAACTAAGTCTACCCCCACCCTCTCACAACCTCTCTCTCCAATCACTTAAATGTATCCCCTTTTCAAAACGCTTTATCAAAACAATTTTCTTATACTCACCTAATTGGGCTATCCAACCCACTGTTTTAACTAATCTAAACTCCCTCTATCTCTCCCTCTCTCCATCTATAACACATACAACACCAAAACCTAGAGGTAAATAGCCCATTTCATCTTCTTAATAAAACACAAGCTAGGTTAACCCATTGAAAAACTGCCGGTGCCGCTCCCTAAGAAAATTTAGCCACCACCTTTTCGACCATCGCTGGCCACCAAACCGATGGCCTAGCTCCCCCTCGACTCCCTCCACCCTCGACAACCTTACTCTCGTCAACCACCATCCCCTGCTCGCTTAAAACCCCATGCAAACACCCCCAAAACCCCGTTGAAAAGCTGTCAAACAGCCACACCTTCAAAATTTCGGCCAGCCCCTTTCCAGGCCGCCGCCGGCCGTCCCCCACCTCCGATGAACTCCCCTAGACGTCCCCTATCACCTCCTAGCTTCCCTCGCGACAACTCTTCATCCTCCTCCCGGAAACAGCGCGTAAACGCCGAAAACACCAAATCTGTCATCCACTATCAAAAGTTGCAGCCTAGGCTATTTATGTCACCGTCGGCTTCCCCGCTATCGCTCTCTGCCCCCTCAGGTCCCCTGTAGCCATCCAAGTCCTTCCCTAGCCGCTACAACCCCCGGAGCTCCTCCCACGTGCGTGCAAACATCAGATTCGTACGCAACTTCAGATCTGCGCTACCCGAACCGACGGGCAGATCTGTCCGCCATCTCCCGTGCTTCCCGTTTTGCTGTCCGTGCCCTCCCGATGCCGTAGGATGTTGTGCCGATGTCCATCCCCTTTGCATCGCTGATCGATGATCATACCGCTACCCAGTTGGTCGTCGTTCGTCATCGCTATCCGCGGTATCGTTCACGCTACCGGAGTCCAACCCCTGACGTCGCTACCCGACGTCAGTGTAGCTCTTGCGTCGTGTTAAGGTATACCTGAACCGTAGGAACCCACACCCGCATGTTAACAAGATAAAAACTGTAATTTTATTGTGTTGATTAACTCACTAATCAAAGATTAATAATATGAGACTGTAGACTGGGCGATGGTTTGAGCACATATGAAGTTCTGGATCTCTCTGATCTGTGATTGCAGCACGTCTCTTTCAGGTAAGTGAAACTTGCACATCAATTTGTTAGGCCATGTTTTAAGCCACTATGTGAAATTGTGTAAAAGAGACTAGGCGGTGAAATGATAGTCGCCTAGACGACCACATTTGATCTACTTTGACAACGAAACTAGATCCGACACCCTACTTGATCTAGCTTGACAATGAAGCTAGATCTGACACCTTTACCATGCTATCATTTCATGCCGCATGTCATGTTTACTTTCAAATTATCTGTACACACTTTTAATTGCTTATTGTCATGCTTATACAACTTATCATGTCATTTCATGCATCATCTTGCTCTATCATGATTGTGTAGCACACGCTACTTAAAAATGTAAGCTACAGCAAGTAGGATCTTGACTCCTACATATTGATTGAGGCTAGGTGCACCCCTATGCCAAATTGAAAAACACTTCCTGGCTCGTGATCCAGAAGCGAGCACAGTGTAGTTGGGAAACCAACGCTCGATACTCGTGGAGGGATAGGGTTAAGCGATCACTTGAGCGTAGAAGTGTGCACGTACAGCCACTTCAGCCAAAAGGCGTAAACCCTGTGCACATCATGAATACAAGTTAATCGTGAAATAGTGAATATTGTTTAGTAGCTCTCGCTACGACGTGTCGTACATTGCAAGTATCATGTTCATGTTTAAACTGTTGCATTCAATAAAATATCATGCCACATCATCATTATTTTAAAACTGCTAGGCTGCATTTACCTTATAACTGATGTGCTTTACGTTTCCTTGCACAAAAGTCTCCCTTCATTCTTTGGAGATTTTTGCTGACATGTGCCTTTTTCTCTTTGGGTGTCACATGTCAGGTTTGATCCTAAGTTAGTTACAGAGGACGACAGTTTGCTGACGTCTTGTTCGAGGACACTGGAGTTCTACCCTTAGTCTCAGCCGGTGACCTTCTTTTAGTTGTTGTTTACTTTCTTAGTCGTTGTTGTTAGGTTGTATGGTGCATAGCACCATTACTTGTTTAGTTTCGGCCATGCCTAGGCCTTCTTTTCAAATTCTGTACTTTCCTTTATGACTCTGTAATATTTGGAATAAAATCTGTGGATGTTGAACGTTGGATCATTTTATTTGTCCCTCCCTCATTATTATTATTGTTGTTTCGTCGTAATGCAAAGAACCTGATAGTGTATTAAATTACCAGACGCTTATCACACTGTAGCTTCACTGCTCCAAGTCTGAGCGGTCCTCTTCACGTCTTGCCTTCCATACTTGGGAAGCGGGTCGTGACAGGTTTTAGTGGTGGCCCATGCAGGTCCTTTTTGCATCTACGAAATAACGGAACAATAATAATGATAACAACATCCATTTAAATATTCGGAACTTTCAAGTCATGAATTGAGTCTAACCTGAAGGTTTTCCTTGTCTTAGATGTAGGAAGACTTAGATTGACGTCCAGGTTTGATAGTCAGGTGCCTTCGTCAAGATTTAGTTGTACTCATCTTAGGTTGCCTTAATAGTCTCTCCCCCAGCCCTGACTATATTAGACTTCTAGATCTTTTCCTTTAGCCGTTCGTTGAGTCCATCAATTTCGGGCCCAGCAGAACGTAATCTTGATTCTCTTAGGACCCTTCCCTGAGATCTCTATTACTGTCTAGTTCATTAAGGAGTCTTAGTGCTGAGTTCTCCTGATCTTTAGATGGCCCGATAATTAGAACCCGTGATTTCAAGTATCTTCCTAATCATTACACTTCTGTGTTGTCGATTGTAGAGTTCCATCGTAGCTTTTCATGAATCATATCCTAGGCGTATTCATCATGCGATCATATTCTTTGTCCTCGATTCATGTGATCGCCTCATGACGATTATCGTTAATTTTCGGATTTTCCCCATTGCACATCCTGGCTCCTCTAAAATTATTTTCGAGTTCCCTTATTAAATTCTTCGCTCAGTTTAACTTCTTTGAAAACCCCTTATTATATATATTTAAATTTCTTGCTTTTCGGTTGAGTTAAAATTTTTCCTGGATTTTTAAACCATCTTGGTCGTAATTTTTAATTACTATCTCATAACTATTTTCTAACATGTATCTTTCGTATTTCAGTTTTAAAACCTTGTTACCATTTTGATAATTCAATATATCATCCTTTTTCTAAACTACGAAATTTATTTTTCCACTTGTCGTACATACTTTTAGAATATTTTCATAAGCTAAATAGGACTTCAATTTTTGTGTATCAATTTTATATTCATTGGGCTCATACTTCAAAACTTATTTGGTATAAATCTATTTTCATTTGCAAAACAATCACTACCTCATCCTACTCTTTATTTCTTCGTCTAACACTTTTTCCGAGTTTTAAAATTTTACCATCTGCTCGCTATTTCTACATATTTTTATAAGAATATATATATATTTACGATATCATATTTTACACATGTCCCTCTTTCATCTATTTAATTATTTAGAGCAAAATTTTTGTCCCACCCAACAATTTCCTTATCCTCGCCGTATCTGAACTAGTTCTTTCCGATATTGTTTCGTTACGCTTTTGGTATCGGTCCCTTTTTCTATTGCTGAGCCATCCCACTAGTGCTTGTCGTTGCCTATGTCAACCTTAGTATAGTTTGGTAGTCCCATTAGTTTAAGTTGTGATGTCATGGTGGTGCACGTATGTAGGTAGAGTGTGTGGACATGTATGAGTGTGCTACCCTTAGGATATTAATGATTGTCTCTTGTGTTATGTATGTATACTCAGTGTTATTCGTAATATATATATGAAGTTGTATGAATGATGGTATTTATTTATGTGTGGATAGCTATACCACTTTAGGGATGTCTGTGTATATTAGAATTGGTGTTAGAATGTTTACTAGTGGTGTTTGTGATCGCTCCTGAATGTAACCCAAAAGGGCGACCGTGTAGTTTTACCGCAAGCGCACGGTGTAGCGGCGAGCGGGTTATCGAACACAGGGAGGACGAATGACAGTGCCTGCTCCAAACAACCTGGCTATAAGAACAGAAAAGAGGGAATTTGCCTTTTGGCGATCCTGTAACAATCGTCAGACAAAGTATGGAGATATAAAATAAAGACGCCTAGGGAATGGGGAATCCCCGCTACTCACCGTATCTCGTCAATGTGATTCATTGGTGTCACCATTGCTAGGGTAGAATTTCGGATGAACTAGTTGCAACTGAATGTAAAACCTAGCTCACGCTCTCGCGTTGTTGCCGGTCTATAGCTATCCTAGGTTTGGGTCCAATCTCTTGCAAACCCTAGCCTAGGCAAGCTAGCATTAGGATCAACATCATCATTCAATCACGTCCCGAGCCCACTGTCGTGCAAACTCACGCCGCAACCTAGGTTGGGATAGTTCCTACCCGTCCAATCTCTTGCAAACGAGTATCGGCATGGAATTGCAACCGAGAACCCTAGTATCAGTCCAATCTCTTGCAAACCGATACTACGGAAACTCAATTTCAACCCAATTCGGATTTCTAGGGTTTCCTATCGAATTGGGATCCAATCTCTTGCAAATTCCAATCGATATGAACACCTAGCTATCCGTAGTAAATCGATCCCAAACTAACCCTAATAGCAATTCTAGCAATATTTCTACCAAATCATCACAAATCAGAAATTGGGCTCGTAGGGTTCATCCCCACGCCCCAAGACGTTAGGACTACTCACAATTCATATCACAAATGCAAGAATAATCAATTGAAATAACAATAGAATTCATCACAATATTCAAATAAGCAATAAAAATGAGATTTTTAATGGAGAGGGAGACAAACCAATAGAGTTCTCCAAAAATCCAACAAAAATAAACTTTTCTGTCCTCTCCAATAGCAAGAATCAAAAGCTAAAAGGTTTAATCTAAAAACCTGCAAAAAGCAAAGGAAAAAGCTCCCTAACCTAGGTTAAAAACTGGGGTTAAATACCCCCCAAAATCGTCCAAAAAACTGTGACCAAAATGCCCCTGCGCAGCCTGAAAATCACAATTTACGCTACAGGCAGCGCGGCTCACTCAGCCGAGTGACAAAAGTCGCTCGGCCGAGTGAGAAACCCTGAGAAATTCCAGTAAGTCTGGGGTCTTGGGGGTCTTCACTTCGGGCGTCGCTCGGCCGAGTGAGTTGTCGTCACTCGGCCGATGGCTTCTCTTCACTCGGACGGTCGGCAATTTCCACTCGGCCAAGTGGATCTTCTGAAGCTCAGGCAGACGAAAAACAGTAAGTTGGCTTTTTTGATGGGCGTCGTCTGAGTGCCACTCGGGCGGACGGGGTTCCGTCACTCGGCCGATGTGGTTTCTGATGCTCGGCCGAGTGCACACATGAAGCGTGTCCGATCTGGTCGGCCGAGCAGGGTCTCGCTGGTCGGCCGAGTGACTCCTTCACTCGGCTGAGTGGGACACCAAAAATGCCCAAACAGCTTGTTTTTGCCGCCTCGTCGCTCCTACGACGTTCTTTCTTCTTCCGCTCCTCTCCAATAGCAAAATACCCCTCGGGGAAGTCATCGGTGACACTCTGGAGTAGGCGTATCTCGGGATCACTCCAAATCGCTCCAAATCTCCTGAAATACGACAAAAACAACAAATCGTGAAAAGTATCGCAATATTGTCGATAAATCGTGAAAAGCGTGATTTGAGCGATCTAAATGGCATGCAATCATGCGGAAAAAAGGTGTAAAATAAGGAGTGATCAAAATCCCCCAAGCTGACCTCTTACTCGTCCTCGAGGAAGATAAGTAAAAGGCAAACTCGGTGGATTCGGAAAACGAAAACGACGAAAAACGAAAAACGAAAAACGAAGAAGAAAGAAGAAAGCGAAGAGGGAAGCTGCTAGATCATTTTCTCAGGACGTGGGTTTTGCTTACTCATATGGCATGCACCGAATGTAAAACACATGTCAAAGAATTTTATTTCGATATCATAGTATAATGATGCAAATAGAAATAGAAAACCCAAGAATATCGATATAGCATGAAAAACGGAATAGTTTTAGAATTAACATCGTCTGAATCATTTAAAGTGATATACAATATCGCAGATCACACACTTTTCAATTGAACGCTTTCTAAGAGGAGTATAAGAATATCACGCAATAGAATAGAATAGAATAGAATAGAGTTGATTTCATGAAATGAGTGCTAGACGTAGATTTCTGGATTTTGTAAAGCTAAAACGATCTCACCGAGTATAGAATATTACTTAGCCTAGGTTGTCGTGCACCGTCAAATAGTCACTCTCTCACACATCATTGGATTCCCTCCCCCAAGCTTATCTATAAGCGTGGTGGCACAAAAAACAATATTTACATCCCCATTTTTATGAAGCTCCAAGAGTAATAAAAACAAAAAGAGAGAAGAAAGAGAGAACATGAGATGGGATCGTTTATTGAGATTCTTTTCTCTCTTTTTTTTCTTTTCTTTTCCTTTTCTTTTCCTTTTTTTTCAAATAGCATATATACACAATGATCCCAAATCAAAGAGAAATAAGGATATACAAGAATTTTTCTTTTTCTTTCTTTGGTTTTGGGAAATTTGGAGCTAGGAATTAATAGCGGGGGAAATGCCATATATTAGAATCGCTAAGGGGAGATTCACCAATGATTTTAAAATAGAGAATTGATGTTCAAGATATGTGGAGAAAGAAGTAAATATGTCTCTCGGTTCACTCTATAAGACGTGCACGACAACTTCAGCAGGGTAATCTAATCTACTCGGTTTCAATCACAAAAAAGCAAAACTAATCCAGATTTATCATAGCTAACATCATTCAATCATCCTGAAGTGAAATGTACAAATCATGCATATAGAAGTGATATAGGAAAAGAAAACGGTACTCCAGATATAAGCATTCAATGCGTGAATCTTGGTGTGTTTTCTGCAATAGCATACATATGAATATTCAGACTCAGCTAATAATAAAATTTCATCCATTTTCATGCTGAAAAAGTGTGGGTTACTATCTCTAAACGCAAGGCAAATCACAACATACGATATCAGAAATAAAATCTAAGACATGACAAATATAGCATGCATACAGAGAAAGCTAACTCCACGTCATCATCATCACAGAAAAGTCATCTCTAGCATGAGATGAAAAAGAAATAAAGATAAAGAGGGAAAATAAAACTAAATATAATGCAGCACACAAAGAAAATAAGAAAAAAAAACGTGATGCATGATTAAAAAAAGAAAAATGATGAAGAAAAGTGCAAAAGCGGAAAATGGCGTGAAAAAACAAAAAATAAAGGTGGTAAATCGAAAAGAACGTGAGAACTCACTCCCCCAAGCTAAAATGCACAGTGTCCTCAATGTGCGAAGTGTGGCACACCGAGAGACGTGTAAAGTGAGGGGAAGGTGAGGATGCATGCATGAGGAAAAAGAAAATAAAATAAAGAAACGAAAAATATGATGCGGACATGATGCATGCAGATATAGGAGTGATACAGATATAAAAGTGTGACACCAAAAACTCCCCCTCTCTCCCAAAAAAGATATATAAAGATATGAACAAAATGTGTACCCAAAAACAGTGAGGGGAGGGGGCTGGTGGGTAAAAATCATCAGGACCCAGCAGAGACGGGCATCACGTCGGAAAAAATGATCGATGGCATCAAGGGTGCCTAAGAGGGTGGGGCTGCGCCGTCTCCGTCCTGAGGCGGATGTGGTGGTGGTGGGGGGACAGTCTGCTGAGTGGGTGTGGGTGTGGGTTTGGAAGCAGGCTGGGCGTGTGTAGGAGTGGGGGTGGGAACGAGGCGGCCAGAGAGGTCGGTGACACAGACGTGTGGACAGACGCCATGACACTCTCAGAAAAAACGGCTGCGGTGGAGACAGAGGTGGAAACCACGGTCTCCACGACGGTAGCAAAAGAGGGCTCTCCGTTCTCAACTATAGTCGGTGGGCGCTCGGGGAGGGCGGAGGAAACGGGCTCAACGGACAGAGGGCCAGCTGTCGTGGGAGTGGTGGTGGGCGTGGAGGTAGTGGAGGTGGGCTCAGCGAGTGTACTCCCGACACCGACAGAAGTGTGGACAGAGGTGTCAGGAGCAGCAGAAATATCGGGCTGCTGAGGGGCCACGGGGTCGGCAGGAGCAGCGGGGTCAGCGGGTGCAGCGTGGGCAGCGTGGGCCTGCTCAGCCTGCTCAGCCTCCTCGGCCTCAAGCACATAGGCGGCAGGGATCAGGAGATCCATCGCCGGAAGCCAGTCCACCTATGCTGGTGCTATCTGTGTCCAAGCTGGGCTCGGAAGATTCATGTAATCCACACCGAATGGACCGTGCAACCAAACCCAGTGCCGCTGACCGTGCGGACGTAGCATCTTCATCCGGGCCATAACATCTATGGACAGTGAAGTGGGGCCCGGGGCTCATCGCAGGTCATCTGGAAAGTCCTCGCCGGTCATCAGGGCGAGCAAGGTGATCAGACCGCCGTAGCATATCGATGAGCGAGCACCCACCGATACGATGATGCGATCCAAAAACCAGCTCGTGATATCAATCACGACGGAGGAGACCAACTCGTCACTATCCCTAGCTAGAGCTCTGGGGCGCGTCATCGCGTAGAGCATATAAAGCTCCGGCGTGGACATCGTCCCAGGCTCATACCTCGCCAAAAAGGTAGTCTCCATAAGGCGCTGAGCTATGCTGAGGCAAGGGTGGACGATGGCCGAGGCCTTGGCCCTACTAGGGTCGAAGGCAGCAGGTAGACCCATGATCCGGGCCCAGAAAGCACTGGAATCGAAGGAAGGTGGGGGGATGTGAGTGGGGGCGTAACCACGGTCGGCCCCGGGGACATCGGGCCATGAAAAGAAAGCTCTCATCATACTGAGAGTGGCCTGGCACTCTCGGTCCATGAACCTGAACGAGCATCCCTCGTCGGTCCGGGCGATAGAACTAAGCACCTCAAGTGTCGGACGGATGAACGTGTCCGCCGACACCTGGAAGAAATCTCGCCAGCCCATGTTGTCATACAACGTGAGCATCCCCTCAAGTACCCCCAGGCGTCCTAGGTCTGCAAGGTGTGCGAACCTGGAGGGTATGATCGAGCGCTGGGAAATGCGCTCGAAGACGATGCGGTGTGCGTCGTCTCGGAACGTAATCCCCAGCGGCCCGACAAGTGGAGCCGGTGGTGGTGGCTGTGGGACGGCAGGGAGTGGCTGTGCGGGGTGAATGGGCTCTGCAGGCTGTGCGGGGTGTGCATGGTCTGCAGGCGGTGCAGGGTGAACGGGGTGTGGTGGTGTAGGCGGAGGAGAGTCCTCCACCTCGTGGGAGGGGCCGGCCTCATCCGACCGCTTTCGCTTGGCGGAAACTCTCCTCGACCGCGGCCGTGTCCGGGGCGGCATATGGGCCCCGGGTGCTCACCAAAAGCGATAAAAAATGCGACGTGCGTAAAATAAAGGAAAGAGTATACCGTGACACGCCGCGAGAGCAAAGTAATGGAAGCGTGCGAAGGCGACGCCTCCACGTAGCCCAAAACGCTCCCCGGAAGCTCCCATGGGCTCCCCTAAGCTCCCCAATATAACATGCGCATCAAACGAAGAGATTAGCGTGTAATATTCAAAACGTAAGGGGGGTTAGGGGTATAATAGATAGAAATTGAATTTAATTTGGGTTTGGGGTTCGTTAGACACATGGATCGTCGAAAAATACGCAAAAGAGGAGAAATAGGCAAAAAAATCGGGGTACCGGAGCTCGGCCGGCGAGGTGGTCGCCGGCGGCGACTCGGGCGAGGGGTGGCGGATGTTCGGCCGGCGGTGAGTGGCCGAGCGCCGCGGCGAGGACCGAAGTCGGGCGAGTGCGGAAGGGCAGCGGGCGAGGGAGATGAGGGGTCGGGCGTTTCGGGGGTTTGCTCGTTTCGAAAAACGTGTCGTCCGCTCTCCCTTTTATAGAAAAAATTACGACTCGGCCGAGTGACTAAGTCGCTCGGCCGAGTGATCGTAACGGAAATATTTTGAAAAATTCATCCCCGCTTACGACTCGGCCGAGTGGCCTTGCCATCCTCGGCCGAGTGGAATAAGTCCATTCGGCCGAGTGGCTCAAGCTACTCGGCAAGACTCGCCCTAGGAGCGTATCAGTTTTACTCGGCCGAGTGAATATATATACTCGGCCGAGTAGCAATTATACTGAAATCAAGAAAAGAAACAGAGAGTTGGGTACAGCAGACTTCCCTCGTTCGTGAGCCGCTCGGGCGGACGAACTTATGTGCTCGGCCGAGTGACTAGTATACTCGGCCGAGTGAACCCTGTTTTCTGCTGTTTGGCTTCGTTTGGTCTCTAAACACTGTTTTTCTTCCTCCAGTCGATTTCATCTTCCTCCCAAGCATCGAGCGCATTCCTGGAGCGCTCCTCGTCGCCTTGTTCATCCTCATAATGATAGATACCTCGTTCTCCTCTCCTGTCAAAGAAAGATAGGACCCGTTATCACGAAATTTTTGGACGAACGACTCAAAACACTAATAATTTCTAAAACAAAAATAAAGGAAAAAGTAAAAAATAAAGCGATAGACGTCGGGTTGCCTCCCGACAAGCGCTCGTTTAAGGTCGTGAGCTAGACCCCCTTTGATTTTCAATTTAACGTGCATACGAAATGCACCCGTCAAATTTTCCGGGAAGAACGCTTGGATTCGGATGTTGCGACGGCGTGTTCTCCCTCGGTGATCTCTCGTCTCGGGTAGTGTTGGGGGATGGCTCCCCCATGCTAGTGCTTGCTCCGGTCCTCGGCTTCACCGGTGACACCGATTTCCATATCGGCGGAGCTTTCTTCGGAGACTTCAATTTTGAGAGCTTGCAGAGCTCTCGAATCCTTGCGACATCAGTGTCGCCTTCATCAACTTCGATGGAGAGTTCGGGGGAATGCTCCATCTTTTCTTCTTGGCCCAAGTCCGGCCCTTCCTCGAAATCTTCCTTGAATAGAGTGCCAATCGAATGGGGGATCGCCTCCTCAATAACCTCGTCAAGGAGGTCCATATAGTCCAGCTCCTCGTGATAAGGCATGTGTTTCATTGCCTTGGGAATATGAAGCTCCACCTCGATGTTGCCGACATTCAATATTAGAGTTCCTTCACGTACGTCGACTATGACACCGGCGGTGGCGAGGAACGGGCGTCCAAGTATTAGCGACGTGTCTCCCTCCTCCTTGACATCCATGATCACGAAGTCACATGGCAAACATATGCCCCCCGGGACTTGTAGCGGGATGTCCTCTGTGATCCCTACCGGCCTTGTGATCCGACCATCGGCTAGTTGTATCCGCATGTCGGTAGGCTTCAATTTTGTGCCGGTATTTAGCCTTAGGAACATAGAGAGAGGCATGAGGCTAACACTAGCCCCTAAGTCCACCAACGCCTTTTGTAGAGGGACGCCGCCCAAGGTGCAAGGAATTCGAAAACTCCCCGGGTCTTTGAATTTAGCCGGCTCCTTCTCTCTCTTGGTGAACCAAGAGCCCTCCTCGGCGAGCATGATTTTCTCCTTCCTCTTTCTTCCCGTAATCAAGTCTTTTAGGAACTTGGCGTATGTCGGGATTTCAACGATGGCGTCGAGGAAAGGAATGTTGAGGCTTACCCCTCTTAAATACTCGAGAAACTTTGCTAGCCGTTTCTCCATTTTTGCTCTAGCAAGCCTCTGAGGGAATGGGATCGATGGCATAAAACGCCTCTCTTCAATCAATTGCTCCGCTCTAGACTTTTCTTCCCTTTGCGGCTCTTTCTCCGGCTCGACTTCAATGACCGGCTCAATTGGCTCTACATTCTCCTCCACGGGCTCTTCGGTTGGAATCATGACGGGAGTGGTATCCTTCCCGCCTCTAGTTGTAACTGCAACCACGGCATTGATGTGCCCGGTGGCGCCTCGTGGGTTTTGCTCGGGTTGAGCCGGTAATTGTTGAGTATTCCGATTGAGCAACGCCAATTGCTCCGAGATTTGGGCTACAACGGTTGCAAGGGAATCTTGGCCCGCCTTCAAGGTAGCGTTGGTATTTTTCTGCTCGACCATAAACTCCTCCACTCTAGCTTCAAAGTCGGTTCGTTGTTGAGCTTGTGGAGGGTTAGGATTTCTCCACCCTTGATTGTATCCGGACGGCCTATAGGGTCCAACTTGTTGCTTTGGTGGGAAATTTTGTTGCGGAGGCCCCCTCGGTGGATAATGTTGTTGTTGTTGCGGTGGTGGTCGAGCTTGTTGAGGTAGTTGTTGCGGCGGGTTCAATGCTCCATCATTGTTGGCATAAGAGAAACCGGGATGGTTTCTTGTGGCCGGATTGGCCCAATATCCTTGGTTCCCCGCGACGTATTGAACTTGCTCCAAAGATCCCTCTCCTTGTTCTCCTCCCGAATTCATAGCTTGGGATTGGTCTTGCCAATCACACATTTGATTTGTTGGTGCGGATGTGGAAGGGGGTCCTTGGGGCTCCGTAATATACTTCTCCAGTCTCTCCACTACCTTGTGGAGAGAATTAAACTTGTTGGTAAGCTCCGCTACGGCCTTTGCCTCATAGATGCTAGATGGCTTCAAGGAGGACGAAGAGTGTCCTCGCTCGTCGCCCCATTGTTGATTGTTTGAGGCCATCTCCTCAATTAGGGCCGTAGCTTCGTCAGGAGTCTTCGATAGGATGGCACCATTTGCCGCGGCATCAATAATTTGCTTGGTCCCCGGTTGGAGACCATTGTAGAAGCTATGGACTAGCTCCCAATCTTCGATGCTATGGTGGGGGCATTGATGCTGTAGATCTTTGAAGCGCTCCCAAGCCTCGTAGAGTGTCTTTTGGGGTCCTTGCTTGAAGGACATGAGAGCACTCCTAATCTTTACCGTCTTGGAAGGTGGATAGAATTTGTCGATGAACGCGCTTGCCAACCCATCCCATGTGGTAAAGACTCCCTCAGCTTGCGTCCTCAACCAATAAAGAGCTTTATCCTTTAATGTGAAGGGGAAGAGGCGCAGTCTGATGGCGTCCAGGGTAACGCCCGCCATCTGGAAGGTGGCGCACTTGGATAAGAAGAGCTGGATATGGTAGTGGGGATTTTCATGGGCGTTCCCATGAAATGGATCCTGCTGCATCAGAACCACAAGCCCAATCTTCAACTCAAAATTCTTGTCGGCCGCCAACTCTGGCATGGCTATGGACGAGGTCGTGGAGGAAGTCTTAGGCCGGAGCCTATCTCGAATAGAAATAATCCTCGCCATTCTTGCCGCTAACTCTTCAGGCGTCTCCCGGACGTTCATAAACCTCCCTTCCGTATCGGGTTTCCTCTCCGCTCTGATTCTTCGCAATGTACGCTCGATCTTAGGATCAAACAATATATCAGTGGGGTCCGCAGTGGATCTCGTGTACATGCACGGGAAAACAAAGTTTCAAAGAAGTGATTAGCACAATGGAAGGGTTAGATAAAAATAAAGAAATAAAACAGAAAGAAGAAATAGCTAGGCTGATAAGATCAAACACTATCGCCTCCCCGGCAACGGCGTCAAAAACTTGATCGCTCCTGAATGTAACCCAAAAGGGCGACCGTGTAGTTTTACCGCAAGCGCACAGTGTAGCGGCGAGCGGGTTATCGAACACAGGGAGGACGAATGACAGTGCCTGCTCCAAACAACCTGGCTATAAGAACAGAAAAGAGGGAATTTGCCTTTTGGCGATCCTGTCACAATCGTCAGACAAAGTATGGAGATATAAAATAAAGACGCCTAGGGAATGGGGAATCCCCGCTACTCACCGTATCTCGTCAATGTGATTCATTGGTGTCACCATTGCTAGTGTAGAATTTCGGATAAACTAGTTGCAACTGAATGTAAAACCTAGCTCACGCTCTCTCGCTGTTACCGGTCTATAGCTATCCTAGGTTTGGGTCCAATCTCTTGCAAACCCTAGCCTAGGCAAGCTAGCATTAGGATCAACATCATCGTTCAATCGCGTCCCGATCCCACTCTCGTGTAAACTCGCGTCGCGACCTAGGTTGGGATAGTTCCTACCTGTCCAAACTCTTGCAAACGAGTATCGGCATGGAATTGCAACCGAGAACCCTAGTATCGGTCCAATCTCTTGCAAACCGATACTACGGAAACTCAATTTCAACCCAATTCAGATTTCTAGAGTTTCCTATTGAATTAGGATCCAATCTCTTGCAAATCCCAATCGATATGAACACCTAGCTATCCGTAGTAAATCGATCCCAAACTAACCCTAATAGCAATTCTAGCAATATTTCTACCAAATCATCACAAATCGGAAATTGGGCTCGTAGGGTTCATCCCCACGCCCCAAGACGTTAGGACTACTCACAATTCATATCACAAATGCAAGAATAATCAATTGAAATAACAATAGAATTCATCACAATATTCAAATAAGCAATAAAAATGAGATTTTTAATGGAGAGGGAGACAAACCAATAGAGTTCTCCAAAAATCCAACAAAAATAAACTTTTCTCTCCTCTCCAATTGCAAGAATCAAAAGCTAAAAAGTTTAATCTAAAAAGCTGCAAAAAGCAAAGGAAAAAGCTCCCTAACCTAGGTTAAAAACTGGGGTTAAATACCCCCCAAAATCGTCCAAAAAACTGTGACCAAAATGCCCCTGCGCAGCCTGAAAATCGCAATTTACGCTACAGGCAGCGCGGCTCACTCAGCCGAGTGACAAAAGTCGCTCGGCCGAGTGAGAAACCCAGAGAAATTCCAGTAAGTTTGGGGTCTTGGGGGTCTTCACTTCGGGCGTCGCTCGGCCGAGTGAGTTGTCGTCACTCGGCCGATGGCTTCTCTTCACTCGGGCGGTCGGCAATTTCCACTCGGCCGAGTGGGTCTTCTGAAGCTCAGGCAGACGAAAAACAGTAAGTTGGCTCTTTTTGATGGGCGTCGTCTAAGTGCCACTCGGGCGGACGGGGTTCCGTCACTCGGCCGATGTGGCTTCTGATGCTCGGCCGAGTGCACACATGAAGCGTGTCCGATCTGGTCGGCGGAGCAGGGTCTCGCTGGTCGGCCGAGTGACTCCTTCACTCGGCCGAGTGGGACACCAAAAATGCCCAAACAGCTTGTTTTTGCCTCCTCGTCGCTCCTACGACGTTCTTTCTTCTTCCGCTCCTCTCCAATAGCAAAATACCCCTCGGGGAAGTCATCGGTGACACTCTGGAGTAGGCGTATCTCGGGATCACTCCAAATCGCTCCAAATCTCCTGAAATACGAAAAAAACACCAAATCGTGAAAAGTATCGCAATATTATCGATAAATCGTGAAAAGCGTGATTTGAGCGATCTAAATGGCATGCAATCATGCAGAAAAAAGGTGTAAAATAAGGAGTGATCAGTTTGTAGTTTGAAGATACTTATAAATGCTTGAAATAGTATACTAGTAAGTCATGTGCGTGTTAGGTGTAATGATAATAGGTATACTTATAGTTAGATGTGCATGCCTATTGTATGATCTATATGTTGGTATGTGTGAGCATGTACTCGTACGTAGATATGTACTTACTATAGGAATATGAGTGATATACGTACGGTAATAGGGCTATAAATTTTGTTTGGTATTGCTTGCCTTTACAGGATGTTGTGTGTGTGCGTGTATACCACGAGGTATACACGATTATTGAATGTCGTAACTATGTATGGATAGGTATATATAGCAGTATACTAATTATATGTAATATTATTATGGTGTGTAAAGTGATTGCATTATAGGGTGTTATTTGATTAAATATAAAGTGTGATTGATATTATGATATGTATGTGTTTACGTTGGTAGATATATTTATATATTAGAGTGGTGTGTTGGTGTTGGTATGATATCGTGTTACGTATATAGAGTATTCTGGTATGGCTTTTGAGTCCCACTCTAGCCTGAGTGGGTATACTCTATGTATATTATTATATTTGTCTGTGGTTGGTGTACGGTGTTATGAACATAGTGATGGAATGATGTGTGTATAGTGATAGGTTTGGTTGTGCCTGGTTATGTTACGCACATGGTTGTGGGTGGCTATACCATTAAATAGTTATAGGCGTTGGTCTTGCAGTATAGTTAATTACTAAGGTTTTCCATGTTGGATGTATATCTGTTAGCTAAACTTGGTGTGTAGAATGTGCTAAGTATATAGTTGTATAAGTGGTATGTATGAATGGTATGTTAACGTATGTGAGCGTGCACCATGCACGGGTAAGTATGTGCTTAGTTATAGGTATTTTTGACTATGGTATGTGTGGTGTGTCTTGAATATAGTTATAGGACTGGATGTGATGTGAGTGTATGGTGAAATATCTGTATGCATTTGAATAACTATATATTTGTGAAATTATAGTAGTGGTGAATGTATAATAGATATAGTAAACATGATTTAATATTGTGTAGTGTGATTACATGTGTTGATATGTTTGGTGTTGGATGTATACTAGGAGATATAGGGAGTAGTATATCCATGTTTGTTTGTACATAGGTAGTTATCTATATGTGAAGAATTACGATTGTATTTGCTAGTGTGAAACTATTTTTATATAAGTATGTGTAACTTGGTTAAGTAATAGTTTGTGATAGCTATATAAGGGATGTGCGTGCCTATATGAATGATTGAAGTACGTGTATGAATTTGACTGTCTACGATAGGTATAAGTTTAGAATGTACACACACACACATATATATACATACATACATACATGTTTGTAGTATTAATGTTTGACTATCTACTACATATATAGGCACTTGTAGTGACTATACCTGGTTGAGTTATAATGTGATATGATTGGGGTAGTTGCTAGAGTGACTAGATATATTTATAGTTAGAAAGTCCGAGGACGGACTTTATTCTAAGGTGGGTAGGATGTCACGGTCGCTTTTCGATCGTACGTTTCTCGTGCGCGTACTTTTGTTTGCACGCATATTTATTTTGACCTCTCCTTGTATCCGAAACATATGATGTGATATGCCGTTGTGATCCTCTGGAAGAGTACTTATCTGGGGAATTATTTTGGAACATCATTTCACGGGTCGTTCTCCCACAAAATAACTTTGTTTGAAGATGTGTCGTAGCTTTCACCTTCGTCGTTAGACCTTTCTAATTTTAGTTCCGATCTCCGTTACTCTAGCCCGTGACCGATCTTCTTAGTCT
The DNA here is from genome assembly GCA_030789695.1 of Scilla litardierei. NCBI lineage: Eukaryota > Viridiplantae > Streptophyta > Magnoliopsida > Asparagales > Asparagaceae > Scilla > Scilla litardierei. The sequence goes on from CM061136.1 coordinate 144,317,817, forward strand.
TGATTCTCTCGTCGACACGGTCGTCCCGTTATTTTTCTCATAATTTTCGGATATCGTTTGACCCACTTTTTCCACTAATCATCTTCTAATACACCTAGCTTAATTAACTTGATTAATTAACTAACCTAATTAAACTAGGCCTAATGTGTTCCATGAAAATACTTTCCTAGCTATTCGCCATCACATATTAAACTAAGTCTACCCCCACCCTCTCACAACCCATCTCTCCAATCACCTAAACGTACCCCCCTTCAAAACGCTTTATCAAAACAATTTTCTTATACTCACCTAATTGGGCTATTCAACCCACTGTTTTAACTAATCTAAACCCCCTCTATCTCTCCCTCTCTCCTCCTATAACACATAAAATACCAAAACCCTAGAGGTAAATAGCCCATTTCATCTTCTTAAGAAAACGCAAGCTAGGTTAACCCATTGAAAAACTGTCGGTGCCGCTCCCTAAGATAATTCGGCCACCACCTTTTTGACCACCGTCGGCCACCAAACCGGTGGCCTAGCTCCCCATTGATTCCCTCTACCTCCAGCAACCGTCCTTTCATCAACCACCATCCCCTACTCGCTTTAAAACATGTGCAAACACCCCCAAAACCCTGTTGAAAAGCTGTCAAACAGCCACACCTTCAAATTTTCGGCCAGCCCCTTTCCAGTCTGCCGCCGGCCGTCCTCCACCTCCGGTGAACTCCCCTTGACGTCCCCTAACACCTTATAGCTTCCCTCACGACAACTCTTCCTCCTCCTCCCGTAAACAGCGTGTAAACGCTGAAAACACCAAATCTGTCCGTCACCATCAAAAGTTGCGGCCTTGGATATTTCTGTCATCGCCGGCCACCCCGCTACCGTTTTCCGCCCCCTCAGGTCCCCCTCTAGCCATCCAAGTCCTTCCCTAGCTGCTACAACCCTCGAAGCTCCTCCCACGCATGTGCAAACTTCAGATTCACGTGCAACTTCAGATCTGCGCTACCCGAACCCGCGAGCAGATCTGTCTGCCATCTCCCGTTCTTCCCGTGTCGCTGTCTGTGCCCTCCTGACGCCGTAAGATGCTGTGCCGCTATCCATCCCCTTTGCATCGCTGATCGGCGCCCGGTTGATCGTCATTCGTCATCGCTATCCGCCGTACCGTTCACGCTTCTGGGGTCCAACCCCTGACGTCGCTACCCGACGTCGGTGTAGCTCTCATATCGTGTTAAGGTATACCTGAACCGTAGGACCCACACCAGCAGTTAACAAGATAAAAACTGTAATTTTATTGTGTTGGTTAACTCACTAATCAAAGATTAATAATATGAGACTGTAGGCTGGGCGATGGTTTGAGCACATAGAAAGTTCTGGACCTATCTGATCTGTGATTGCAGCACGTCTCTTTCAGGCAAGTGAAACTTGCACAGTAAATTGTTAGGCCATGTTTAAGGCCATTTTTTAAAATTTGTAAAAGAGACTAGGCGGTGAAATGATAGTCGCCTAGACGACCACATTTGATCTAGTTTGACAACGAAACTAGATCCAACACCCTACTTGATCTAGCTTGACAACGAAGCTAGATCCGACACCTTTACCATGCTATCATTTCATGCCGCATGTCATGTTTACTTTCAAATTATCTGTACACACTTTTAATTGCTTATTGTCATGCTCATGCAACTTGTCATGTCATTTCATGCATCATCTTGCTCTATCATGATTGTGTAGCACACGCTACTTAAAATGTAAGCTACGGCAAGTAGGATCTTGACTCCTACATATTGATTGAGGCTAGGTGCACCCCTATGCCAAATTAAAAAAACACTTCATGGCTCGTGATCCAGAAGCGAGCACAGCGTAGTTGGAAAACCAATGCTCGATACACGTGGAGAGGTAGGGTTAAGCGATCACTTGAGCATAGAAGTGTGCACGTACAACCACTTCAGCCAAAAGGCGTAAACCCTGTGCACATCGTGAATACAAGTTAATCGTGAAATAGTGAATATTGTTTAGTAGCTCTCGCTACGACGTGTCGTGCATTGCAAGTATCATGTTCATGTTTAAACTGTTGCATTCAATAAAATATCATGCCATGTCATCATTATTTTAGAACTGTTAGGCTGCATTTACCTTATAACTGATGTGCTTTACGTTTCCTTGCACAAAAGTCTTCCTTTATTCTTTGGAGATTTTTGCGGACATGTGCCCTTTTCTCTTTGGGTGTCACATGTCAGGTTTGATCCTGGGTTAGTTGCAGAGGACAACATTTTGCTAACGTCCCGTTCAAGGACACTGGAGTTCTACCCTTAGTCTCAGCTAGTGACCTTCTTTTAGTTGTTGTTTACTTTCTTAGTCGTTGTTGTTAGGTTGTATGGTGCGTAGCACCATTACTTGTTTAGTTTCGGCCATGCCTAGGCCTTCTTTTTAGATTATGTACTTTCCTTTATGACTCTGTAATATTTGGAATAAAATCTGTGAATGTTGAACGTTGGATCATTTTATTTGTCCCTTCTTCATTATTATTATTGTTGTTTCGTCGTAATGCAAAGAACCTGATAATGGATTAAATTACCCGATGTTTATCAGACTGTAGCTTCACAGCTCCAAGTCTGAGCGGTCCTCTTCACGTCTCGCCTTCCATACTTAGGAAGCGGGGCATGACAGTAACTCTTACCTTCGTCGTTAGACCTTTTTATTTTTAGTTCTGATTTTTGTTACCCTAACCGTGACCGTTCGTCTTAGTTTCGACCCTCTCGTCGACACGGTCTCCCGGTATTTTTTCTCATAATTATCGGACACCGCTAGACCCACTTTTTCCCCTAATCCCCTTTTAATACACTTAGCCTAATTAATTTGATAATTCAAATACCCTAATTAAACATATATGTTAAAACGTATCATATGGAATAATTCCTAGCAAATGACACCCTACATCACCTTAAGCTATACCCCCTCCCTCTCACATCTTCTCTCTCCAATCTTCTAAGTGGACCCTACTTTCAAAACCAAATATCAAAATAAATCACTTATATATCACCAATTTGGGCTATTCACCATTCTATTTTAGACTAATTTATACCCTTTTATCTCTCTCTATCTCTTCCCAAAATCCTTAAGTTCACTCCTATTGAAACCAGTATAGAAATTTACCTTCTTTTTAAAACAAACGCAGCTAGGTTTTTGTATACTCACGCAACCCTCACACTCAGCCGCCAAGAGCCCACGCCTGGCCACCAAACCCACGGACTGGCCTCCCCGTCGCCGGCCAAGTTCTCCGGTGACCTCCCCCTCGACAACATCTTCCTCCTCATACCTAAAACACAACAAAAACACCACCTCCTACCCGAAAACTGCCAATACCCCTCCCTTTAAACCCCATGCCCAGCCGCCGCCATTGTCGACGACCCCCACTTACGGCCTGACCTCCCCTCGATGTCCCCTACTCCGGCCAGCCACCCCCATCGTGTAACCACTCCTCTCCTCTTCCAAACGGTCGGAAACACCCACAACCCTAGAAAAAACTATCGTTTGACCTAACAAAGCCCCGGCCAGATCTATTCTGCCGCCGTCGGTCGCTTCCCTTGCCGCCGGCCGCCCCTCAGGCAACCCCCCCAGCCGTGCAGACCTTCCCCTGGCCGCAGCAAGCCCTGACAACCTTGCTGCTCGCTGTTTTGGCCTTCCCTCGTCGCAAGATCTCGCTGTCTGCCGCCTCTCGAGCCTTCCCGTGCTGCTGTCCGTGCCTTCCCGACACCGTAGGACGATGTGCCGCTGTCCATCCCCTTCACGTCACTGTTCGGTGATCGTACCGCTACCCGGTTGATCGTTGTTCGTCGTCGCTGTCCCGTCGTACCCTCGTTCGTTACCAGAGTCCAACCCCTGACGTCGCTACCCGACGTCAGTGTAGCTCTCATGTCGTGCTAAGGGTAATCTCCAAACAGTAGGAACCCCCACGTCGCATGCTAATCAAGACTAAAAACCGTAACTTTACTGCTTTGAATAACTCACTAATCAAGATCTAAAAACTGGGACTGTAAGCTGGATCGCGATCTGAACACATAGGTAGATCATGGACTTGATTGACCGGAGATCGCAGCGCAATTGTCTTCAGGCAAGTGATTCTTGCCAGTGCTCGTTTAGGCCATGTTTTAGGCCAAATTGTGCAGTAGCGTAAAAGAGACTAGGCGATGAAATGATAGTCGCCTAGACGCGCCCTTACTAGATCTAGCTTGACAACAAAGCTAGATCCGATACTTTTACTGTGCTATCATTTCATGACGCATGTCATGTTTACTTTCAAATTATCTGTAAGCACTTTCAATTGTTTATTGTCATGCTCATGCATCTTGCCATGCCATCATGCTTGTGTAGCACACGCTACAAGAAATTGTTAACTATTGAGGTTAGGCACCTGCTTTGCAGGCACAACCTTATGCCAATAACACTCCTGGCTCGTGATCCAGAAGATGGGCGCCAGTCAATATACCAAAAACACTAGCTGGCTCGTGATCCAGAAGAAGGGCGCCAGTCCATATACACGTGGAGGGGTAGGGTTAAGCGACCACTCAACGTAGAAGTGTGCATGTACAGCCACTTCAGCTGTAAGGCGTAAACCCTGTGCACAATGTGATAAGCTAGTGTTCGTGAATTCGTGAAATAGTATGTCGTAGCTTCTGCTACGACGTGCTTGCTTGTTATCATCATGTTCATATTAATTATTGCACTCTTTAAATGTCATGCCATGTCATCATTATTTTAGAACTGCTAAGTTGCATTTATCTTATAACTGATGTGCTTTACATTTCCTTGCACACAAGTCTCATTTTTCCTCTTTGGAGATTTTTTCTGACATGTGCCCTTTTCTCTTTGGGTGTCACATGTCAGGATTTGAGTCTGAGTTAGTTGCTGAGGATGACTAGCTGTTGACGTCCAGTTCGAGGACACCGGAGTTCTACACATAATCTCAGCTGGTGACTTTCTTAGTAGTTGTTGTTAGGTTGTTCGGTGCGTTGCACCCTTTCCTTGTTGTAGTTTCGGCCATGCTTAGGCCTTCTTTTCAGACTCTGTACTTTTCTTTATGACTATCCGTGTATGTTTGGAATAAAATCTGTGGATGTTGAATGTTGGATAATGTTAATTGTCTATCTTTCTTTATTATTGGTGTTGTTTCGTTGCAAGGAAAAGAACCTTCTAATGGATTAAATTACCAGACGCTTATCAGACTGTAGCTTCACAGCTCCAAGTCTGAGCGGACATCTTCACGTCTCGTCTTCCATACTTGGGAAGTGGGGCGTGACACAAGCAGTGCAAGTGGATCTTGTGATATATCAATGCACAGTCGATGTCAGACTAACATATAGCCGAACTGTTCATGGTCCGCACACTGTCAGGTATGTTGATTCCGACTATGAAGGCGATTGGATGGAAGGCGATCAATGACAGGATATGTCTTTACCATGTCTAGCGCTCCAATTTGTTGGCGGAGTATCCTGCAGTCTACGGTGGCCCTGTCTACTACGGAGGTAGAGTATATGGCATTGACTGAAGCACTGAAGGAAACGATATGGCTTATGGGCTTGATGGATGATCTTGGTGTCTACCAACAACGATATAATGTCCATTGTGATAGCCAAAGTGCGGTGCACTTGGCTAAGAATCAGGTCTTTCATGCTCGCACCATGAAAATCAATGTGAGATTCCACTTTGTCAGTGACTATATGGGAGAAGACAACGACGACATCATAGTCTAAATACTTATGCATAATAATGACCAAAATTTCTAATCCATTGTTTAACAACCAAATTCGGATAAAACTTTAACTTTCATTACACAAACTAATAATCACATATTACAGAACACATGAAAGCTAATCCCTAAACCAAAAAAACAGCCCTCATGACATCGAGATATATGAACTACACATCCAAATCTACAAAGCTGAAAAAGAAAAGTACAAAAAAAAGTTTAGAAACAAAGAAAGTTCTTTTGCTCGCATCTTCAACGATAGCCTTTGAATAGCCAGACTTTTTTGAGGGTAGGAGGTGTTGGATGTTGGGTATCACTCAACCGTTGTCAATAGTGGTGTCCAAACGCTTAAAGAGCTCCTCGTCATTCCTCAGTGCTAATTGGATGTGCCTTGGGATGATTTTAGTCGTCATGTCATCCCTCGGTGCGTTCTCGGTGAGCTCAAGAACCTGTTTACATGAAGACACTTTATTTACAAAACATAAAAAGATGAAATTATGAAAACAAATGCAGATTCAATTGGTTAATGAAAACTAATGCAGATTTAACTCACTTGCAAATCAAAACTAATGATATTGTATTGAGAAAACAAAAGCCCAGTACCTTTAGCTAAGATAAACCTGAGAAACTCTAACCAAAACATTGCTTACCTTGATGGTGCAAAGCAAACCTGTCGGACTGAGATGAGGCACCTTGCTTTCTGGGAGGTTGCAGTCTGAGATCGTTGTTTTTCCCAGTTATAGCGGCAAGGATTTCAGATCACACGATTGCAAGCTTATTATGCGAAGACTTTGTTGACCAAAAAACAAAGACCAATAACCAGAGACATGAGCATGTTCTGATAAAACTCTACTGATTAGTATATGCCAAAAAACACTAAGACTAACGATTGGTATAGGCATGTTCTGTTAAGAGTCATACTACTCGAACCATAAATTTTACACTACAACCATACTCCCAGAGACATGAGGCTCTGAAAAAAATATACATGTGCAATACATGTAGATATATATATGTACATTATTTTTGCTTTGAATCCAGTTGTAGTCCAAAAAATAGTCCACTCGATCAAATATCTCTAATAATTCCCATGATACATGCTAAGAGAATCAAGAGCATTAGCCAATCAGGGAAGCCTGTTACAACAACGGTCTCAACAAAACCCTTCCGTCATCAAAATAAGATACACTTCCTGTAATCAGTTATCATTTATAATTCATATACCCAATGATCATATGCAAAGACTGGCAAAAGAGCAAGAAAACTGGCAAATATGCAACCAATTTCCACCAAAACTATCAGTATCCAAAAGATATAACCATTTATATAAGGGGCCGCTCTAGTTAACTAACCCACTACTTACACACTCTCTTGTCATTATACAGAGGCTGGACTTCAAATTTCCAGATACATGATAAGTTGAGAGCTGGTAATAAATACGAAGAATTTACTCATGCTCATTTAAAAAAAGAAATAATCATATTTCAATCCCAAAATAGAACATTTTTGCATGGTATTACATTATGTCTGAAACTTGTTATGGCATATAGAAAACTTCAAATGCTCACCAGATTGACAATTGAAGAAGAAACCACTTTTGTGGTTGAATCATGCATTTTTTCCTGTTACTTCATGCTACCCTCCAGCAACTTTTTCAGATCGCTAATTTCTTGATGCATTTGCACAATTTCATTCTACAGATCATGCATGCTTTCCAACTCTTGCAACAATGGTAGACTTGTTCATTTGAACAACAAACATTACCTATATTTTTCGAGAATTTACATTAAGAATAAGATACTATCATACTTGCAAACTATGATATGAATGAGGAGTGTATGAAGTATGTTGCCAACTGTCTGAGTAGTGCACTCTATGTTATGATGAAGGTACAAAAGAAGAGTCAGAAATAGCTTGATTAGCAACGTGGAATTCATAATTTTGTCTCCAGGTAGGCTACTCCCCATACTCAGAAAAATTCTGTTCAACTTGTCTTTGTAAAAGTTTCATGATCATTTTATTCATTTTGTGGCAGAAGTCACTTTTCAGGGAAGTTGTAACTATTCTCTTGTACACATGGAATGGACAATTTGAAGGCCAAGAATACTATCAATTCTGAAAAACTGCTAAATGATTAGAACCCATTTGGAAAACAATATTTGTGTAAATATACCACACATAGCAAGCGTAAGAACACTTGGTAAAGGAAGCGCTTAAAAGAACGAGAAAAGAAAATGTTAATACCTCTCTAGAAGCTCACGAATTTCTGCATTGACTGAGAATGTCTCAAAATAGTAATGGTCTTCTCTACAGCTTCTCCATGATATATATATATATATATATATATATATATATATATATATATATATATATATATATATAATCACCCATCGAGGTACAATCGCTGCTAACGATGTCTTGCTATGTGTAAGGTTCAAGTTCATCTAACACAACCTCTCTTTTGACATTAAGTTAGCAGTCCGAATGATGCACATTGAATGATGACAAATAAACAAAATCTTACTTATGAAACTGAGGTTGGGTGTTATTCATTTCGACCGAAAAATTCTTACTTATGAAACCTCGAAGACTCTGTTGTTGATGGAGTGGATGCTAACATCGAGGTCATACACAATGATGTTCTGCTCGCCTTTCTTCTCGTCGAGGCCATAAGAAATCGCCGCCGCCGTTGGCTCATATAACATGGTATTTGATCTGTATAATTCTTTTGCTATAATGGCATTTGTGTATCTCCATCTCCAGAGATGGCTCTGTATTCATATTCCACAAAAGAACATAAGAAAAATATGTTAATCTCTCCTGAAATGAACTATATAAAACCATGTATGTTTACATAATAATCCATCCAGAAGATGTTCACTTTAGAATCCATTCAGAAAATAAAATAGACATGCCAGTAGGATATACTGGAGGCTATGTATGGCTCCTAGTGAAGTGATAGAAAGGGGTTTCAGTGATACACAAAATTGCTACCAATTGCTTCTTAGTGAGTGGTCGGCCCCGGATATACACCCGGAAAACGACTTGTAGTTTTACCGCAAGCGCACGGTGAAGCGGCGAGCGGGTATCGAACTCAGGGAGGAACAAATGACCGTGTCTTTTTCCAATCACCTACCTATCAAGAGAATCGATAATAGTTTGGGGTATAACAACCACAATCGCTCAAATATCAAGGGAAATATCAATTTAATAAAACGTCTAGGGATAGGGAATCCCCACTACGGACCGTCTCTCATCATTGTGATTCATAGGTTTCATTATTGCTAAACTTGAATATAGGTGAACTAGTCGCAACTAAATGTAGAACCAAGCTCACGTTCTCGTGCTATTGCCGGTCTATAGCAAACCTAGGATAGGGCCCACTCTCATGCAAACCCTAACCTAGGCCGCTAGCGTGAAGGACAACATCATTGTTCAATCGCATCTCGAGCCCACTCTCGTGCAAACTCGAGCTACGACCTAGGTTGTGATAGTTCTTATCCGTCCAATCTTTTGCAAATGGATATGGGTATAGAATCACAATTAAAAATCCTAGCTTTGATCCAATCTCTTGCAAACCAAACCTAGAAAAATCCAATTGTCAATCTAAATCGAATATCTAAGCCTTCCTATCAATTGGGGTCCAATCTCTTGCAAATCCCAATCGATATGAATTTCTAGCTATCCGTAATTAATCAATCTCAACCTAACCCTAATCAATTCTAGCAACAATTCCACAAATTCACCACAATTTAGAAATAGGGTCCATAGGGTTCATCTCCATGCCCTAGAACATCAAATCTACTCACTATTCATCATGCAAATCTCAGAAATATCAACAATAATATTGGCACAATTCATTGCAAAAGAGAAATAGTGCATAAAAATAGAGTTTTTGATAGGAATTGACAAACCAATGTAGATGGCAATGATTTCCAGCTGAAAATTCACCAAACCCTAGCTCTCAAATCCCTAAAAGAAAGTCTAAAATTTAATTGTTCAAAAGCTCTCTAAACTAGGGCAAAAACTGGGTTAAATACCCTCTAAAATCGCCCAAAAAATCGTGCCAAAAATGGCCCTGCGCAGCCCAGAAATCGTAACCCTAGCAGCAGGCGGAGTGGTTCACTCGGCTGAGTGACCATGTCACTCGGTCGAGTGACAAACCCTGTAAAAATACAGTAACTTCGGATGTTTCAGGGTCTGTCTTCGGGGGGTGGCTCGGCCGAGTAGACTAATCCGTTCGGCCGAGTGACTTTATCGTTCGGTCGAGTGAGCTTCGACAGGATCTCTGAAAATTACAGTAACTTCGGCCTTTCTCTGGACAATTTCCCTATACCACTCGGGCGAGTGAGATTTCTCATTCGGCCGAGTGGGCTTTCTTCGTTCGGCCGAGTATACGCTGAAAATTAACTCTGTGCGCGTATCCGTTCTGGTCGGCCGAGTGGGACTTCTTGTTCGGCCGAGTGACTGTTCTGCTCGGCCGAGTGAAGTGCTGAAATGCTTGTTTCTCTTCTTTTTGCCTCCTCATCGCTCCTATTGATTTCCTTCTTCTTTCGCTCATCCTCCATTACTGATAAGCCCTCAAATGAGCCGTGGGTGACACTCCTGAGCGCTTGCAAATCCCTCGATCTCAAAATCGCTCCAAATCGCTCCATATTTCCTGAAATACGACAAAAACAAGAAATAGTGAAAAGCATCGCAATATTGTCGAATAATCATGAAAAATGTGATATGGGCGATCAAAACGGCATGCAAACATGCAGAAAAAAGGTGTAAAATAAGGAGTGATCAAAATCCCCCAAGCTTACCTCTTACTCGTCCTCGAGGAAGATAAGTAAAAGGCAAACCCAACGGGAAAAATAATAAAAATAGAAAACGGAAGAGATAGAAAGCGAAGAAGGAGATGCTAGATCATTTTTCTCAGGACGTGGGTTTTGCTTACTCATGTAGCACACGGCGAATGTAAAACTCACGCCAAAGATTTTTATCTCGATACCATAGTATATGAATGCATTCAAAATAGAAAACCCGAGAATAGCGAAATAGTATGAAATATGGGATTGTTCTAGTATTAACATCGTCTGAAGCATCAAAAGCAGTATACATAATCATAGACCACACACTTTTCAATTGAATGTTTTCTACCTGGAGTATAAGAGATATCACATAATATGGAGCAGTAAGAATAGAAAAGAATGGTTTTCATGAAATGTATGCTAAGTGTCAATTCCTGGATTTCGTAAAACTTTTAGTGATCTCACCAAGTATAGAATATTACCTAGCTTAGGTTGTCATGCACTGTCAGGTAGTCACTCTCTCACACATCATTGAATCCTCTCCCCTAAGCTTATCTATAAGTGTGGTGGCATAAGATAAATCAATAAATATATTCCCCATTTTTGAAGCTCCATGATAGAATAAAAACAAAAGAGGGAAGAAAGAGAGAAAGAGTATGAGATGGGATCATGTATAAACTTCTTTTTGTTATGAACGAGAAACCGATTTGGAGAAGGGTTGAGGCTAGGAAACCCCTAGTCTCCTTTATATAGTATTCATAATGGGTACTCAAGTGGGTGGATACCCAATAGGCCCAATGGGTCATATTCATAACACTTCCCATTATCCAACCAACGTGGTATACTCGACTTTATGAATACTGAATGATTCATTAGTACTACTGAGTATCTTAAAGGGTGGATACTTCTGGATCCAAGTTAAGGGTAACTGCCTCGTTAAAAACCCTTAGCTATGGAAAACCCTGTGGGAAAAACCGATAGCGAAGGGAAAAGAGTACATCACTCCATAACTTCCCCTGATTTGGGGATGTGTCGAGGGGTGGATACTTCTGGATCCAGAGTCAATGTGGTTGCCTCATTAAAACCTTGACTATGGAAAACCCTGTGGGAAAAACCACTAGCCAAGGAAAAAGAGTACAACTTTACAGTTGACTCCCCCTAATCTGATCAAGCTTCAGGCTTACAGATCTCCTATATATCTATACATTTATCTCATATGTGTCTATACATCCATCTCATCTGCGACATTCCGAAAGCAAAAGTAAAGTACAAGCATCACTCATCTATACAAGTTTCACTCATATAAGGCATTAGCTGAAACTAAAAGGAGTGCTAGCAAACTTGGTAGACAGCTCCACGTCTCAATCGTCATTGTCTGTGAGGTACTTCAGGACCTGGCATTGTATGTTCTTGAACTGCCCCTTGGGTGATGAGCTTCTCGGGATGGTGGAAGGATGTAGACTTGGAAGGATTCTGTGTAGATCTTTCAGGAGGTGGACGTCCCTTTTATGCCATTCATCGCGATGATCTGTAACCTGCATATGCAAATACATTTAACATAGAGGATTTTTCCTCGACCCTTGGAGATAGCGCAGAAGCTACATATCTCTGGTCCAGTGGCGCGCTGGGGGCACTGCACTGTACCTGGCTAATAGCTATACTGCTAACGCTCAAAAGAGACGCATGTAGTTGGCCAGGTAGAAGAGTGTTTCAAAGACACTTAAGGTACTTCTGGACCATATATATTCTTCCCCTCTTCCAGCTAATGGAAAGGGGTCTTTTAATGTATATACATACAACCAAATAGGTGTATTTTGGTGGAGAATGAAATTAATGTTTCTTCATCAATCATCATTGTATGAAGTTTACATCTTCGGGATGATTAATTAACGTCATCTTCAGGATGATTGTTCATTTCCAGGATAATAGTTCATCTTCGGGGTGATTTTTCATCTTCAGGATGATTAATGTCATCTTCAGGATGATAGTTCATCTTCAGGATGATTATATTCTGTAAGCCTAGAATTTATGCCTAGCTAGGACTTTCATAGCATATTTGATAGATAGGCTTTAACAGATATTTCGGTATTTTCTCTTCAGGAGATCCGATAATATTTTGAGTTATTAAAATAATCTCAATTCTTTTAATTTGCTCTCTTAAGAACAATACTGTTTTTAAGAGGTGCAAACAACAACCTTTTAGTATGAGTCCTTTAAGGATCTTTGTCTAGGTTGTCTTTCCTTTAATCATATTATTAATATGTGTCCCAAAAAGAAAGGAAAGTAAGAAAAAATTTGTACATGCAGTTGAAAAAATTTTATATCGGTGATGTTGTCACATCCAATAGCAACATCAACCAAAAATTCCCTCTTTTTGCCATTCGTTGGGTTACGCCTTGACATAAACCAGTCGATGCATCAGATTCATCTTGTAAGTGAGTTCAGCTCAACTTACTTGATTACTTCCTGGTTTGAGCGATTTATACCTCTAAAAACTATAGCAAATTAAAATGCTTATAGCTAACGATTTTATTTTAATTCTCCTTCAATACTCAGTTATCCCACAGGATTTGATATCATTTTTTATACCAGGATTTCAGGTCCAACACCTCATATTTCATAAGTGAGTCCAGCTCACCTTATTATTGCCTCATTCCACATTATTATAATTTGGCCAAATCTCTATCTTTGCTTCAGGCAAAGCAGAGTTGTGGAAACGATATTTTATATTTAACTGGTAAAATGAAATATGAGAGAATTTGTCGACAAAATGTGTTCTTTCTTGTCCAAAACTCACCCCGTACGTACTATAATCATTTGATTTCTCCCAGAGGTGTCTCCTTCACGACGCGTTAAAGAAGTGAAGGTTCTGGGACGGGTAAAGAATATGGACAGATCCAGAATTGGTCCTTAGCAACCAAGTTGCAATAAGGTTCTGGATTTGAGCTCACTTTCCTGTGGTGGTATTGTTTTTTCGGTCTCCAGGAGTAGATCTCTCTTTTTGGAGCCTAGTGGTATGTCCTCTCATCCATTGAGGATATCCACTTCTGCTACTGGTGGATTGCATCCAATATATTTGGTATGTCAATCCTAGCTGGATTTTTAGTAGCAGGGATGTGAAAGTTTTGACAATATCTATATTGTCAGTAACTATGTCTGATAACTGTTTTAACAGTTTCATAAGTGTGGATCTTCAGGATCTCATCACAATTCATGATAACCAGATCATAGGTATTAATGATTTAAATGGTCATTTGAGCTTCAGGCTCATGGATGATTGTAGTATTTCTGTTGAAACTGATTCTGGGACATTAAAGTTGTGAGGGATCTTCAGGATCTCATCAAAACTTTAAAATAGGATCATCGATGCACGTCTTAGGAGAAGCGAATTTGAATGCTTCCCCTGTTCAGAGTGCTCAGACTCTATTTATCTGGGATATTTACTTCCGATAAATAGTTCTGCATTTTGATGGTCTATAGTGGTGATATGGGGGTGTCTACTCATCATGGCACAATCTATAAGATGTGCTCTAAACGCTTCCCCCGTCAGGGGTTTTTAGAAACTGTTTATATAAGGTGATCAGACTCATATAAATAGGTTCTAAGGAGGCGTTTTGATGGTTTGCAATGTAATTGCATGTTCCCATGTGGTCACCTACAACTGGATTTTTAATGGATAAGAAATCCATTTAAATCATTTTAATGATTTATATTACCCATACTTGGGTGTGAACACAAGCTTCAGGGTGTTCGTTATTTTTCCAGTTGTAAAACATTTAAATTTCCCAGTGTTATCCAAAGTTACCACCATTTTATAAAAGAATGCGGTTGGATAATGACCATTTATTTAGAGGATATATTGATGAGTACACCAAGGGTACATCATCAGTCCTATTAAGGGAGTGGACGAAGCCTATTTATATCCCTTAAATACTCTCAAGAGACCTAAAGGTCTTCATTATCTTTAATGATGATGGTATATCATCTTAAATTCATTTGAGGGAGTGGGGAGAGTCAAGGTCCATGTGAATGGAGATGATCTCATTATCATTTTTCCTTTTTGAATAGGACAATGAAAGTTTCACCCTTTTTGAAGAATCTTCGGGTTCGTCTGGTTGATGATGTCTTGCATCATCACTCCAGGGTGATATCGATCCAAAGTTGGTCGATTCTGGACACTTTTGGTGTTCCAAAATAATTCCTCTTTTGAATTTATGTGGCACTTTTGAAAAGTCCATTAAAATGCTCAAGTTAATTTTGTCCGGTAATAGTTGAACTGTGTTCAAACTGTGAAGGATTACATCTTCACTTTGACTATTGTGCGGATCATTTTGGGACAAAGCTTCAGGCTTCATTTATTTCTTCAGTCATTAGGGATTTCGTTTTGACTAATATCCTTTTTGAAACTGTATAAGTTTCAGAGAGTATATTGCATCCTCATTTTTTTAGGGGTATTCAAGATAGCAAAACATACGCAGTAAAATAAAATGTATTAAAACTACAAGAGAATAATACTGATGATAAGTCAACAAGTGACATAGTGTGATGTGTGCTCTAGAAAACATACAACAATAATTATGCTCATTTAAGACTTATGACAACAGATTTGATTTCAAAGTTTATTTGTCCTCGGGGAGTAGCTAAATATACATAAGGTCAATTAGACTTTCGTCGTTTCACTAGATATGTATGTATTTTTATATAGCATGCACATTCATGTTTGCAAAAACATTATGGCTCTTATCAGAACTTCCGGTCTGATTTTGGCTTGCCATTGCTTACTCCATGTCGAGGTATATCGTATCTTCCCTTTCCCATTTAATCCAAGACTTCCCCTGTTTTGAGTTTTCCTTATTTTTATTTCAGGTCATGTTTGATCCTGAACTTCCCCTGATTTCAATATTCCTTATTTATAAAGGACAATGAAAATTAGTCTTGCTAAGGAGACATAAGCAGGGGTTTGAGCAAATTATTTATACTTCCACTTTTCTAATTAATAAAAGACTTAAAAAGTCTATTTGAATGCTCGAGTATAGCTTCAGGCCATTTACTTGAGTCGTTCAAATTTTATGTGGATAGTTTACCATGCTCAGAGGGGAACAAATACGTGGGTGTGTAATATATTTCTCACATATTTATTAAGCCACGACTTCAGGCGTATGCTTATATTCAAGGCTAGAAAAAAAATCTTTCCTTGTAAAAATAAAGGAGAGTACTCTTTTAAAGAGTTTAGCGGTATTATGGAAAACTGCTGGTGTCCATATTGGATTATATAGATCATAGATCTTATATATCTGTTTACCGCAAAGTGTGCATCTTTTAAAAAGACAGCAATTATAATTTTCGCATAAACCATCGTATTTGGTGATATTTATTTTATTAGGGAGATAGGGTGTTGACTTTTGAACTTCAGGTTCATTTTGTCAAAGTGGATATGATATTAAACTTTTTGAAATCATGATTGTCTTATTGTCATAAATATCGTCATATCATGAGCTCATCATACATATAAAGTAAAGCTTGTAAACTAAAGATTCTGTTCAATTAAACTGAATTGAAACAAGTATGATGTACACATGCTATTTATATGCTGCGGGCATTTAAATAATCTTATCGCAGATATATAGTCTAGCAATAGGCGTTGAACTGTATCAAAGTGATTTTAGCATGCTTTTTAACAGTTTCATTGTAACATTAACATAGCATGAAGATAGTTAACATCCACGCATTTAACGTATAAGCAATGAAAAAATAACTTAGGAATATGGGGATCAGCCAGCCGACACCGAAAAGAAAAAGACAGTTCGAGAATTACATCAAAAAGTTGCATGAAAGAATAAGTACAACTCGGGAACTTCAGAGAGAAGCCCCTTTCAACTTTGTGCATACGCCTTCAGCTCCTTTTTGGTGTCCGCCGGTCTTCTTTTTACATTTATATCCTCACTTACAAATTTCACTCAAAAAGAGAAAAATTGCAGGAAATTAAAAAAAATGTCGGAAAACTGGCTGATCCCTAAAAACATAGCCTAATTTGCACATCCACACAGATAATATATTGGAAACATACAACCACGCAGATAATCAATCACAGGCATGTAAAGATTAATTAAATAATCTAAATTGTGTGTGACGTGCTAAAAATTTGTTTTGAAAAAAACTGTTACCTTTGATCCATATTTTAATGTTTTGTTTACCGCTTTAAAACCCTTTAAATTTTCTTATAATTATTTTGGGCTTTTTAGGGCCAAAAATAAAAGAAGAAAATTATTTATGTAAATGGGCTAATTTTCTGGCCTTTTGGGCCATGAAAACAACCCATTAGGGTTAATTTGGGCCTCCCCCGAAAAATTGGCCCGTTAGGGTTAGGGTTTCAGGAAACCCTAGGGGGGCCTGCGGCGTGTCACCGCGACGGCTGGCCGTGAAGGACGCGGCCACCGTGGCGGCGACGGGCCGCGGCTGCGGGCCGCGGCCTGAGGCCGCGGCACAGGGCCGCGGCTTCAGGCCGCGGCAACTGGCCGCGGCCTGAGACTGCGGCCGCCGCGGCTTCAGGCCGCGGCAACTGGCCACGGCCTGGGGCCGCGGCGCAGTGCCGCGGCTTCAGGCCGCGGCCGCCGCGGCCTGAGGCCGCGGCGTGCGATTTCCGCCGGTGGCGCTAGAGACGCGCCGCCGTTCCGCCCTACGGGCGTGCGGATTTTTGGATCAAAGGCGGGGGGTAAAAACGGATTTTTCAACTATTGAGATCGCTAAAAACAGTTTTTTATTGTTTTTAGGCATGCAGATCTAATAAAAAATTGAATTTTACCGTGTTTATAAACTTTTTGATCCTAAAACATGCAAATCTAAGGAGAAAAGCAAGTTTAGATCTAAAAAGTTTTGATTTTTACCTCTAGATTCGACGAGGAATCTAGGCGACGGTTGGTGAAGGATGCCCTTTTCGCTCCCCGTTGAGAAGATTACGATCTTCTTGAATCTGAGCGATTGATGGATCTCCTTCCCCGCGAGCCGCCGTCTCCTCCTACGAGCGTGATCGTGCTGATAACGTGTTATGAACGAGAAACCGATTTGGAGAAGGGTTGAAGCTAGGAAACCCCTAGCCTCCTTTATATAGTATACATAATGAGTACTCATGTGGGTGGATACCCAATAGGCCCAATGGGTCCTATTCATAACACTTTTCTCTTTTCTTTTCTTTTTCTCATTTTTTTTGTTTTTTTTTCAGAATCATATATACAACTGTGATCCCAAATCAAAAGATAGAAAGATATACATGCATTTTTTTTTGATTTTGGGGGTAGTGGAGAATGGACTTTATAAAGCGGGGGAAATGCCAATGGTAGATTTGCTAAGGGGAGATTTACCAATGAACATAAGTATAGAAATAATGCTCAAGATATGTGGAGAAAGAAATAAATGTAACACTCAGCTCACTCTATAGGACGTGCATGACAACTTTCAGCAGAGTAATGTAATCTACTCAGTTTAATCTCAGAAAGTAAACTAGTCCAGTTATATCAAACTAACATACATTCATTCGACCTGAAAGTGAGACGTACAATTTTCATGCAATAAGAAGTGATATAAGAAAGGAAAGCAGTACTCCAGATATAAGCAATCAATGCGTGAAGCTTGGTGTGTTTTCTACGAAGAGCATACATATGAATTATCAGACTTCAGCTAATAAAAGAATGTCACCCATATTCGTACATGAAAAGGTGGGTTACTATCTCAAATGCATAGCAAGACACATCATATGATATCTGAAATAAAAACTACGGCATGACAAAATAGCATGCAAAAAGAGATAAGCTAATCACCACGTCGTCATCATCACAGAAAGTCATCTCTAGCAAAAGATGAAAGAAATAAGGATAAAAGAAAATAGAAACTACTACGAAATGCATCACACTCAAAAAGGTAAGAAAATGTGATGCATGATAAAAAAACGAAAAAGTGGGTGAAAATGAGTGCAAAAGCGGAAAATGTGAGAAAAGCAAAAATAAAAGGGTGACAAAAAGCAAAAGCGTGAGAACTCACTCCCCCAAGCTAAAGTGCATAGTGTCCTCAATGTGCGAAGTGTGGCACACCGAGAGACGTGAAATGGGTGGGGTGGGTGAGGATGCATGAATGATGAAAATAAAAGAAAAGGAAATGATATGGTAATGCAGGCGATGCATGTAGAGGTCAAAATGGTGCAGAATATTAGTGTCCACAAAAATAAGCTCCCTCACTCCCAAAGAGATATAAACAGATATGACCAAAAAGGTACCAAAACAGTGTGTGGAGGAGGGGCGCAAAAATCACTAGGCTCAAAAACAACCAGCAAAACAACAGAAATATAGATAGTGAAGTGGGGCCCGGTGGTCGAGGTAAGTTAGCAGGCAAGTCAACTCCGCATAACAGATCCAAGAGGGTAATCAGACCGTCGCAACAAATGGGCGTACGAGCGCCGACAGAAGATGATGCGGTCGATGTACCAACTGGCGATATCAATCTCTACAGCGGGGACTAGAACGTCGGCTCCATCAAAAACCCTGGGACGTGTCATCGCATATAGCATGTAGAGCTCAGGTGTCGACAACGTATCGGGCTCGTACCTCACAAGAAAAGTAGTCGCCATAAGGCGCTGTGCAATGCGGAGGCATGGGTGGAGGACGACATAGGCCTTGGCCCTACTAGGGTCAAAGGCAAGAGGTGATCCCATGATCCGGGTCCAGAAAGTATGGGTGTCGAACGACGGGGGTGGGATGCGCGTGGGAGCGTAAGCGCGGTCTGGGTCAGGGATAGCGGGCCACTGGAAGAAAGCTCGGAGCATGTCAAGAGTGACCAGGCACTCCTAATCCATCAGGAAAAATGAGCATCCTCCAGGAGTCCACTCAATAGAGCTAAGGACCTCTAATATCGGCGGATATAAGTGTCCGCCGACACCGACAAGAAATCACGCCACTCCACGTTGTCGTACAACGTGAGTAGCCCCTCAAGAACCCCTAGGCGCTCAAAATCGGCGAGGTGTGCGAACCTAGTGGGTATGATCGAGCGATGGGAGATACGCTCGAATCTGGCATGCTGGGCGTCGTCACGAAACGTAATCCCCATCTCATCGAACGCGGGGGCGGGCTGTGCAGGTGGTGGAATGGGATCGGGAGGAAGCGGCTGTGTAGGTGGTGGTGGTGGGCTAGGTGGAGGGGAGTCTGCCCTAGCGGAAGAGGAGCCAGGATCACCTAACTTCTTCCGCTTCGAAGTGGGCTCCTGCGTGCATGGCCTAAGGCGAGGTGGCATATGTGCCACGAGACATGCCCACTAAAAATGAAATGCGACGCGCTAAATAATGAAATGAGTATATAGGAGCACGCCGCGAGAGCAATCAGCAATGTGTACGAAGATACGCCAAGGCTCCGTATGCGTCAAAAAGCTCCCCAAAGCTCCCCCAAGCTAACCTGAAACGCAAACAATAAAATCAGCGAATGATAATCAATAACATGGGGGAGGTAAGGGATAACAGATATATATAGGGGTTGATTTGAGTTTGGGGCGCAATGGATGTACAAAAATGGGAGAAACGAGGAGAAAATCGAATTTGGGCCGAACGAGGGGTGACTGGCGACGGGGATGGGCGGCACAGGCGGCTAGCGGCGGCAGGCTGACGTCGGCGCTGGTCGGCGGTCGGTCGTCGACCGACGTGCGGCGGCACGGGGTAGGAGGGTTGCGCTTTGGGCGATTGGGGAAGAGGAAGCAGCAGTGGATCGGGAAAATTTGGGATATTTTTCGTGTTTCGAAATTCGCGCAGCCGCAGCGCTTATTTATAGGAATGATGCGACTCGGCCGAGTGATAGGTTCATTCGGCCGAGTGAAAAAAATTTCGAAATATCTTCACAAAATACGACTCGGCTAAATGACTTTTCCCACTCGGGCGAATGGTTAAGTTTCATTCGGCCGAGTGGCATAGTCACTCAGCAATTTTTAGAGCGTGCATGGTATCTGATTCACTCGGTCGAGTGACAAGTCACTCGCCCGAGTGGCAAATTATACTGTAAATCGCAAAAATAATAGAGAGTTGGTTAGAATGAGCTTCTCTGATCTGTACTCCACTCGGCCGAATGGAGCCTTTGCTCGGCCGAGTGACATATTTTACTCGGTCGAGTGACACCCTGTTTTCTGCAACGACTCTTTGTTTTCGCTCCATTCTCTGTTTTTCTTCCTCCAGTCAGTCCCTGCCTTCTCATGAGGCCTGAGCGTGTTCCTGAAGCGCTCTCCCTTGCCTTGGTCATCCTCCATATGAATGATCTCTCGTTCTCCATCTCCTATCATCAAAAATAAAGCCCGTTGTCACGATTTTTATGGACACTAGACTCTAAACACTAAGAAAAATATAGAATAAAAAAGAAAATCAACTAAAAATGATATGAAACCGTCGGGGTTGCCTCCTGACAAGCGCTCGTTTAAGGTCATGAGCTCGACCCCTTATGATTTTCGTTTAGCGCGTGCTATTGGGCGCATGCGAGATACGCCCGTCAAATTTGCCGGGAAGGCCACTTGGATTTGGTTGTTGGTGCTCGTCGGCCTTCCTTGGTGTCCCCTCATCATAGGCAGTGTTGGGGGATAAGTCCACCAAGATTGAGCTAGAACCAATCTTCTTTCTCACCGGTGACGCCGGCCTTCGGTCCGGCGGAGCTTTCGTCGAATTGTTGGCCGTTGAGAGCTTGCAAAGTTCCCTCATCCTCGCGACATCAGCGTCGTCTTCATCATGGGCCTTAGAGCTATCTAGAGGGTCCTCTGACTTTTCCTCAATGCTAGAAATTTGACCTTCTTCAAGGTCAACATCATGGAGAGCGCTGATAGAATGCGGAATGGCTTCATCGATTATCTCATCAAGGAGGTATGAAAGATCATGGTGGCATCCCTTGAGTAGATGTACGTGATTTACTTCACCGGTGGGGACTCCTTCGGAATAATGTTTGAGTCGTTGTCCATTTACCTTGAATGTGGCTCCGTCTTTCCCTTCCAATTCAAAGGCTCCCCCCGGTTGTATGTGCTTAATAGTGAATGGTTCGGACCATCGCGATCTCAACTTTCCGGGAAAGAGTCGGAGCCGGGAATTGAATAGGATGACTTTGTCTCCGACCTTGAAGTCCGTAATGGTGATGCGTGCGTCGTGGAGGATTCTAGTTCTTTCCTTGTAAATTCTTGAGCTCTCATAAGCACCACGTCTAATCTCATCAAGCTCATTAATGTCTAAGAGTCACCTCACCACCGCACTCTTGTAGTCATAATTGAAGGTCTTAATAGCCCAATATGCACGGTGCTCCAACTCTACCGACAAGTGACAAGATTTCCCATAAACAAGTTGGTACGGTGTGGTGACAATAGGAGTGCGAAAGGCCGTACGATAAGCCCATAGTGCATCGTTCAATTTCACCAACCAATCTTTTCTAGATCTATCCACGGTCTTTTCTAGAATTTGCTTGATTTCTCGATTCGACACCTCCACTTGGCCACTCGTCTGAGGGTGGTATGCCATGCCAACTCTATGATTCACCCCATACTTTTTCAACATGGCTTCAAATTTGTTTTCTATAAAGTGGCTCCCCCCATCGCTTATCAAAGTACGAGGCACTCCAAAGCGTGGGAAGATGTTTTGCTTGAAAAATTTGGACACCACCCTCGCATCATTAGTAGGGGTCGCAATGGCTTTCACCCATATAGAGACGTAATCCACAGCTAATAAGATGCACTTGTTTCCCTTGCTCGACGGAAAAGGTCCCATGAAGTCCACTCCCCAACAATCAAATAGCTCAACTTCTAGAATGGGCTTCATCGGCATCTCGTTTCGCTTTGATATATTTCCGGTCCGTTGGCATCTATCGCATCCCTTGACGAGGTCATACGTGTCCTTGAACATGGTTGGCCAAAAGAACCCGCACTGTAATATCTTAGCGGTAGTTTTAGAGGCCGCATGATGTCCCCCGCATGGCATACTATGGCAATGCAAAATGATCGACGTGGCCTCCTCCTCACACCTCCGTATAACTCCATCCTTGCATAACTTGAAGAGATATAGATCCTCCCAGAAATAGTTTCGGACTTCGTGCATAAATCTCCTATTTTGTTGCATGGGCATTCCGCATGGTTTTATCCCACAAGCCAAATAATTAACGAAATCCGCATACCAAGGCACCTCTCCGGGTCTTACGGAGAATAGCCTCTCGTCGACAAAGGTGCCATCGATTGGCAAGCTTTCATCCTCCTTGTCGCGAACGAGCCTAGACAAGTGGTCCGCCACGACATTGTCCGTTCCCTTCTTGTCTCTAATCTCCAAGTCAAATTCTTGCAACAAAAGTATCCATCTTATCAATCTTGGTTTTACCTCTTTTTTGCTTAGAAGATACTTCAATGACGCATGGTCGGTGTGGACAATAACTTTGGATCCAAGGAGGTAGGACCGAAACTTCTCGACGGAGTAGACAACCGCCAAGAGCTCTTTTTCGGTTGTGGTGTAGTTTTTCTGTGCCTCGTCCAATGTTTTGCTTGCATAGAATATTGTGTGAAGCTTTTTATCCTTCCTTTGACCTAGCACTGCTCCTATTGCTTGGTCACTTGCATTACACATGAGCTCAAAGGGGAGGCTCCCATCGGGTGGTTGTATAATGGGTTCGGAAATGAGCGCTTCCTTCAATGTATTAAATGCTTGCAAGCACTCTCCTGAAAAGACAAATGAGGCATCTTTAGCAAGTAAGGCAGTAAGGGGTCGGGCAATTAGGGCAACGTCTTTGATAAAGCGGCGGTAAAACCCCACATGACCAAGAAAGCCTCTAATCCCCTTAACATGAATTGGAGGAGGGAGTTTTTCAATTACCTCAATTTTCTCCTTATCGACTTCGATCCCCCTAGAAGAAACAAGATGCCCAAGTACTATCCCCTCGGTGACCATAAAATGACATTTTTCCCAATTAAGAGTGAGGTTATTTTGTTGGCATCGTTTGAGGACTTTAGTAAGATTAGCCAAACAAGAATCAAACACACTTCCATATACAGAAAAATCATCCATGAAGACTTCCATAATATTTTCAATGTAATCAGAAAAGATTGATGTCATGCACCTTTGAAAAGTGGCGGGAGCATTGCAAGTCCAAAGGGCATTCTACGATAGCCATATGTACCATAATGACATGTAAAAGTGGTCTTTTCTTGGTCGTCTTCATGCAAGGGGATTTGAAAGAATCCCGAATACCCATCTAAATAACAGAAGTATTTATGTTTAGCAAGACGCTCAAGCATTTGATCAATAAAGGGCAGTGGGTAATGGTCTTTCCGGGTGGCTTTATTTAATTTCCTATAATCAATACACATCCGCCATCCCGTGACAGTGCGCGTAGAAATAGGTTCTCCCTTTTCGTTTTTTACAACGGTCATCCCCTCTTTTGGGGACGACATGAACGGGGCTAACCCACCGGCTGTCAGAGATAGGATAGATAATGTCGGCTTCAAGTAATTTAAGAATCTCTTTCTTAACCAACTCCTTCATGTTAGGGTTCAACCGCCTTTGAGACTCTATGGAGGTGGCTTCAGTGTTTTCCAAGTGGATTCTATGCGTGCAGAGCCTAGGGCTTATTCCCTTAAGATCAGAGATGGTGTAGCCAAGCACATCCTTGTGACTCCTAAGGACATCTAAGAGTCTTTCTAGTTGATCATGGTTGAGGTGGGCATTAACAATAACCGGATAGGTCAATTTATTACCCAAGAAAGCGTACCTTAGATTTGGTGGTAATTGTTTAAGCTCTACCTCAGGTGGCGTTGTACCCTCTACCTCCTCTCCTTGTGAAAACTTGACCTCTTTCGCAACATCTGGGTTTAGTCCCTGCTCTTTGAGTGGGCTTCCCCATGCCGACTCAGATTCACTTCTCGGTGAGGACGGTGCATCGGAATAGACGTTGCACAGCTCTGCACGGGCATCGATGGGACTACCACTGTGCTCCGGTCTAAACCTGAGATTAAGAGATGTGTCAGTGGGTTCATAAATATAAGAGTGAGGGTTGTAGAGTGTACTTCCCTGAATCTCGGCATGCCCAGTGGACTCCTCGGAAGTGTAGTACTCTTCGATGCACTCTCTGTCGTTTTCAAAATATAACTTGCCGTCTCTCACATCAACTCTGACGTTACCCTCAATAGTCCCTTCCGGGGAGATTTGATCCATCACAAAAATAGCAAATTGTTGCTCAATGGGGTCCTCGACATCAACGGCAAACGCCCCTGTGGCATGGACCTCATCAACAAGTTCCTTAAGAAGGTGCGCGAAGGAATCATAGTCTCCCAGGCTAGACTCAGTCATCAACATTGCGTCCCCCATGATCCTGTTAAGATCTTATGGAGAATTCTGGGAGAGCAAGTAAATTGGGCAACAAACAGAGCCAAAAAGGAAAAATAAAGAAAGGAAGGAAGATAGATGGTAACAGATAACCGGGTGATCAAAATCGAACATCGCCCATCCCCGGCAACGGTGCCAAGAACTTGGTCGGCCTCATATACACCCGAAAAACGACTTGTAGTTTTACCGTAAGCGCACGGTGTAGCGGCGAGCGGGTATCGAACTCAGGGAGGAACAAATGACTGTGTCTTTTTCCAATCACCTACCTATCAAGAGAATCGAGAATAGTTTGGGGTATAACAATCACAATCGCTCAAATATCAAGGGAAATATCAATTTAATAAAACGTCTAGGGATAGGGAATCCCCACTACGGACCGTCTCTCGTCATTGTGATTCATAGGTTTCATTATTGCTAAACTTGAATGTAGGTGAACTAGTCTCAACTAAATGTAGAACCAAGCTCACGCTCTCGCGCTATTGCCGGTCTATAGCAAACCTAGTATAGGGCCCACTCTCGTGCAAACCATATCCTAGGCCGCTAGCGTGAAGGACAACATCATTGTTCAATCGCATCTCAAGCCCACTCTCGTGCAAACTCGAGCTACAACCTAGGTTGTGATAGTTCCTATCCGTCCAATCTCTTGCAAACGGATATGGGTATAGAATCACAATTAAAAATCCTAGCTTTGATCCAATCTCTTACAAACCAAACCTAGAGAAATCCAATTGTCAATCTAAATCGAATATCTAGGCCTTCCTATCAATTGGGATCCAATCTCTTTCAAATCCCAATCAATATGAATTCCTAGCTATCCGTAATTAATCAATCTCAACCTAACCCTAATCAATTCTAGCAACAATTCCACAAATTCACCACAATTTAGAAATACGGTCCATAGGGTTCATGTCCATGCCCTAGAACATCAAATCTACTCACTATTCATCATGCAAATCTCAGAAAAATCAACAATAATATTGGCACAATTCATTGCAAAAGAGAAATAGTGCATAAAAATAGAGTTTTTGATAGAAATTGACAAACCAATGTAGATGGCAATGATTTCCAGCTGAAAATTCACCAAACCCTAGCCCTCAAATCCCTAAAAGAAAGTCTAAAATTTAATTGTTTAAAAGCTCTCTAAAGTAGGGTAAAAACTGGGTTTAAATACCCTCTAAAATCGCCAAAAAAACGTGCCAAAAATGCCCCTGCGCAGCCCAGAAATCGCAACCCTAGCAGCAGTCGGAGTGGTTCACTCGGCCAAGTACCATGTCACTCAGCCGAGTGACAAACCCTGTAAAAATCTAGTAACTTCGGATGTTTCAGTGTCTGTCTTCGGGGGGTGGCTCGGCGGAGTAGACTTATCCGTTCGGCCGAGTGGCTTTATCGTTCGGTCGAGTGAGCTTCGACAGGATCTCTGAAAATTACAGTAACTTCGGCCTTTCTCTGGACAATTTCCATGTACCACTCGGGCGTGTGAGATTTCTCATTTGGCCGAGTGGGCTTTCTTCGTTCGGTCGAGTATACGCTGAAAATTAACTCTGTGCGTGTATCCGTTCTGGTCGGCCAAGTGGGACTTCTTGTCCGGCCGAGTGGCTGTTCTGCTCGGCCGAATGAAGTGCTGAAATGCTTGTTGCTCTTCTTTTTGCCTCCTCGTCGCTCCTATTGATTTCCTTCTTCTTCCGCTCATCCTCCATTGCTGATAAGCCCTCAAATAAGTCGTGGGTGACAGTCCTGAGTGCTTGCAAACCCCTCGATCTCAAAATCGCTCCAAATCGCTCCATATTTCCTGAAATACGAAAAAAACAAGAAATAGTGAAAAGCATCGCAATATTGTCGAATAATCATGAAAAGCGCGATATGGGCAATCATAACGGCATGCAAACATGCAGAAAAAAGGTGTAAAATATTGAGTGATCAGTGAGTCGAAACTAATAAATTTCAATTGTGTACTAAGTTTACTTTCCTTTTCGCAGCATCAGTGTGTAACTATAGAGAATGTGCGTGTGTGTGTGTGTGTGTGTGTGTGTGTGAAAATGTTTTCTTTACACCATATGTTGATTCACACATTATCTCATTGTTTATGTTAATTGTGTGAAAATTGTTAAATTGTCTCTTTGTATGCTATATCATATACATGATGTGTTATGAGACGTTTTACTCATTTGGCTTGAAATGTTGATTTTGGATTCTCGTTCCTTTGGTCAACAAAGATTACTTATGTTTTATGAGTTTTTGGTATGTATATCAATGAGATGCACCTTCGTGATTTATTTTTCTCTGATTATATGTTGGCATCAAATTTGATATACATCCTATCTTTAGACTCTCATGATTGTTTTAGTAGTTATTTAGCACTATTATTGTTATTATTCAACTCCCACTTTTTGGATAATGCCATAGGGGCGAGAAATAAACATATCATAATTATGTGCTAAGTAAATTCTAATTCTAAACTTGAATCTAAGATTGAAGTTGTCTTAGATTCAGGGGGAGTAAGATATAATGAAGTTGGATTATAAAATCCTAGATTTCAATATTTCAAGAAAATCATTTCACTCATACGTATCTTACTTATTTGCTTCATTTGATCTATAGATGCCCTTATATTTATTGACTAACTTGATTGACATCTATGTAGGGGGAGTAAGTTTTCTTAAGCACAATTATTTATCTTTTTGTTTATGTTTGTTAGTCATCATCAAAAGGGGGAGAATGTTGAGTATTGGACTTCTCCCTACTTGGTGTTAATGATGAGCAAACATAAATACTTGTGACTAATCTCCTATTTGCAGTTAATCCATTGCCTAAACATATCATGAAGATCAATTAGAAATGGATGTCACTCAAAGATCAATTAAAGCAAGTAAAGTGGATTGGATGATCAAAGATGGTGATTGAAGCTCCTAGAAGACTTCAAGCTCATGCTTTGGATAGAAGAGAGAGTTCTACATAATGTAATCATCTTTTTCTCTTCAAGTATGTAGCTTAGAAGTAGAATTATGTTGGAGCACACACACATCTTCATTTCAGACTTATGAAATCATTAGATCACTTTTCCTTAAACTCCAATTCATAATTCTAAAGAATGTGCTTGTTGTGATTTCAACAGTCGACTGCTGAACGATTTATAGTCGCCTATCTAAAAACTGTCCACTGTGTTTTGTTCTACAGTCGACTGTTATGCACATAGTTAATAAATTGATTTTTGGGCTTTATAAACGTTAACTCTTTCAGGCGACTGCTGTACATTTTACAGGCGCATGTCTAAGAGATAGTCAATTGTGACTTTTTAATCAGTCGCATGTCTATCTTCAGCCCAAAGATCACTTTCCTTTTCATCTAGCTAGTCGACTGATGTTGTATTTACAGTCGCCTGTCCAAGGCACAGTCGACTGTCAATGCTTCAACAGTCATCTGTCCATGATTACTCTGTAGAATCTGCTCTCTGGAATATTTCAAGTTTTAGTGCCAGTCGACTGATGTTGTATTTACAGTCGCATGTCCATGGAACAGTCGACTGTCAATGCTTCAACAGTCATTTGTCCTTAAACTTCTCTGCAAACTCTACTCTCTGGAAAATGTCAGGGTTTGTGACAGTCGACTAATGTTAGTTTCACAATCGCCTGCCTATGGCACAAGCACCTGCGTGGTGATCGAAGCCCGGATGCACACCCGGGCACGTGACTCGCTAGTCTTACCGCAAGCGCACGGTGTAGCGACGAGCGGGTATCGAACACGAGGAGGCCAAATGACAGTGTCCTCTTCAATCCACCTGGCTATAAGAATAGTCGAGAAATATTCGCTATAAAGCGGTCACAGTCATTCAATTGTATAAAAGGAATATCAAATTAATAAAGACGCCTAGGGGTAGGGAATCCCCGCTACAAACCGTATCTCGTCATTGTGATTCGTAGGTTTCACAATTGCTAGACTTGAAATTCAGGTGAACTAGTTGCAACTAAATGTAGAACCAAGCTCACGCGCTCACGCTATTGCAGGTCTATAGCAAACCTAGGGTGGGGTCCAATCTCTTGCAAACCCTAACCTAGGCAAGCTAGCGTGAAGAACAACATCATCGTTCAATCGCATCTCGAGCCCACTCTCGTGCAAACTCGAGCTACGACCAAGGTTGGGATAGTTCCTACCCATCCAATCTCTTGCAAACGGGTATTGGTATAGAATTACAATCGAAAACCCTAGTTTCAGTCCAATAATCTCTTGCAAATCGATTCCGGAGAAATTCAATTGTAACCCAATTCGAATTTCTAGGGCTTCCTATCGAGTTGGGATCCAATCTCTTGCAAATCCCAATCGGTATGAATCCCTAGCTATTCGTATT
Source organism: Scilla litardierei (assembly GCA_030789695.1). Taxonomy (NCBI): domain Eukaryota; kingdom Viridiplantae; phylum Streptophyta; class Magnoliopsida; order Asparagales; family Asparagaceae; genus Scilla; species Scilla litardierei. Next base: position 144,347,036 of record CM061136.1, read on the forward strand.
ATAGCAATCCCAAACTAACACTAATCAATTCTAGCAATAATTTCACCAATTCATCACAAATTAGAAATAGGGTTCGTAGGGTTCATCCCTACGCCCTAAGACGGTAAAACTACTCACAATTCATAATGAAATTCAATAGAAATTCACAAATAAAATCAATAGAATTCATTGCAATATTCAATATATCAATAAAAATGAAGTTTTTGATAGGGAGAGAGACAAACCAATGAAGAACAAATAGCATCCAACAAAAATAACACTTTTCTCTCCCCCCTAAAAGAAAAATCTAATCTCCTAAAAGTAATCTAAAAAAGGTTGCAAAAAGTTCTGAAAAAGCTCTCTAAACTAGGTTAAAAACTGGGGTTAAATTCCCCCCAAAAACGCCCAAAAAACTATGACGAAAATGCCCCTGCGCAGCCTCAAAATCGCAGTTTACGCTACAGGAAGCACGGCTCACTCGGCCGAGTGACAAATGTCATTCGGCCGAGTAACAAACCCCGACAAATTCCAGTAAGTTCGGACTTTTGGGGGTCGGCTCCTCGGGAGTCACTCGGCCAAGTGACTTTCTTTGCTTCGGCCGAGGGGACTTCTTCACTCGGCCGAGTCGGAACTCGAGGATCGACTGTAAAATTACAGTAAGTCTGGGATTTCTGCTTGCCGTCGTCTTGATGCCACTCGGGCGAGTGGTGTCTCCGTGGTTCGGCCGAGTGGGCGGGCGATGCTCGGCCGAGTGCACGCTGAATCTCAGTCTTTTTCGTGTCCGATCTGGTCGGCCGAGCGGGCTCTCGATGGTCGGCCGAGTGACATGCTGAAAATGCCCAAACTTCATATTTTTGCTCCCTCGTCGCTCCTACGACGTTCTTTCTTCTTCCACTCCTCTCCAATAGCAAAATTCCCCTCGGGAGAGTCATGGGTGACACTCCGGAGTGGGTGTATCTCAGAATCACTCCAAATCGCTCGAAATCTCCTGAAATTCGACAAAAACAAGAAATCGTGAAAAGCATCGCAATATTGCCGAAAAATCGTGAAAAGCGCAATTCGAGCGATCAAAATGGCATGCAAACATGCCGAAAAAAGGTGTAAAATATGGAGTGATCAAAATCCCCCAAGCTTACCTCTTACTCGTCCTCGAGGAAGATGAGTAAAAAGTGAACCCGGTGGATAAAGAAAAATAGAAACGGTGGAAAGGCGGAAAATGAAAAACGAAAAGCAAAGTAGAAAGCGAAGAGGGAAGCTGCTAGATCATTTTTCTCAGGACGTGGGTTTTGCTTACTCATATAGCACGCATCGAATATAAAACACATGTCAAAGACTTTTATCTCGATATCATAGTATAATGGTGCATTTGAAATAGAAAACCCAAGAATGTCAATATAGCATGAAAAATGGAATAATTCTAGAATTAGCATCGTCTGAAGCATCTAAAGCGGTATACAATATCGTAGATCACACATTTTTCAATTGAATGCTTTCTATAAGGAGTATAAGGGATATCACACAATAGAGTAGTAAGAATAGAAAAGTGTGGTTTTCATGAAATGAATGCTAAGCGTAGATTTCTGGATTTCATAAAACTTTAAGCAATCTCACCGAGTATAAAATATTACTTAGCCTAGGTTGTCATGCCCCGTCAAGTATTCACTCTCTCACACATCATAGGATCCTCTCCCCCAAGCTTATCCATAAGCGTGGTGGCATATACAAAACAATATTTACATCCCCGTTTCTTTTGAAGCTCCAAAATTCAAAGAAAACAAAAATAAAAGCAAAAGAGGGAAGAAAGAGAGAAAGGATATGAGATGGGATCGTTTTCGAACTTCTTTTCTCTTTTCTTTTCTTTTTCTCAAATCTTTTTCTTTTTCTTTTTCTTTTTCTCTTTTTTTTTCTTTTTTTTAATAGCATATATACACAAATAATCCCAAATCAAAGAGAAGGATAAACAAGTATTTTTTTCTTTGGGTTTTGGGGAATTTGGAGCATGTGATATACCAACGGGGGATGCCAATAATAGAATTGCTAAGGGAAGATTCACCAATGAATTTAAAATAGAGAAATAATGTTCAAGATATGTGGAGAAAGAAATAATGTATCTCTCGGTTCACTCTATAGGACGTGCATGAAAACTTCAGCAGGGTAATCTAATCTACTCAGTTTGATCTCAAAAAGCAAACTAGTCCAGATATATCAATGCTAGCAAACATTCAATCAACCCGAAGTGAAGCGTACAAATCATGCAATAAGAAGTGATATGAGAAAAGAAAGCAGTACTCCAGATATAAGCATCAATGCGTGAATCTTGGTGTGTTTTCTACGATAGCATACATATGAATCATCAGACATCAGCTAATAATAGAATTTCATCCATTTTCATACGGAAAAAGAAGTGGGTTACTATTTCTAAATGCAAAACAGGACATAGCATATGATATCAGAAACAAAAGCTATGACATGACAAAATTAGCATGCATATAGAGAAAAGCTAACGCTACGTCATCATCATCACAGAAAAATCATCTCTAGCAAAAGATGAAAGAAATAAAGATAAAAGAAAACAGAATATTTACAATGCAGCACACAAGAAAAATAAGAAAAACGTGATGCATGGTAAGAAAAATGAAAAAGTGATGAAAAATGGGTGCAAAGCGGAAAAACGTGAAAAAACTAAAAATAAGGGTGATAAAAGCAAAAAGTGTGAGAACTCACTCCCCCAAGCTAAAGTGCACAGTGTCCTCAATGTGCAAAGTGTGGCACACCGAGAGACGGGTAATGGGTGGGGAAGGTGAGGATGCATGGATGATAAAAAATAAAAAAGGTAAAGTAAAAATAAAAAGAAAATATGATGATGTGAATGATGCATGCAAAGATGGGAGCGATGCAGATATGTGTCACCAAAAATACTCTCCCTCTCTCCCAAAAAAGATATATAATGATGTGATCAGAGTATGGACAAAAATAGTGCGGGGAGGAGGGGGGCAAAAATATATCGACAGGACCTAGCAGAGAATGGGCAGCATAACGACAAAAAATATCAATGGCATCAAGGGTGTGCCTAAGCTGGTGGTGCTGCACCATCTCCGTCCTGTGGCGGAGGAGGTGGTGGTGGACGTGTCTGCTAGGTGGGTGGTGGACGTGTCTGCTGGGTGGGTGGGTGTAGTGGAGGGAGTCGCGCTAGGATCTGATTCAGGCAAACCTGAATATCGGGAAGCAAGGCGACGCGGGTCTCCATGGAACTGACCGCGACAGAGAGAGCCCTAAAATCACCTTGGAGTCCACTCACTGCCCCCTCTAGAGCACGAATGCTCTGAAGTGAAGAGTCAGGGGAGGGTGGAGCAGGGGGACGCACTGGTCTATGCTGAGAAGGTCGGGGCTGTCTGATACGGGCAGTGTAAGTAATCGGCTAAACAGGAAAGCGTGGTAAGGGGGCTGTGCTCACTAGTGGATGCCCAGCCTCAGTGCGAGGCTGGGACGCAGGCTGGGACGAGGAAGCAGCAGCAGTGGTGGAAGACAAAATCGGCGACGAGGCAGCAAGAGAGGTCGGTGACACAGAAGCAGTGACAGACGTCACGACACTCTCGGATAGGATGGCTGTGGTGGAGACAGAAAGGTCGGCCGCTGGGAAGGAAGTGAATTGACCAAAAGGTGACAACCCAACAGAGATCATACTGGACATAGTCTCCACGACGGCAGCGAAGGAAGGCTCGTCGCTCTCAAGTATGGTGGGTCGACGCTCGGGAAGAAGTGAAGAAATAGGCTCAACCGAGATGGGCACAGCAGTGGTGGTGGTGGTAGACGTGGTGGGCGTGGTGGACGTGGTGGACGGCTCAGCAAGGGTACCCCCGATACTAGCAGAAGTGGGGACAGAAGTGTCGGGAGCCGCAGAAAGTGCAGGCTCGGGCTGAGGGATCACGGGGTCAGCAGGAGGTGCAGTGTGTGCAAGGGGTGCCTGCTCAACGCCCTCAGCCTCAAGAACGTAAGTAGCTGGGATGAGGAGATCCATCGCTGGGATCCAATCCTCGTGGGCCGGTCCTATATGTGTCCGAGCTAGGCTCGGGAGGATCATGTAATCTGCACTAAAAGGACCGTGCAACCACACCCAGTGCCGCTGGCAGTGGGGACGAAGCATCTTCATCCGGGCCATGACGTCTATCGAGAGTGCAGTGGGGCCTGGGGCTCGTCTAAGGTCAGCAGGTAGGTCCACGCCAGTCATCAGGGCTAGCAAAGTAATCAGACCGCCGCAGCAAATCGGTGAGCGAGCGCCCACCGAAATGATGATGCGGTCTAAGAACCAGCTAGCAATATCAATCTCGACGGCGGGGACCAGGTCGTCACTACCCCTATCGAGAACTCTGGGGCGAGTCATTACGTAGAGCATATAGAGCTCAGGCGTAGACATCGTCCCAGGCTCGTACCTCGCAAGAAAGGTGGTCGCCATAAGGCACTGTGCTATGCGGAGGCAGGGGTGGACAATGGAGAGGCCTTGGCCCTACTAGGGTCAAAGCCGTGTGGAGAACCCGTGATCCGTGTCCAAAAGGCGGAGGTGTCGAACGACGGCGGTGGGATGTGCGTGGGTGCGTAGGCTCGGTCGGGGACAGGGACAGGATGCCACTGGAAAAATGCACGAAGCATCTCGAGAGCGATCTCGCACTCTCGATCCATCAGGCGAAAGGTGCATCCCCCAGGGGTACGGTCGATCGAGCTAAGTACCTCGAGTGTCAGACGGACGTAGGTGTCCGCCGACACGGCAAGAAAATCGCGACATCCCACATTGTCGTACAACGTGAGTAGCCCCTCTAGTACCCCTAGGCGGTCAAAGTCAGCTAGGTGTGCGAACCTAGTGGGTACTATCGAGCGATGGCAGATACGCTCGAAACGGGCACGGTGTGCATCGTTTCGGAACGTGATCCCCATCGACCCGACAACGGGAGCCGGTGGTGGGATAGGATCGGCGGGGATGGGCTGTACGTGGATGGGATCGGCGGGAAGCGGCTGTGTGGGGGGTGGTGGCTATGGCGGGCTAGGTGGAGGGGAGTCCTCCCTAGCGTGAGAGGGACCGGCATCATCAGTCCTCTTCCGCTTGGAAGAGGCTCCCCGCGTGCGTGGCCTAGTGCGGGACGGCATGTGTTCCGCGAGTGCTCACCCAACTAAAATATAATGCGGCGTGCGCAATAAAGGGAATGAGTGTACCTGTACACGGCGCGAGTGTAAGCCAGCAAGTGCGTGTGAAGAGTGCCGCCTCCGCGAAGCTAAAATCGCGTCCTGAAGCTCCCCTAAGCTCCCCCAAGATAGCCTGCAAATCAAACAACAATATCAGCGGGTAATATTCAAAATACATAGGGGAGATGGGGTATAATAGATAGATAAACAATTTAATTTGATTTTTGGGCTCAACGGGTCTACGGATCGAGAAAATAGGAGAAAAAGGCGTTTGGGAGCAAACCGAGGTGATAGGAGGGTCAGCCGGCGGCGGGGGGTGTCGCCGGAGGACAGCGAGGGTCGGCGATGGTCGTCACCGGCGGTGGTGCTATTCGGGCGAGGGGAGGTGAGATCGCGGGCGAGGGAAGTCGAAACAGCGGGCTCGGGCGAAAAAAATGAAAGGATTTGGGGATTTAGAAAGTCGCGCACGCGCCTCAGCATATATATAAATTGTTACGACTCGGCCGAGTGAAAACATCACTCGGCCGAGTGCGTAATCGAAAATAATTTTCAAATATTCTCTTTCCCTACTTACGACTCGGCCGAGCGGCTTATGTTCACTTGGCCGAAGGGAAAAAACTCCTTCGGCCGAGTGGCGCAAGCTACTCGGCAATATTCAGGTTAGGAGGGTATCAGTTTCCCTCGGCCGAGTGACCAAACGTACTCGGCCGAGTGACAGTTAATACGAAATGCATAAAAAAGACAGAGAGTTGGGTTCAGCAGACTTCCCTCGTTGGTGCCCCATCGGCCGAATGGGTTCCTTTGCTCGGCCGAGTCGCATATGATACTCGGCCGAGTGACGTGCTGTTTTCTGCTTCGGGGCTCCGTTTTCGCTCTACTCTCTGTTTTTCTTCCTCCAGTTGGTTTCTTCCTCCTCCTAAGGCCTGAGCGCATTCCTGGAGCGCTCTTCCCTGCCTCTATCTTCCTCCATATGAGAGATCTCCTTTTCTCCTCTCCTGTCATAGAAATTAAGACCCGTTGTCACGATTTTTAAGGGCAAAAAGACTCAAAACACTAATAAAGTCTAAAACAAAAATAAAAACCAAAATAAAAAGAATGCAAAAACCATCGGGTTGCCTCCCGATAAGCGCTCGTTTAAGGTCTTGAGCTCGACCCCTTTGGATTTTCAATTAACGCTTGATGTTGGGTACATATGAGATGCACCCGTCGAACTTGCCGGGAAGACCGCTCGGATTTGGATTGTGATGGTGAGTGGCCTTCCTCAGTGCCCCTTCATCATGAGCAATGTTGGGGGATGGCTCCCCAAGCTTGAGCTTGTTCTGGTCTTCGACTTCGCCGGTGACACCGATCTTAGAATCGGTGGAGCTTTCTTCGGATTCTTCAATGTCGAGAGCTTGCAAAGCTCTCGTATTCTTGTGACATCAGTGTCGCCATCATCATTTGTCGTGGAGCTATTGGGAGAGTCCTCCATCTTCTCTTCTTCAACCAAATCTTGGCCTTCTTTGAAGCCGTCATCATGGAGTGCACCGATGGAGTTGGGGATAGCCTCTTCAATGACCTCATCAAGGAGGTCCATATAATCTAGCTCCTCATGATACAGCATGTGCTTCATAGCCTTTGGTATATGGAGCTCGACTTCAATGTTGCCGACATTCAAGGTAAGAGTCCCTTCCCGCACATCGACGATTACACCGGCGGTGGCGAGGAATGGGCGTCCAAGTATGAGCGATGTGTCACCCTCTTCCTTGATGTCCATGATCACAAAATCACAAGGCAAGCATATGCCTCCCGGAACTTGCAGTGGTATATTCTCCGCGATCCCAACTGGCCTTGTAATCCGACCGTCCGCGAGTTGAATCCTCATATCGGTTGGCTTTAAATCCGTGCCGGTATTCAACTTCTGGAACATGGTGAGAGGCATGAGGCTCACACTAGCGCCCAAATCAACCAATGCTTTTTGTAAGGGGACGCCTCCGAGTGTACAAGGAATCCGAAAACTCCCGGGATCTTTAATTTTGGCGGGCTCCTTCTCCCTCCTAGTAAACCAAGTTCCTTGTTCTGCAAGCATGATCTTCTCCTTCCTTTTCCTTCCCGTAATCAAGTCCTTTAAGAACTTCGCATAGGACGGGATTTCCACTAAGGCATCAAGAAAAGGGATATTGAGGCTCACCCCTCTCAAGTAATCGAGGAACTTGGCTAGCCTCTTCTCGATCTTGGCTCTAGCTAGCCGTTGAGGGAAAGGTACCGGTGGCATGAATCGGCGCTCATCAATAGGTTCCTCCACTCTAGATTTTGCTCCTTCTTGCGGCTCCTTCTCTTTTTCCACCTCAATTACCGGCTCGTTCTCTTCTAGGATCTCCACCACTGGTTCCTTGATTTGGGTCATGGGGGGAGTGGTATCCTTCCCCCCTCTTGTTGTAACCGCAACAACCGCGTTGATATGGCCGGTGTTGCCCCGTGGATTTGGCTCGGGTTGAGCCGGCAATTGTTGGTTATTTCTATTGAGCAACGCAAGTTGCTCCCCAATTTGAGCGACGACGGTGGCGAGAGAATCTTGTCCCGCCTTCAACGTGGCGTTAATCTTTCTCTGCTCCGCCATAAACTCATCCACCTTAGCTTCAAAATCCGGACGTGGTTGAGCTCACGGAGGGTTGGGATTTCTCCACCCTTGATTATACCCGGGTGGCCTATAAGGTCCCACTTGGTTCCTAGGTGGGAAGTTTTGTTGTGGTGGCCCCCTTGGTTGATAATTCAGTTGTGGTGGTGGAGCCCGAGCTTGAGGAGGTTGTTGAGGCGGGGGGTTCAAGGCACCATCATTATTAGCATAAGAAAAACCCGGATGGTTTCTAGCGGCCGGGTTGGCCCAATATCCGAAATTCCTCGCAACATACTGAATTTGCTCCAAAGCTCCTTCTCCTTGCTCTCCTCCTACATACATGGCTTGGGATTGGTCTTGCCAGTCACTCATATGGTTTGTCGGTGCGGATGTAGTAGGGGCTCCTTGCGGCTCGGTAATGTATTTTTCCAACCTCTCCACAACCTTGTGGAGAGAGTCAAATTTGCTAGTAAGCTCCACCACGGCCTTGGCCTCATAAATACTCGTGGGCTTCAAGGAGGATGAAGAGTGTCCTCGCTCATCCCTCCATTGTTGGTTGTTGGAGGCCATCTCCTCCAGCAAGGCCGTAGCTTCATCGGGAGTCTTTGACAAAATGGCTCCATTTGCGGTAGCATCAATAATCTGTTTTGTGCCCGGTTGGAGTCCATTGTAGAAACTGTGGACAAGCTCCCAATCTTCAATGCTGTGGTGGGGGCATTGATGTTGCAAGTCCTTGAAGCGCTCCCATGCCTCATAGAGAGTCTCATGTGGTCCTTGCTTGAAGGACATGAGAGCACTTCATATCTTCACCGTCTTGGAGGGCGGGTAAAATTTGTCGACGAAGGCACTCGCCAATTCATCCCAAGTGGTGAAGATTCCTTCAGCTTGCGTCCTCAACCAATATAAGGCCTTGTCCTTGAGTGTGAAGGGGAAGAGGCGCAGTCTGATAGCATCTATGGAGACGCCCGACATCTGGAAGGTGGCACATTTGGATAGGAAGAGCTGGATGTGGTAATGAGGGTTTTCATGGGAGTTCCCATGAAAAGGATCTTGTTGCATAAGAACCACCAATCCGTTCTTCAATTTGAAATTTTTGTCGGCCGCCAACTCCGGCATAGCTATGGACGAGGTCGTGGAAGAAGTCTTAGGCCGAAGCCTATCTCTAATGTAAATGATCCTCGCCATTCGCTCCGCCAATTCTTCGGGTGTCTCAGGATGGGTCATAAAACTTCCTTCCGTAACGGCTCTCATCTCCGCTCGGATCCTCCTCAATGTACACTCGATCTCCGGATCGTATAGTATTTCTTCGGGGTTCGCCGAGGATCTTGTGTATATGCAAGGGAGAAAAGAGTTTCAAAGAAATAGTTAGCACAAGGGAATGGTAAAATAAAAATAGAAATAATAGAACAAAAAAGAAAAATAGCTAGGTAGGTAGAATCAAACACTATTGCCTCCCTGGCAGCGGCGCCAAAAACTTGATCGAAGCCTGGATGCACACCCGGGCACGCGACTCGCTAGTCTTACCGCAAGCGCACGGTGTAGCGGCGAGCGGGTATCGAACACGAGGAGGCCAAATGACAGTGTCCTCTTCAATCCACCTGGCTATAAGAATAGTTGAGAAATATTCGCTATAAAGCGGTCACAGTCATTCAATTGTATAAAAGGAATATCAAATTAATAAAGACGCATATGGGTAGGGAATCCCTGCTACAAACTGTATCTCGTCATTATGATTCGTAGGTTTCATAATTGCTAGACTTGAAATTCAGGTGAACTAGTTGCAACTAAATGTAGAACCAATCTCACGCTCTCGCGCTATTGCCGGTCTATAGCAAACCTAGGGTGGGGTCCAATCTCTTGCAAACCCTAACCTAGGCAAGCTAGCATGAAGAACAACATCATCGTTCAATCGCATCTCGAGCCCACTCTCGTGCAAACTCGAGCTACGACCAAGGTTGGGATAGTTCCTACCCATCCAATCTCTTGCAAACGGGTATTGGTATAGAATTACAATCGAAAACCCTAGTTTCAGTCCAATCTCTTGCAAACCGATTCCGAAGAAATTCAATTGTAACCCAATTCGAATTTCTAGGGCTTCCTATCGAGTTGGGATCCAATCTCTTGCAAATCCCAATCAGTATGAATCCCTAGCTATTCGTATTATAGCAATCCCAAACTAACCCTAATCAATTCTAGCAATAATTTCACCAATTCATCACAAATTAAAAATAGGGTTCGTAGGGTTCATCCCTACGCCCTAAGACGGTAAAACTACTCACAATTCATAATGAAATTCAATAGAAATTCACAAATAAAATCAATAGAATTCATTGCAATATTCAATATATCAATAAAAATGAAGTTTTTGATAGGGAGAGAGACAAACCAATGAAGAACAAATAGCATCCAACAAAAATAACACTTTTCTCCCCCCTAAAAGCTAAATCTAATCTCCTAAAAGTAATCTAAAAAAGGCTGTAAAAAGTTCTGAAAAAGCTCCCTAAACTAGGTTTAAAACTGGGGTTAAATACCCCCCAAAACGCCCAAAAAACTGTGACGAAAATGCCCCTGTGCAGCCTCAAAATCGCAGTTTACTCTACAGGAAGCACGGCTCACTCGGCCGAGTGACAAATGTCATTCGGCCGAGTGACAAACCCTGACAAATTCCAGTAAGTTCGGACTTTTGGGGGTCGGCTCTTCGTGAGTCACTCGGCCGAGTGACTTTCTTTGCTTCGGCCAAGGGGACTTCTTCACTCGGCCGAGTCGGAACTCGGGGATCGACTGTAAAATTACAGTAAGTCTGGGATTTCTGCTTGCCGTCGTCTTGATGCCACTCGGGCGAGTGGTGTCTCCATGGTTCGGCCGAGTGGGCTGGCGATGCTCGGCCGAGTGCACGCTGAATCTCAGTCTTCTGCGTGTCCGATCTGGTCGGCCGAGCGGGCTCTCGATGGTCGGTCGAGTGACTCCTTCACTCAGTCGAGTGACATGCTGAAAATGCCCAAACTTCATATTTTTGCTCCCTCGTCGCTCCTACGACGTTCTTTCTTCTTCCACTCCTCTCCAATAGCAAAATTCCCCTCGGGAGAGTCATGGGTGACACTCCGGAGTGGGTGTATCTCAGAATCATCCCAAATCGCTCGAAATCTCCTGAAATTCGACAAAAACAAGAAATCGTGAAAAGCATCGCAATATTGCTGAAAAATCGTGAAAAGCGCGATTCGAGCGATCAAAATGGCATGCAAACATGCAGAAAAAAGGTGTAAAATATGGAGTGATCATGTGGTCCACATCAGTCGCCTGTCATGTCTTCCCAGTATTTTCTGAGATTTTCTCAGCTTATCCGTATTGCGATCAGTCGCTTGTAGAAGGATTTACAATCGCCTGTTGGATTTACAGTCGACTGGCTTCTCTTCATCAGTCGACTGTCCACGTGGTAAGTTACCGTTTGAATTCTCACCTACCCTCTGACACAGTGCAGCAGTCGACTATGTTTTGTTCAACAGTTGACTGTCGCGTGTGTAAATTCTATCCATTGGCTTTTTCTCCACGGATTTCAAAGGGGTTTTTGGGGATTCTGTTTAAGGGATTTGAGAAACATATAAAGGCAGCCTCTACTATTCCATTGGGTGGTTACTTTCTCATCAATTGAAACCATATGCTTTCAATCTCAAGCTCTCAAATCCTAAAGCCCTAGAATTCTAATCTTTCAATCTCTTGCTCTCCAACCTAGAACAAAAGAGATATCTTTTAGGCATTTGGTGTTGCAAGAGAAAGGGCTTTCCTGTCTTCCAAGAGAGACAGCAACACAACACACTTGCTCCTTCAAGTTCTACTTCAATGCATATGTGATTGTAAGTGTTGTCATTTCAATATTTCATAACTTTCGTTATTAGATTAACTCTCAGGTTGTGAGAGTGTTTTGCTTGCTCCCAAGTTGTGGGAGTCAAGGACATCGAGTGTACTTCGATTTTACTTGTTGGGTTGCTACAAGTGGGTTTAAAGGAAACCTCAAGTTAGGGTTCTAACTTAAGTATCCGGTGGTATCCAGGTGGAAGGGACATATGATTATCGGGAACAAGTCGGGAGTTGACTTGGTTAATCTGAACCCTTGAAACATCATTGTGTTTGTATTGTTTCATTTTAGGGTTTATTTTCATTCCGCATTAATTGTTGGTTATAATTTTATTTGGTGTAATTATCATTTTAAATTGTATAAACACTATTCAACCCCCCTTCTAGTGTTTTCCTCATAGCCATGGACCTTACAGTTCCTGGGCACACGCTTAAGTTCTCCCTCACTCTTCTGTGTGCCCTCATTGAAGTCTGCCCACTACTCAGCAGCTTGGCAGGCATAGTATTTAGGATCAGTCTCCATGTGTTTTGTACGGCTTGACCCTGAGTCGAATCGCCACATCTTCTTCCGCTATGAGTTTAGCGCATTTGTTTGGGAGGCTTGCACACTTCGGCTTGGCCTTCCTCCTGGCTCCAAATCCATCATCGTTGATGCTCACATGCTGAGATGGCGGTTAGGAACCATGGGGAAGACCACCCCAAGGGAAAGCTCTCCCTGCTGGTCTTCTCTGAGACGGTTTGGCACATTTGGAGGGATAGGAACAACCGCACCTTCAGATCCCTCAGGTCCTCTATGACAGCCCTTCTGGCCAGGATCACTCTGGATGTTTCAGATGCCTTGGTTGGTTGTGTCCCTGAGAACTTAGACTCTGTGGATATCCCCCTTTTGGGAACTGGGGGCTTTCTTAAGACATCTTTTTATGTGTGTCCCCCCAGCATAGGTTTCCCCCCTTTTTTCTTGGCATTGCCTAGTAGGCCCTGCGCGAGGTGACTGCTTCCCAGCCTCTCCCTCACCTGACCTACTTGTTGGTCCATGCCTTGATGTAGTCCCTGTTCATATATATACATACACACTTAATTTTAAATATATATATATATTTTTTCAATTGATGATGATCGTACCAAGCACTTGGTGTGTCCGGCCTCAACAAATTTGAAAGGAAAATTTTAAAAAAAATTTAAAATTGTTTTCACTAGATCTATAAGTTATTAAACTTAAATATACGAAATTTGAGAAGAATTCTATTATATTTAACCCTCGATCCAGCCATTGCAATATATACATAAATTTAACTCTTTCAAAAAAAATAGAAATTTCGTAATGGCTTGCTCGAGGGTCCAATCTCCTCGGGCTCATCCCAAATTCTGTATTTTCGTGTTTTAGACTGAGTACAATAAATCCAATGGAACGGATTTTTTAAGAAAAATAAAAAGTATGACTTTTTTGGTTGGCCATGCCAAGTATTTAGTGAGGCCTAGCCGCACCAGAGAAAATATGATTTTTTGCATGCAAACATTTTCCACCACACCTGTGGTGTGAAAACATTTTAACTTCTTTGAAAAAAAATCAATTTTTTTCAAAGTCTTCAATCCATACAGTTATACACCACACGAAAAATGGTTGAAAAATAATGAGATTTGACCCTCGATCAAGGCATTGCAAACAAATATACATATATATATTGCTTTGAACCCGTTGAATTTGTACCGGCTTGATCGAAGGTAGAATCTTATTATTTTCAATCATTTTTGTGTGGTGTATAATTCTATGGATTGAAGGTTGCAAGAACATTTAGGAAAAAAATTCAAAAAAAGATAAATGTTATGAATGTGCTTTTGTAGGCCCATGTGAAGCCCACTTAGGGCTAGGGTATCCACCCTTTGTGTAATATTTTCTTATAAATATATGGCTACATGTTCCATAGCCGCTACTTTCACAACACGTTATCAGTACGATTCTCTGAAAATTTTCGAAGATCCGACCTTGCGAGGGCGCCGAGAAGGAGATAGATCCACCACGCGCGGGCGTCATCTTCCACGCGTAAGCTTCGTCAAACGTCGCTAGATCTAGAGAACGGATCTACAGGTAATCATACAAAAAAACCGATGTAACCTATTTATTTCGTAGAATATGTTTAGATCTGCTTATTTTTTGAACCAACCTCGATGTTTAAACAATAAAAATCAAATTTTTATAATGACAACATTGATTTCAATAATAAAAATCAAATGTTTACTACAAAAAATAAGTTTTTTATTTGAAAAGGGTGATTTTTATTAGTCCTGTGTTTTTCCCGCTATCCACCGTTAAAAACCCCACCGCCACTGACGTTCTTAACTAAAAAGGTTGGGGGAACCCCCCCCCCCCCCCCCCCCCCCCCCCGGTCGTCGCTGTTACACAAAAAGAAGGAGAAAAGGGGCACCGGCAGCCCCCCACCCCCCACGGTAAGGGGGCGCAGCCCACCTCCTCACAGCGCAAAGGGGGGGCAGCACCCCCCTCAAGACAAGGGGGCCGACAGCCACCCCTCATGGTGCAGAGGGGGGCCAGTAGCCCCCCCCCCCCCCCCCCCCCTCGCGGCATAGAGGGGGTCTGGCACCCCCCCCCCCCCCATGGCACGACCGAGGGATGGGGCCGGCACACCCCCCCTCAAACCGTTACCACATTACCTTTTTCGTGGAAAACAGACATTTTTTGTGCAAAATTGCCTGGAAGGCCAAAAACCCTAACACTGTAATTTTTACAACCCCACGGGACGAAAACGCACACTCGCGCAAATTTTCTCTGCTCTGATGGCCGACGATACATGAAAAACATAATAAACCCTAATTAGGGTTTTTTGGGACAAATTTGAATGACGATAAATTTTTGGGGCACAGTATAAAATTTTTAAATCCAATTTTCATCTTTCTTTTGGTCCATACATGCCTTTAATATGATTGTAAGATGCATGCTAATTTTCTACGATATATTTTTAATGCTTGTAGCATAATTATATATCTGAGATGAAATCATTTAAATGCATGTTGCATAATTACATGCCTGTGATGAAATTATTGCCTGCTGCATATTCTATGTTCTGTGATGCATGTTTAATACTTTGTTTTGGTTTTGGATCGGCTATTTGTCACCATTTTATTTTTCCCGCATTATATTTTTCTTTTTGAGAGAAATTGTAGTGAGAATTAATTTGTAAATTTCCAAGACTGGCGCATGTCCCATAGAGAAGAAGGCCAACTTCTAGAAGATAGGGCCATATATAGGTTCCCAAGTTGTACTTTTCTTTTTTCCTTTTAATGGGACTGTATATGGACTTTGGTTTGTAATTTGTAAATGGTGACTAGCTGATCCACGCATCAAGTATCTATGTCTGGACTGCATGATTATTTATTTTTCAAATATTTAATTGTTGCTTATTATATACTTAGATAAAATGGCAAAGATAGCAAGCGTCGACTTCGATGTTCTGGACACCACTGGCAAGAATTACCTGAATTGGCAACTGTATATTAAATTTCATCTACGCTCACAGGGCTTGAGTCAAGCCATCACTGCTGGAGATAAGGTGTCTAATACAGATAAGACAAAAGCCATTATCCACCTCAGTCGCCACATTGATCGGACCCTGAAGGACAAATATCTCATAGTGGAAGAATCATACGAGTTATGGTCTGCACTCAAGGAGCGATACAAACATCAGAAAGATGTTATCCTCCCTCGAGCGCTATGAATAGGAGAACCTCTGACTATATGACTACAAGTACACCGAGTACAACTCGACATTATTCAGTATCACCTCACGCTTGAAGTTGTATGGTGAAAAAGTCACGAAGGAACGCATGTTGGAGAAAACTTACACATCCTTCCATGAGAAGAATGTTATCCTCATGCAACAGTATCGTGAACAAAAATTCACGAAATACTCAGAGCTTCTCTCATGTCTTCTGATGGCAGAACAAAGATCTTTTGCTGGCCACCTATAACTTGTGCCCTACTGGCACTGCTCCTATGCCTGAGGCACATAATGTTTCTTCCAAGAAGAAGAAGAAAAAATTCAAAAGCAAACCCCCGAAGGGAAAAACAATGAAGAAGCAGGCCAGAGGCCCCCCACAACAGAACAACAATGAGAGGAAAAAGAAAGCTACGTGGAAGAAGAAGAACACCGGCTAGACATCTGCCCCCAGAAAAGAATGGGAAGACAAATGCCACAAATGTGGCATGACTGGACACTAGTCCAAAAATTGTCGTTCTCCATGCCACCTCCAGGATTTATACCAAGCTAGTCAGAAGTCGCATGCTGAAACAAACCAGATGGAAAATAATGACCTGGCTCCACCTCGGTTCACTGTCGAGGATTTCTTGAACAATGACCTCCTAGACTGATGCTTCATTTTATCTCTTTCTACAAATTGAATGTAGTTGAAAACAATTTATTTTCATTTACGTTTGCTTTTTGCTAGCATGTTGTTTTATTTCCAGACTATTTCATGAATAAATTAGTTTATTATGCCTTATATTGCTACAAACGTTTTCTTCCTATAGATGAATAATAAATACCCAGTGGACAGTGCTTCTACGCACATGATCCTTTGCGACATTAGCTTTTTCCAAAGCATCAATAACTACGATGACACCGTAAATACTATTTCTGGACCATCAAGTGAAATAGAAGGATCAGGGGAAGCTTTTTGCTCCCCAATAATACACAAATCTCAATAAAAGATGCTCTATTCTCTCTAAGCTCGAATAGAAACTTACTATGTTTCAAGGACATCTGCCTCAACGGATACCACCTAGAAACGATGGACAAATATAATAATGAGTACTTGTATGTAACGACTGTAAAAAGGGTGCTAAAACCATCATTGAGCGTTTCAAGGGACTCACGTCGGGTCTCTGTTATACAAAAATTCGAGCAATGGAAGCTAATATAACTGAGCACCAGAAGTGCAAAAATCAACCATAGTTCTTACTCTGGCATAACAGACTCGGACACCCCGGATCGGCAATAATGCACCGCATTATATCCTAGCCCCATGGACATAATTTGAAGAACCTGAAGATCCTTTAAAAGGGTGATTTTCCTTGTCCTCCTTGTTACAAAGGAAAACTAATTACAAGACCATCCCCCACTTAAGTGGACTTAGAGTCTCCTAGCTTCCTGGAAAGAATACATGGAGACATTTGTGGGCCTATTCACCCCTCAAGTAGCCCATTTCGGTACTTTATGGTACTAATAGATGCATCTTTTAAATGGTTATATGTGTGTCTAATATCCACCCGCAACGTAGCCTTTGCAAAGCTACTGGCACAAATCAAGTTACGGGCACATTTCTCAGACAACCAGATTACGAGAATACATCTGGATAATGCTGGAAAATTTACATCACAAGTCTTTCAAGACTACTACCAAGCAACTGGCATTGAAATTGAACATCTCGTAGCTCATGTTCACACCGAGAACGGGTTAGCTGAATCAGTTGCATGTGACTGCATGGGGACATGCAATTTTACATGCTGCATCACTAAAAAGGATAAGACCATCTGGAAGTCAAATCTATTCTCCAATGCAACTCGCATATGGAACTCCACCAAATATCTCTCACTTGAGGATATTTGGATGCGCAGTATATATCCCCATTGCACCACCACAAAGGGCAAAGATGGGTCCTCAACGTCGTCTATGTATCTACGGAGGGTTTGACTCACCCTCGATCATTAGATACCTGGAACCCCTAACGGGGTACGCTTTTAGTGCACGTCTTGAAGACTGTGAGTTTGACAAAAATACGTTTCCCAAACTAGGCTTAAATACTAAGAAGTTTGAAGCTTCAAAAACCATTTCATGGGACACCAAGACTTTGTCCCACTTTGATCCGCATACAAACCAATGTAAGGATGAGATCCTGAAGATCATCCAAATACAAAACACAGTTCACATACTACCGGACAAATTCACTGACAACTATAATATTGTTATATCACACGTCCCTGCTGTAAACGCGCCAGCTAGGATTGACATACCCAAAGATGGATGCAATACACCTGCAGTAAAAGCAGCCGTACCTCAACAAAATATAGGACGATCCCCAGGCTCCAAGGATAAGTTTCCTCGAAAGAGAAAAAATCCTGGAGAAAATATAACGATACCACCACAGGATGTTGAGCTCGGCCCAAATACCTCTCCACTACTAAAAAAGACATTTAATAGCACATGTTAGACATCGATTGCCAATTATAAGCGATGTTTATTAGATGCACATATAATAGACATCGCTTCTTTCTGCAAGCGCTGTTAAAAATCGGATAATAGATATCGCTTCTTTCTGCAAGCGTTGTTAAAGGTCGGATAATAGCCAGCGCTTCTTTATTTAATGACTCAACTACTGTAAAGGGGTAACTGCTACTGTAAACCAATCCTAAGTCGTGACTTATGAAGGGGAGCACTGTGTGCAACTGGGAGCTACCTGGACCGCGAGGGTGTGACCTCGTGACGAGTCCAAAAGTTGAAAGTACCGTACTATAAGAGCTGTAACATTGTGACCTATGGTGGGGCTCTAGGACCCATCAAGATGGCCGTCACTGTCTGCCCCGGACTCAGGACACTTCTGAATGATGGACGTCCCTCAAAATCTTTTATGTTAGAAGATATCCCAAAAGTTAGTGGAATGGATGGCGGTGGAATATCCTTGTCAGGGTGATAAGTAGACTCGACATCGTGGATAGTGGCCACTGGAATAGTTAACGGATTCCTCTGTAAGTGAACTCTAATATTGAAAATAGTAAAATAGAAATAATGGAAGAGACTATAAAGTTTCGACATCATCTACCTGGACACGTTTCAGAAGATGGTATACTAAAATAGTGTGCCTTGAATTAGTCTTCAAGGAGTGTAAACAACCCCCTTATTTAGCCCCTCATTGCCTCCCTTAAGGCTATTGAAGTGGCCCTTTTAGAGGTGGGGGTTTGACCAGGTCATATGGAAAATTAGTTGGTAATTTGACCTGGCAAAGGTTTATCATCTTTCGCGGATCCTCATGACCTTATATGAGTTGCATGAGAGATGAGAAGTAAGACCCTTTTTATTCACTTCTAGCAGGATCCACAACCCTATATCTCTTGACAACTCATTGCTGGAAATGAGCTGCTCCGTCCTAACAGGCCTTACCAAAAACCTTAGTATGGCAGGTCTATTAAAACCACTCACGCACGTGCAGCAGTACCGAGGGGCGATGGATATGCAGGACGTGGACGAAGCATTCCTTTGCCGGGGGTTCCAGCAGAGTCTGCGGGACTCGGCCCTAGAATGGTACCTCGGCTTGCCTGCGAAGTCCATCCAGAGCTTTGGCGAGCTATCTCACAAGTTCTGCCAGCAGTTCCGAGCCGGGCGTACCAGGAAGAAGCCTATGGACTACCACTTCACGATCGTCCAGAAGGAAGGGAGAGGAATCTTTCAATCTTGATGTCTTTCTTGAGGCAATAAAGTTAATTGATGCCCTTTATGATAAGGGACTAGCCCCTGCTTTAGCTTGGTGTGCAAAGTGCAGGATCTGTCTGAAGGAATCCAACAAAGAGTTGGAGTGCAGAGGAATTGATATACCAGAGCTCTTGATTAGGATTCAAGGAAAATTGAAAGACATGAGAGAGAAAAAAGCACCTAAAAGATAGTGACCCTTCAGATGCCTCAAGCTTCGTCTCTCCGAAACCCTAAAACTGGGAAGGAGAATGAGAATTCTTTTTCCGTTTCTAGTGATTGTGTTGCCATTAGTGGCACCGTGGCTTTCTTATATTAGTTCTCATCCTTCTAGAGGGAGTGAGTTCATCTATATGCCCTGTTGGAAGAAATGTTGAAAATCGACCCTCGGTGACCATAAAATGGCACGTTTCAGAAAATGGTATACTAAAATAATGTGCCTAAAGAAGCTTTATCTTTGAGTGAAAATGGAAATAACTTGAGGTAAATTGTCCTTAGTAGTTTTTCCAACGAAACAGGTTAAACATACCTCCTCAAAATCTTTTATGTGAACATAAGGGTATTCCTTCTCCGACCTATGAAATGTGGGTAAGAGTGGGATTTCTCCTAGTTAAAGTTAACAGAATTTGCATCATTTGGTATGGTAATGTATAGGAAAGAAACATAAATACATGTTGTTAACTTGTTATTGTATTTATTTAATTTTAGGTGGGTTTTAGATATTGGTCCTCCTATTTAATTCTAATTTGAAAAAACCCATCAAATCATATGATTTGTGATTTGATTCACCAAATTTATTACCGTTTGAAATGATCAGTTAACTTCAGCCTAAAATTAAAGTATGTTAAAATTAAAGGAGCATACATTGTCTTCTCCAATCTCCTTATACTCATCATCCCTCTTCTCCGCATCCCCTTAACTCCCATCGTCGGCCTTTAACTTACGGCTTTTTATCATAAAATAATTCAAACCACCCCGCCTACCCTGAAGAGGCCACGCCGTTTAGGATCACCCTCCAGAATTCCCATAGTGAGGGGCCGGAGCCAAAAAGGAAAATTCTACCAGCAAACTACCTCTTATAACGAGGAGTGATTGATTGATAGGTGGAAGGGGATTCCCTCGAAGGTAACATGGTGTTTGGACTCCTCGTGTTTACTTAGAATGTGTTACGGACCCAAAAGGGCTCATGTAAATGACGAGAAGTTAGATGGTTGACGCTTGGGCAGAAGCAGTTGTTTCAAATATTGCTCGCGGTTGGCGTTTTCCATCATTCGACCAAAAAGTTCAAAAGTCCATTCTTTGTGTGGATGAGACCGAACTTCTCCTTCTCCACCTGATATAGATCTCTCACGGAGCCAATGTTCTATACAAACTAGTGGTCATGTTCTAATTATTAATTCAAATGGATCTTTTGCATCGACGCCTGCCATGACATTCTGTAAGAAAAACTACATGGACTCTGTTACGACCAGAAGATCGTGATAATCTGACCTTCCGCCCTAAACCACTGAAGTGTCCCGTTGGCTCACCCCTCCCGAACGAGCGGCCAAACCAGTGACAGAGCGCTCCTCGTCCGAACTTCGGAAGCCTGCAGGGCGCCAGTCGATCCGAAAGTCCGACATGACAGGGAGATGGGTGCACTCCGCCTCACCCACTGATAGAGGCACTTACCCGCTCTGCCTCGATCCTCCAAGAACAGCGTGCACAAGGCGCGCCCGGACAGCGCAGCCTCAGACGTTGATGGGGGCGCACCCATTCTCCCTAGGTGTTACAGGATCCACACCCAAAAATGTGAGGCCGGGCCGCACGTCCACTGCCAAGGCCGGCCCGGAGGCTCGTCAGGGGCCCTGCCACAGGGAGGCACTCCGCCAGATCCTTGGCTCATCGGACACGACAAACAACCTAGTACAAGGACACAACTGACACTTACGCCGCCTGACCATCTGACAAAGCACCCCCTGGCCGCTGTGCCCCCTGATACTTAATGCTTTCGGCCCTGACATTCTGACAGAAGCGCCCCTGGCCGCTGCGCCGTCTGACAAAAGCATGGCTGACACTCCCGTTCCTGACATCCTCGTCCGAAGCTTCCACTGACAACAGGGCCAGCTCAGCACGTCGAGTCAGCATGCCAGGCCAGCCCTACCTAACCGTCTCTCGTCAGGTATAAATACCCCTTCGCTTCCAACGGTGAGGGGGTTGGCCAATTTACTCTCAATCTTACTACTCATACACAAGAGCAAAGGTCGCACATATCTTTGTTCTTCAACTCATAGCTCGTCACGTACGGTCGACTCACCCTCAGTCCGACCTGCGTGCCTAGCCCCCGCTTTAAGTCCTGTTACTGACTTAGGTATCGGAGAGGCTAAGGGTTGGACCCCAACCCGGCCTTTCTGACGAGTTGCTCCTTGCGCAGGTCAGCTCGTCGTCACCGGTCGTGTACGCCATCAATTTGGGCAGTTCGGCCCATTCACTGCATCCTCCCGGATTTGGCACCGTGGTCAGCTTCCGTAATAAGTTTAGCCTCATCACCCCCCCTATTCACCTGTCTAATAGCCTACCCTAATCCCATCATTAGCTTAACCATCGTGCCTTGGTTCCCCATAATACAAATTCATTGTACGCGAGTTCCACCCTGCAACAATTGGCGACGTCTGTGGGAACGAAGGGTCACACCCATGTCAGACCCCATACCAATCAACCGAAACCTTGACCACGGCAAGGATCCCATAGATCAAGAACCACACTCTCAACCAAGGACGGAAGCACCTCACGGCCCCTCCGAGCCCCCAAACATGAGACGGAATCTTCACCCTCAGTTCGAGGAAGAGGGGGGACCAGGAGCTCGTCGAGGAGATTGCGGCCCAATGGAAGCTCTTGGAGGAAGAAATGGAGATCGTGCGGCTGCGGAGGCACCGGGAGGAGGCGGCCGGCGCACAAAGGCATTTGGGGGAAGCAGCCGAGGCCGCCCGACAAGCCCTCCTGGACGACGAGACCGCCCGACGCCAACTCCGCTTCATTATCGTGGAATGCGAAAGGCTCCGGAGGGAGAACGAAGAGAACCGGGAGATCCCGGAGGTGTCGGCGACGAGCCGGTGACACATGAACGAGCGCGGCCCGTCACTCACCAGGTCTCCACCTCAAAGGCGAAGTCTGCCCCGTCTGCATCTCTCCCTCGATCGTCTGGAAGAAGAAGTCGTTCGTCAACAACTCTGCTTCCTCGCCGCAGAGCACGAAAGGCTCCTGAGGGAGAATCAGGAGCAGAGAGAGATCCCGGAGGCGACGGCGGGGGGCCGGCGATACTGGGATGATCATAGCCCGCCACCCGTCGAGTCCTCTATACGCGGAAGGAGCCCCCAGGCGACTGCTTCGCTATTCCCCGGGGCACGACGACCGTCGGCAGCCGAGGCGGGACCGAAGCCAAACCCCAGAGTGGCGGATAGGGCACGCACCAGAGTGCCCCGCCTACCCTGAGGAGGCCACACCGTTGGTGCGGTGGATCACGTCTACCCCGAGACCCGCAAGCTTCAAGGCCCCCCACCTGCCAACCTACAACAGAAGAGGCGACCCCCTCTCGCACATGCAACAATACAGGGGGGTAATGGAGGCACAGGATGTGGATGACGCGTTCGCCGGCTTTTCTCGCAAAGTCTGAGGGACACTGCGTTGGATTGGTACTACGGCCTGCCCGCGAGATCCATCGGAAGCTTTGTCGAGCTGTCCCATAAGTTCTACCAGGAGTTCTGGGCCGGGCGTATCAGGAAGAAGCCCTTAGACTACCTTAGCACGGTAGTCCAAGGAGAAGGAGAGACGACTGGGAAATACCTGCTTCGCTTCCAGGACGAGAGGCGGACAGTGGTGGCCTGCGATGATGAAGTGCTCATGCTAGCCTTCAAGACGGGGTTGCAGACTCGGAGCCTCCATAAATCCCTGATCCGAGATCCGTCGACCGACTACGATGCGCTAGTCGCTCAGGCAGAGAGGCATGCGCTGGCTGAGGAGACTCTCGGCACGAAGAAACTGTCCCTCCCGGCGAGGCTGCCCCAAGGCAAACCTCGATCGCATCCTAGGCCAAGGCAAGAAGACGGGTCTCATGGACACGACCAGCTGGCCCAACCGAGACGCGACCCGACGGGGCGGCGTCCGCAGGATCGCCCGGGCCTGGCGCGAGAGTTCACCCCAGCCAAGGAGCCCGCCCGAGCTATCCTAAGGATGGAGGGACCCCTGTGGACCCATTACACGTAGCTCAACGCCACCATGATAGAGGTGTTGGCCGCAGCGATAAGGGTCGGACTGCTGCTGGAGCCGCCCAGGGAGATGAGATCGGACCCAGCGAGTCGAGATCTCCAGAAATACTGTCGGTATCACCGACAATTGCTACACCCTCAAGAGGAAGATCGAGCGATTGATTCAGGCGGGTCACCTGGGAGGCTTCGTGGAGAGCAGAAAGATGATCCAGGAGGAAAGGGCCCCACGAGAAGCACGGAGGCCAGATCCACCGCCAGACAATGGGTGGGAGGAGCCGCGCCCCCCCAGGGCGATCATGTGAATAGACGTGATATACGGGGGCGGCGTCCTCTGGTAGGGCATCGTCCTCAAGCAAGAAGGCATATGCCCGACAGGTGATGGCGACGGGCATTGGCAGCGAGGCGAAGCGGAGAAGAGTGTCTCAACCCCCCCCCCATCACCTTTACTGATGAGGACCTCGAGGGAGTCGAGCTTCCGCATGACGACGCCATCGTCATCGAGGCTTAGGTCAGGACGGCCATCATCAGCCGGCTCCTGATCGACACTGGTTGCTCCTGCAACATCCTGTTTATGTCGACAGTTGAGAAGATGGGGTTGAAGCAGGAAGATCTGAGGCCTTGCACAGGGTCCATCGTCGGCTTCACCAGCCATGCGGTCCCCATGGTGGGGGTGATCACCCTGCAGGTGTCACTTGGGGAGGAACCGAGGATCGTCACCCACATGACGTAATTTGTTGTCGTCGACCTTGCGTCGGCACACAACGAGATCATTGGGCGGCCGTACATGACAGCCATTGATGCGCTCCCCAGCCTGCTCCACCAGATGGTGAAATTCCAAACTCCGCGAGGGGTAGGGCTAGTACGGGGGAACCAGAAGCTGTCCTAGAGCTGCTACGTAGAATCGACCAAGCACAAGAGCCCGAAACAGGCCTTGTCAGGTGACCTTCTCGAAGAAAGGGAAGACTTTTGTGACCAACGGCCGACTCCTGTCGAAGAAGTCGAGGAGGTACCCGTGGCCGCGGAGAAGGGCAAGACTGTCTCCATCGGGACGAAACTCCCGGCCTCTCTGAGGGCGGCCCTCATCAGCCTGCTCCGAGAGAGCGTGGACATATTCGCCTGGTCACCCGCGGACATGCCAGGGGTCGACCCAACAGTAATCTCCCACAGTTTGAATGCGGACCCAGCATCTCGACCGGTCCGGCAGAAGAAGAGGAGCACCGGGGGCGAGAAGAAAAGGGCAGCTGAGGAAGAAGTGGAGCGGCTTCTCCAGGCCAAGTTTATCAGGCCGGTGGACTATCCGGACTGGCTCGCCAATGTCGTCTTGGTGAAGAAGGCCAGCGGGAAGTGGCGCATGTGCGTCGACTTCACGAACCTCAACAAGGTATGTCCGAAGGACAGCTTCATCCTCCCTCGAATCGACCACTTGGTCGATCAGGCGTCCGTGTACGAATTGTTAAGCTTCATGGACACCTTCTCAGGATACAATCAGATCCCGATGGTAAGGGAGGACGAAGAGAAAACGTCCTTCGTCACCGATAGGGGCACCTTCTGTTACACAAAGATGCCCTTCGGGGTGAAGAACGCCGGGGCGACTTACCAGTGGATGGTGGACAGGATATTCAACTTGCAGGTCGGATGAAACCTGGAAGTCTACATCGACGACATGCTGGTGAAGAGTAAGAGAGCCCCGGACCACCTTGCCGACTTACGGAAAATGTTCTGAAGGGTTCGCCAATACGGCCTGAGGCTGAACCCGGCGAAGTGCGTCTTCGACGTACAGTCATGGAAATTCCTAGGCTTCGTGATAACAAAATGAGGGATTGAGGCGAACCCCGATAAGGTGACGGCCCTCGTCAATATGGCGGAACCGCGGATGATCCGGGACTTGCAACGCCTGAATGGCCGGATCGCGGCTCTAGGGCGATTCTTGTCGAAATCTGTGGAGAGGTCGCTCCCTTTCAAGGTCCTGCGCATGGCCTTCGGAGAAGCCAAGGACAAAAGGAAAGTGATCCCATGGGACGACGACTGTGTTCGAGCATTCGCGGAGCTGAGGACCTACCTGCAATGCACGTAACTCCTCGCCAAGCCGGAGGAAGGAGAACCGCTGGGACTATACCTGGCGACTAATGAAGAGGCCGTCAGCTCCATCCTAATCAAAGAGGAAGGGGGCATGCAGCGGCCTGTATATTATGCAAGCCGGATTCTCCGAGAGGTGGAGACTCGCTACAGTCCCATCGAGAAGGCTGCCTACTGCTTGGTAACCACGGCGAGGAAGCTCCGACTGTACTTCTAGGCCCATCCCATCGCCGTCCACACAAACCTGCCCCTCGAGAAGAACCTGAAGAGGTTGGAGCGATGTGGCAGGATGCTCAATTGGAGCATCGAGCTCAGTGAGTTCGACATAACATACAAGGCCCGGACGACAATCAAGGGCCAGGCATTGGCAGACTTCATGGTGGAATGCCCTACCGAGGACCCACCGGGGAACCAACCGGACGCACCATCAGCAAATACATCTCCACAAGCGATGGGGGTGGTTGGACCCTCGGAGCCCGTCCAGGGAGACGTGGGCAACTATGGACCGTTCACGTCAATGGCTCGGTGACGGGATCCGGGACGGGGGCAGGAATTGTCATCCAAACCCCCGACGGATGCCTGCTGGAGTACGTCATGCGCTTCAACTTCCCGGCAACCAACAATGTTGCGGAATATGAGGCCGCGGTCAACGGGCTGAAGCTTTGTAGGGTGGTGGGGGAGACGAACGTGCTGCTGCTTAGTGACTCACGGCTCGTCGTCCAACAGATTTAAGGGAGCTTCGAGGCCCGAGAAGAGACGATGAAGCGCTACCTTAAGCGCATCCAGTCCGAGCTCTAGAAGTTCAAGAGGCCAGAGGTCCGGCACTTACCCCGTTCCAACAACATCCGGGCAGACGCCCAGTCCAAACTGGCCTCCTCCTCTGTGGCCAAGATCGGAAAGGCCATCTATGTCGAAATCCTGCTGGCGCCCTCCATTGGCGAAGAAGAACTAATGTGTGTCGGCTCGACGACGACGTGGATGAGACAGGGGCCCTACCTGAGGATCAGTTGCAGGCCAAGAAGGTATAGAGACGGGCCCTATCATTCGTACTTCTCGACGGAGTATTATACCGCCGACGCTGCGCCAACTTTGACGTCCTGCCATTTCTGAAGTGCTTGGGGCCAGAGCAGGCTGAGCAGGTCGTCCGCGAAGTGCATGAAGGCTTCTGCAGAAACCACCACGGCGGTCGCACTATCGCCCACAAAAAACTACGACGGGGATATTATTGGCCAACTATGATCCATGACACGGCACAGTACGTCAAGAAATGCGAGACGTGCCAAAAATTCGGCCGACACACGGCAGCGCCCCCGGCCGACTTGGTCCCCATCGTAAGCCCGATTCCGTTCGCCAAGTTGGTGCTTGATATCCTCGGGTCTTTCCCAAAGGCCTCTGGGAGAAGGAAGTATCTGGTCGTCGCTGTGGACTACTTCACGAAATGGGTCGAAGCTGAGCCGTTGGCACGCATCACGTGGACAGATATGAAAGGCCTTATTTGGCAGTTCGTGATATGTCGCTTCGGGATACCCCGCTCTATAGTAACAGACAATGGGAGACAGTTCGATTGTGAAGGCTTTCGTGACTTCTGTTCGGGCTGGGGAATCAAGCTCCATTTGGCATCGTTCGCCCACCCGCAGTGCAAGGGGATGGCGGAGGCCGTCAACAAATGCATCTTGGGCCACATGAAGAAGAAGGTAGACGCCGCTCTCGGGGCATGGGTGGACGAGCCACCAGGCATCCTATGGTCCTACCGAACCACTTATAAGGCCTCAATTGGAGAGAGCCCATTCATGCTGGCATACAGGTCAGAACCGATCGTTCCTGTGGAGATTGGTGAGGAGACACTCAGGCTAAAATTCTTCGATGAGGACATCAATGGGGAGGGCCTTGGCCTCAGTCTCGAACTGGTGGATGAAGTAAGGGACCGAGCCCTGACGAACCTCGTCCGGCACAGCCAGAGGATGGCCCGGCACTACAACTCCAGGGTGAAGAAGCGGACCTTCCGAATCGGTGACTTGGTCCTCAGAGACGCCACCTTCAAACCTGAGACCACTCGTCGAGGGAAATTGGCCGCCAAATGGGAAGGACCCAACGAGATCGTCGACATCGTCGGACCGGCCACGTATATCCTGACGACCCTGGACGGGAGCGAACTAGCCCACCCCTGGAACACGGAGCACCTACTAAAGTATTACCAATAATTGTGAGTCTTTTTAATAAAATATCGTCATTTCCGCACTTTCCCAAACCCTGCTGTCTCCACCTGAGTATTTCAGCCCGAACGCATAAGAACTCTGGGGCAGGGCCAACCCTCGCCACCCAAACCAGAGAAGGGCACGGGCCGAGCTATGCGCTCGCTACCCCCTCAAGAACTCTGGGGCAGGGCCAACCCTCGCCACCCAAACTAGAGAAGGGCACGGGCTAGGCTACGCGCTCGCTCCCCCATCAAGACCTCTGGGGC
Source organism: Scilla litardierei (assembly GCA_030789695.1). NCBI lineage: Eukaryota > Viridiplantae > Streptophyta > Magnoliopsida > Asparagales > Asparagaceae > Scilla > Scilla litardierei. The sequence goes on from CM061136.1 coordinate 144,374,891, forward strand.
AGGGCCAACCCTCACCACCCAAACCAGATAAGGGCATGAGCCGGGCTACGTACTCGCTTCCCCCTCAAGAACTCTGGGGCAGGGCCAACCCTCGCCACCCAAACCAGAGAAGGGCACGGGCCGAGCTACACGCTCGCTCCCCCCTCAAGACCTCTGGGGCAGGGCCAACCTTCGCCACCCAAACCAGAGAAGGGCACGGGCCGAGCAACGCACTTGCTCCCCCACTAAGAACTCTGGGGCAGGGCCAACACTCGCCACCCAAACCAGAGAAAGGCACGGGCCGGGCTACGTGCTTGCTCCTCCCTCAAGAACTCTGGGGCAGGGCCAACCCTCGCCACCCAAACCAGAGAAGGGCACGGGCTGACGCGCTCGCTCCCCCCCCCCCTCAAGACCTCTAGGGCAGGGCCAACCCTCGCCACCCAAACCAGAGAAGGGCACTGGCCGAGCTACGCACTCGCTCCCCCCTCAAGACCTCTGGGGTAGGGACAACGCTCGCCACCCAAAACAGAGAAGGGCACGGGCCGAGCTACGCACTCGCTCCCCCCGTCAAGAACTCTGGGGCAGGGCCAACCCTCGCCATCCAAACCAGAGAAGGGCACGGGCCGGGCTACGCGCTCGCTCCCCCCTCAAGAATTTTGGCGCATGGCCAACCCTCGCCACCCAAACCAGAGAAGGGCATGGGCCAAGCTACGCGCTCGCTCCCCCCCCCTCAAGAACTCTGGGGCAGGGCCAACCCTCGCCACCTAAACCAGAGAAGGGCACGGGCCTGGCTACGCACTCGCTCCCCCCTCAAGAACTTTGGGGCAGAGCCAACCCTCGCCACCCAAACCAGAGAAGGGCATGGGCCGGGCTACGCACTCGGTTCCGCCTCAAGAACTCTGGAGCAGGGCCAACCCTCGCCACCTAAACCAGAGAAGGGCACTGGCCGGGCTATGCGCTCGCTCCCCCCCCCACAAGACCTCTGGGGCAGGACCAACCCTCGCCACCCAAACCAGAGAAGGGCACGGACCGGGCTACGCGCTAGCTCCCCCCTCAACATCTCTGGGGCAGGGACAACCCTCGCCACCTAAACAAGAGAAAGGCACGGGCCGAGCTACGCGCTCTCACCCCCTCCAGACTCTGGGGTAGGGCCAATCCTTGCCACCCAAACCAGAGAAGGGCACGGGACACAGAGAAGGGCACGGGCCGAGCTATGCGCTCGTTCCCCCCTCAAGAACTTTGGGGCAGGGCCAACCCTTCGCCACACAAACCAGAGAAGGGCACGGGCTGGGCTATGCGCTCGCTCTCCCCTCAAGAACTCTGGGGCAGGGCCAACCCTCGCCACCTAAACCAGAGAAGGGCACGGGCCGGGCTACGTGCTTGCTCTCCCCCTCAAGACCTCTAGGGCAGGGCCAACCCTCGCCACCCAAACCAGAGAAGGACACGGGCCGGGCTACGCACTCGCTCCCCCCTCAAGACCTCTGGGGCAGGGCCAACCCTCACCACCCAAACCAGAGAAGGGCACGGGCCGCGCTACTCACTCGCTCCCCCCTCAAGAACTCTGGGGCAGGGCCAACCTTCGCCACCCAAACCAGAGAAGGGCACGGGCCGAGCAACGCGCTTGCTCCCCCACTAAGAACTCTGGGGCAGGGCCAACACTCGCCACCCAAACGAGAGAAAGGCACGGGCCGGGCTACGTGCTTGCTCCTCCCTCAAGAACTCTGGGGCAGGGCCAACCCTCGCCACCCAAACCAGAGAAGGGCACGGGCCAACGCTCTCGCTCCCCCCCCCCTCAAGACCTCTAGGGCAGGGCCAACCCTCGCCACCCAAACCAGAGAAGGGCACGGGCCGATCTACGCACTCGCTCCCCCCCTCAAGACCTCTGGGGTAGGGCCAACGCTCGCCACCCAAAACAGAGAAGGGCACGGGCCGAGCTACGCACTCGCTCCCCCCGTCAAGAACTCTGGGACAGGGCCAACCCTCGCCATCCAAACCAGAGAAGGGCACGGGCCGGGCTACGCGCTCACTCCCCCCTCAAGAATTCTGGGGCAGGGCCAACCCTCGCCACCCAAACCAGAGAAGGGCAGGGGCCGAGCCACGCGCTCGCTCCCCCCCCCCCCCCCCCCCCTCAAGAACTCTGGGGCAGGGCCAACCATCGCCACCTAAACCAGAGAAGGGCACGGGCCGGGCTACGCACTCACTCCCCCCTCAAGAACTTTAGGGCAGAGCCAACCCTCGCCACCCAAACCAGAGAAGGGCATGGGCCGGGCTACGCACTCGCTCCCCCCTCAAGAACTCTGGGGCAGGGCCAACCCTCGCCACCCAAACCAGAGAAGGGCACTGGCCAGGCTATGCGCTCGCTCCCCCCCCCCCCCCCCCCCACAAGACCTCTGGGGCAGGACCAACCCTCGCCACCCAAACCAAAGAAGGGCACGGACCGGGCTACGCGCTAGCTCCCCCCTCAACATCTCTGGGCCAGGGCCAACTGATTCGGGTTGAATATTGCGTATTTAACCCCCTAATTAGTCCTATGGTGTGCCTATATAATACTTAATTTCTCTCTAATATGTGCGTATTTTGTACACCATTATTCATTAGAGAAATCACAATATTTGTGCACAAAACACGAATTAATGGAGTATTTCTGCACTTTTTATATTTTTCCTAGCATCGTCTCGGTCTCACGATTCCAACGACTATTTATTTGTATTTTTCTGAGATCTGTACTAATTACTGTGATTTATTGAATGCAGGATACCATTTAAATAAAGAAATACGTTTAAAATACGTATATACGGCCGGCGCACGAATCTTGGCGCAGCACGCGGACAAATCTACACCGTTGATCGTCGATCCAACGGCCAAGAACGAACCACTGCTGAAGACAAAAGCGGATGAATTTGGGGCCGTTCGATCGCGATCGAACGGATGCGATCAGCCCCAAAGCAGCGGAGCGGAGGCGAGATTTTCTGGCCACGTGGCCAGCATCCATGCGATGCCGCTGAAAGGGACGGTGGTGATTGATCCCGCTTCGAAAACGATTTCGTTTCGAAGCGTCGACGTGGCCTATCGAGCAGCGCCCGATTCCAATCCGACGGCCCGTAGCAGCTCTCAGCGAAGCGTCGACGCGGCCATTTCTGGGCCATCCGATGGAGATCTAACGGCGGAAATCGAAGCTGAATGCGACTCGAAATCGCAGCGGAAGCGGGCGCGCGTAACGTCGAATCCGAACCCGCATTGCCACGTGGCGCTCCCATACGCGATCCCGCATTTAGATAGACGGCGGAGATGCGAAACGACGAGCGGATCGGGTTTTAAGCGTATTTGGACGCGGGTTTCAACCCGTTAACACCCCCAAACCCGCAATGCCTATTATATAAGCGTATTTCTAGGGTTTTGGGGGTATTCTGGCGTATTTTGGGACTTTTGGAGCGGCTACTGTGCGTATTTCTCCAGGAGAAAATTCTGAAAATTTCCAGAGACTATTCTTCCTATTCTCAGAGAGTTTTGGGTTCTAAGGAGGAGATTTGGTGATAATTTCTTGAACTTATACCCCGTATTTGGTGTATTTCTTTGTATTTTGCTATCTAAACGATGTATTTTGCTATCAAAACTGATTTTTATTGCACCATGCGTGGCTAATCTCTTTGTGCTATGGTTGTGATGTAGTTAGGGGTATGTAGTTGCTAAATTTCATGTCTTTAGCCCTATTATCATGTCCAAATTGCTAGTTTTGTTGATTTCTACAACGTATTTGATGGGTATTTGCTTACTATCGATATTGTTGATGTGCCCTATGGCTAGGCCCTGATAAGGCTAACCAATTTGTGTTCTCTAATCTGAACTTATCGCTGCGATTATTGTTTAATGAAATCAACATTGCTAGTAATACGTTTAAGGCTATTTTGACTAGTTTTCATTGATTTATCTTCCGACGCCTTCACGTCTTGACCAGGTGAAGCGTCGTGTGACATTGAAAGACGTGAAATTTCAGCGACTATAAACTCCTAATGAACTCACGACCGTAGCATACTTATCTCATTGGATACCAAACTTTCGTGATACCGTAATACTTTTAGGAACCACTTTCTTTGCTACAAATCCGTACACTATTTTTCACCTTCACAAAGGTGGTCGTTTTCTTAACCGTATATTATATTTGATTAGTTGAATTTGTGTTATCTCAGGTCGACTTGTCCCGAGGATTCGACTCTGGACTCTCCAGGTACTACTTGCACGATCTCCTGCGCTTGGGAGTAAAGCTCACATTGTTTTGAGAGAGGCAAGTTTTTGGCGCCGTTGCCGGGGACAACGGTATCTTTGATCCACATTTTCAGCTTTTCAGAGGAGTACTCGGTGAGATCCTTCCACTTTATAGCTTAGTTTTATTATTGAAAACAAAAAAAAATATCGCTTTGCTAGTTTATGTGGCATAGGACCTCCACTTCACACAGATTGATAAGAATTGAAAATATGGCTAATAATAACGAACAACCTCTTGTACACCCACAAGAACTACCATTGAGTGCTACTTATATGCCCACTAGAGTTGCTTCTGAGTCATGCATTGTTTTACCTGAGGGTGCTCATTCTTTTTCGCTTAAAGCTGGGGTGATCCAGATCCTTCCCTCTTACCATGGAGAGGATAGGGAAAACCCTTATTTGCATATTAAAACGTTTGAAGAAGCATGCTCTACACAGTTGGATGGAAAAGTTAGTAATGATGTTGTTTATCTTAAACTTTTTCCATTCTCATTGAAAGACAAGGCAAAGAATTGGTTCAATGCATTGCCTCCTAGATCTATTACTTCTTGGCTAACCATGCAAACTGAATTTCTGAAAAAATTCTTTTCTTTGGCCAGGACTCAAGCTTTAAAGAGGCATATCATGTCGTTCTCGCAGAAGGAAACTGAAGCGTACGATCAAACTTTGGAAAGATTTAAGGAGCTTCTGTTGGCGTGCCCACATCGCGGTTTTGACAAGGGACGCACCATTGGATTCTTTTACGATGGATTGCAGCCGAATACGAAGCAATATGTAGAGATGATGTGCAACGGAGCTTTCTTTGAGAAGACCCCGACGGAGGCTTGGGCATATTTGGAGAACATTGCAGAGAATGCAAGAAGATGGGAGCCACCTTTAGAATTTGACAGGTCCATGACTACACATCAAACAAAAGGTGGCTTGCAGTCTTTGAAGCCTGAAGATGCATTGATGGCACAAGTGGAGGCATTGGTGACGCAAAAGCTACAAAATATTGATCTCAGAGCAGCAAAGGCAGTCACATCAGAGCCATACTGCGTCATATGCGAGAAGCCAGTTCATGATACTACCGTCTGCCCACTGATCCCAGCAATTAAAGAATTGGGCAGAAATCCAGAATCAGAGGTGAACTGGGTGGCAAATCAAGGTTACAACTCCAATTGGAAGAACCCATCAAACCAAGGAGGTGCTTCATATCAGCAGAAGCAGCAGACATCCACTCCCTATTACCACCCCAATCACTCCAATTATCAAGGAAAAAGGGAGCAGAACAATGAAATTCAGAGTCTCACTGCTGCAGTTCAACAGATGGCTCAGATGCAACAACAGCTCACTGAGAATTTTTCGAGATTTATAGCGTCACAAGACAAAGGTAAATTACCTGCTCAGCCTATTGCAAATCCTAATACGAGTCCCTCTTCTTCTTTTTCAGGAAACAACGTCAAACCATGTCAGGCGGTGACTACATTGCGTAGCGGACGTGAAATTGAAAAACCAGAAATGCCGAGACATGAACAACCAGCTGAGGAGAAAGAGGAGGCACAAGCACCTGAAAGTTTGCAGGTTGAGGAAGAGGTAGCAGAAAAAGAGCCAGAACCATATGTACCTCCAGCTCCATTCCCACACAGACTTGCTCCACCATCAAAAGACAGGTATCAGGCAGAAATAAGAGATATCTTCAAGCAGGTAAAAATTAATATCCCATTACTTGATGCAATCAACCAAGTGCCTGCATATGCTAAATTTCTGAAGGAGCTATGCACTGTAAAGCGGAGTCTAAATGTGAAAAAAGAAAGCATTCTTAACACAACAGGTAAGTGCAATGGTACAACATGACACTCCTCCTAAATATAAGGATCCAGGTTCTCCTACTATCCCATGCATTATAGGAACTAAGAAATTTGGAGATGCCTTACTTGATTTAGGATCTAGTGTTAATATTTTACCTTACTCTGTTTATGTGCAGCTTGGATTGGGGGAGCTGAAGAAGACACCTGTGGTTTTACAGTTAGCAGACAGGTCGGTAAAAATCCCACGAGGATGCGTGGAGGATGTGTTGGTCCAGGTTGACAAATTCTATTATCCCGTGGACTTTATCGTCCTTGATATTCATGGGCCACAATCAGGTAATTGCACTCCGATTATATTAGGACGTCCATTCCTAGCAACTTGCAATGCTATGATAAACTGTAGGGATGGACAATTGAAGATAAGCTTTGGTAACATGAAACTTGAGCTAAACATTTTTAAATCATGTAAGTTACCTGCGAATGTTGATGACGTGAAAGAGGTATGTTTTATTGAGAGTTTAATTGAAGATTATTTTGAGGCTAAGTATGAATGCCCGTCAAATTTTATTGATTATAATTTCGACGATATTGATGAATCGTATTTTGTGCAGGGCAAAAATGAAAGATCAAGGGATGCATGGGTGCCAAAGTTCGAGACATTGCCAGTGGAATTGCCACCACAACAACCTTCAGAGATTGAGCATCCAAAGTTGGAATTGAAGCCTCTGCCAGACTATTTGAAATACGCTTTTCTTGGAAAGGAGGAGACCTTCCCCGTGGTAATATCCTCTAAACTCAAACCTGAACAAGAAAGTGCTTTGCTCGATGTGCTTAGGGAACACAAAGGGGCCATTGGATGGTCTATTGCGGACATTACAGGTATAAATCCCTTAATTTGCACTCATCATATTTATCTTGAGGATGATGCCAAACCAACATGTGAGATGCAACGCCGATTAAATCCTACTTTGAAAGAAGTTGTTAAGGGGGAGATTCTTAAGTTGCTTGCTGCAGGTATAATTTATCCTATTTCAGACAGCAGATGGGTTAGCCCCATACAGGTGGTTCCGAAGAAATCAGGCCTCACGGTGGTAAGAAATGAAAGTAATGAACTTATACCGATGCGGACCACCACAGGTTGGAGGATGTGTGTTGATTACAGGAAGTTAAATGCTAAAACACGAAAAGATCACTTTCCATTACCTTTCATTGATCAAATCTTGGAAAGAGTAGCAGGTAACGAATTTTATTGTTTTCTAGATGGTTATTCTGGCTATTATCAGATAGAGATAGCTCCAGAGGATCAAGAGAAGACTACCTTCACTTGCCCCTTTGGAACTTTCGCTTTTAGGAGAATGCCTTTTGGATTATGCAATGCACCTGCTACTTTTCAGCGTTGCATGTTGAGTATCTTTAGCGATATGGTTGAGAGGATTATGGAAGTGTTTATGGATGACTTTTCTGTATATGGCACTTCATTTGAAAATCGTTTATCTAACTTAGCTCTTGTCTTGCACAGGTGTCAGGAAAAGAACCTGCTGTTAAACTGGGAAAAGTGTCATTTCATGACAACTGAGGGTTTGGTTCTTGGACACCTAGTCTCCAAAGCAGGTATTCAGGTAGACAGAGCAAAAGTTGAGGTGATTGAGAAGTTGCCTACACCAAAATGCGTCAAGGACATACGATCCTTTCTAGGCCATGCAGGATTTTATCGAAGATTCATAAAGGATTTCAGCGCCATCTCCCGCCCCCTCTGCCACTTATTAACTTTAAATACTGATTTCATATGGACACAAGAGTGTCAAGTTTCATTTGATAAATTAAAGAACTCACTTGTTTCCTCCCCTATTTTGCAGGTTCCAGACTGGAGCATGCCATTTGAAATTATGTGTGATGCAAGTGACTACGCGATGGGGGCAGTGCTTGGGCAAAAGAAAGAGAAAGTTCCTTGTGTTATCTATTATGCCAGTAAAACTTTGAATGAAGCACAACGGAACTACACTACTACGGAGAATGAGTTGCTAGCGGTGGTGTTTGCATTGGAGAAATTCAGAAGCTACATATTGGGATCTCCTATTCTCATCTTTACAGATCATTCTGCACTTAAATATCTTTTATCTAAAAAGGATGCGAAACCTAGACTTATACGATGGATTCTCCTTTTGCAGGAATTCAATATTCAGATCAAGGATAAAAAAGGAGTTGAGAACAATGTTGCAGATCACCTTTCTAGATTGACGGTGGGAACAGAGTCGCCTACCATTCCATTGCGAGATTCCTTCCCAGATGAGCAGCTTTTCGCCATTTCTACCCTACCATGGTATGCAGATATTGCTAATTATTTGGTGACAGGTAGAACCCCTACACATTGGTCTTCTTTAGATTTCAAACGCTTCAAGCATGAGGTAAAATCGTTCTATTTTGATGATCCTTACCTTTTTAAATACTGTGGAGACCAAATTGTAAGGAGATGTGTACCCGACCATGAGTTTGATAGTGTTTTACATTTTTGCCATGATGGGGTATGTGGGGGGCACTTTTCAGCTCATAAGACTGTTGCAAAAATTTTACAGAGTGGTTTTTATTGGCCTAGTATGTTTAAAGATGCATATGCTTATTGTAAATCATGTGTGCGTTGTCAACAGTTGGGGGGAATTACAAAAAGAAACATGATGCCCTTGAATCCCATGCTAGAAATAGAATTATTTGATTGTTGGGGTATTGATTTCATGGGGCCTTTTCCACCATCTTTTGGGTATATATTTGTATTGGTTGCCATTGATTATGTCTCTAAATGGGTGGAAGCTATTCCTTGCAGGTCCAATGACGCTTCCATTGTGCTGAAATTTTTGAAAGAAAACATCTTCTCGCGCTTTGGAGTGCCAAAGGCCATTATCAGTGATGGAGGTTCTCATTTCTGCAATAGGCTCTTTGCAAATCTAATGAAGAAATTTGGGGTGACACATAAAGTTTCAACACCTTACCATCCTCAAACAAATGGGCAAGCGGAATTGGCGAACAAGGAAATCAAGAACATTCTTCAGAAAACAGTGAATCCCACACGCAAAGATTGGAGTCTTCGCTTGCCTGAAGCTCTATGGGCCTACAGGACAGCATACAAGACTATCTTAGGGATGTCACCGTTTCGTTTGGTTTATGGAAAAAATTGCCATCTTCCTGTTGAATTAGAGCATAAATCTTTTTGGGCAATTAAAACACTTAATTTGCTTGATGACTCATCAAATGTTTCTCGTAAATTGCAGATCATGGAGCTTGATGAGATACGACGTGAGGCATATGAAAATGCAAAGCTCGCAAAAGAAAGGATGAAAGCTGTGCACGACAAGATGATCCTTCGAAAGGAATTCAAAAGTGGAGACAAGGTTCTGTTGTACAATTCAAGGCTACATATATTTCCAGGAAAGCTGCGCTCAAAATGGACGGGACCATACTTTGTCAAAGAAGTCTTTTCACATGGAGCGGTGGCCCTAGTGAATGAAAAGGATGGCCATGAATTCAAAGTCAACGGACAACGTCTGAAACATTTTCAAGAGCTTTGGGCCAGAGAGGATACCACCATTGATCTCACAGATCCACCTTCGGGTGGTCACTAATCAGGTGTGTTCTTTCCATGATTCCCTCTCCTTAACATTGAGGACAATGCTTATCTTAAGTTGGGGGGAGGGTATAAACTTTTAGGATTTTTATTTTTATTTTATTTTTTTCATTTTAGTAGTTCCCTTTTCAAATTTTTTTTTTAAAAAAAACAATGGGGTTGAGTCAAGAATTATCACCAATGCTTATTACACCTAGAAATGAACCTCATGTGATGACAATTCTCGAAGTCTATTCACCACTATTCACATATGATTTATTTTCATCCACCGCTATTGTTAAATATTTCATCCTCATTCGATATGAATGCTATTACTCATGGTAAATCTCTCTTGAAATACCTCTATGGAAGGATTGAATGATGACTTAATGAATCTTGAAGTTATGAATTAGCAAGTCGTATGTTTTCAATGGAACACACCATCACAAAATGACTGGAGCAGTACTTTTTAACTCATATTCAGTGCTATTTGCATGCTTTGTGTAATTTTGGGTGAAAGTCTACACTGTCTTTTGAAATGATTAGGATAACCCATTCTTGTGAAAGAATAAAGAAAAGGAAGCTATCTTGCTAAGTTACTTATGCACGCACAAAAGAAAGAATGAAATAAGATGAATGAAGACAAATGAATGGACGAATAAATGTGTCATTAAAGAAATAACTTGGTTGGCTCGATTAGTACAGTCCGAGGGGTCCTTCTTGGCCTAATGCCCTATTATCGTCTGATTTGGGAGCCATTGACTGGAACCTCAATCATTTGATGGAGCGATCCAAGTTATACATTTTTCTGCAAATGTTGCTTGATGCGCGTTACGCAGAACCAATAAAATGAGAAAAGAAGAGCAAGAAAAAGTGTGCATCATTAGCAAGGCAAGAGAACTTCCAAAGCTTAAAGATAGCACAAGATATGGTGTGATTTCCTATGAATGAAAATTGACGTGTGTATGTCTTGATGCCAATCTATTTTTTTTTGCTTGCTTTGCATGATAAATCTACGCTCAAAGTTATAAACTTTGATTGAAAGGTGTGAGCCATTGATTTTGCATACCATTCGCTATGAAGTAATGAAAAGTGGAGTTAAGTTGATTTAATGACCATTTTAGAGATACCTGCTTTTCATTGTAAACCCATGAGTACCATTATATAATGAGCATGAAATCTTGGCATTAGTGTGTGGACACTTTCTTTCGTCTTTGTAGTATGGTGATGAATGATTTGAGACCTGATAAGGTAATCTAGGTGTATACTTGATATCGTATTTCGCTCATTTTGCTAGAGACTAGCAAAACGCTAGTTGGGGGGTGTGATTCGGGTTGAATATTGCGTATTTAACCCCCTAATTAGTCCTATGATGTGCATATATAATACTTAATTGCTCTCTAATATGTGCGTATTTTGTACACCATTATTCATTAGAGAAATCACAATATTTGTGCACAAAACACGAATTAATGGAGTATTTCTGCACTTTTTATATTTTTCCTAGCATCGTCTCGGTCTCACGATTCCAACGACTATTTATTTGTATTTTTCTGAGATCTGTACTAATTACTGTGATTTATTGAATGCAGGATACCATTTAAATAAAGAAATACGTTTAAAATACGTATATACGGCCGGCGCACGAATCTTGGCGCAGCACGCGGACAAATCTACACCGTTGATCGTCGATCCAACGGCCAAGAACGAACCGCTGCTGAAGACAAAAGCGGATGAATTTGGGGCCGTTCGATCGCGATCGAACGGATGCGATCAGCCCCAAAGCAGCGGAGCGGAGGCGAGATTTTCTGGCCACGTGGCCAGCATCCATGCGATGCCGCTGAAAGGGACGGTGGCGATTGATCCCGCTTCGAAAACGATTTCGTTTCGAAGCGTCGACGTGGCCTATCGAGCAGCGCCCGATTCCAATCCGACGGCCCGTAGCAGCTCTCAGCGAAGCGTCGACGCGGCCATTTCTGGGCCATCCGATGGAGATCTAACGGCGGAAATCGAAGCTGAATGCGACTCGAAATCGCAGCGGAAGCGGGCGCGCGTAACGTCGGATCCGAACCCGCATTGCCACGTGGCGCTCCCATACGCGATCCCGCATTTAGATAGACGGCGGAGATGCGAAACGACGAGCGGATCGGGTTTTAAGCGTATTTGGACGCGGGTTTCAACCCGTTAACACCCCCAAACCTGCAATGCCTATTATATAAGCGTATTTCTAGGGTTTTGGGGGTATTCTGGCGTATTTTGGGACTTTTGGAGCGGCTACTGTGCGTATTTCTCCAGGAGAAAATTCTGAAAATTTCCAGAGACTATTCTTCCTATTCTCAGAGAGTTTTGGGTTCTAAGGAGGAGATTTGGTGATAATTTCTTGAACTTATACCCCGTATTTGGTGTATTTCTTTGTATTTTGCTATCTAAACGAGTATTTTGCTATCAAAACTGATTTTTATTGCACCATGCGTGGCTAATCTCTTTGTGCTATGGTTGTGATGTAGTTAGGGGTATGTAGTTGCTAAATTTCATGTCTTTAGCCCTATTATCATGTCCAAATTGCTAGTTTTGTTGATTTCTACAATGTATTTGATGGGTATTTGCTTACTATCGATATTGTTGATGTGCCCTATGGCTAGGCCCTGATAAGGCTAACCAATTTGTGTTCTCTAATCTGAACTTATCGCTGCGATTATTGTTTAATGAAATCAACATTGCTAGTAATACGTTTAAGGCTATTTTGACTAGTTTTCATTGATTTATCTTCCGACGCCTTCACGTCTTGACCGGGTGAAGCGTCGTGTGACATTGAAAGACGTGAAATTTCAGCGACTATAAACTCCTAATGAACTCACGACCGTAGCATACTTATCTCATTGGATACCAAACATTCGTGATACCGTAATACTTTTAGGAACCACTTTCTTTGCTACAAATCCGTACACTATTTTTCACCTTCACAAAGGTGGTCATTTTCTTAACCGTATATTATATTTGATTAGTTGAATTTGTGTTATCTCAGGTCGACTTGTCCCGAGGATTCGACTCTGGACTCTCCAGGTACTACTTGCACGATCTCCTGCGCTTGGGAGTAAAGGTCACATTGTTTTGAGAGAGGCACCAACCCTCGCCACCTAAACTAGAGAAGGGCACGGGCCGGGCTACGCGCTCGCTCCCCCTCCAGACTCTAGGGCAGGGCCAATCCTTGCCACCCAAACTAGAGAAGGGCACGGGCCACAGAGAAGGGCATGGGCCGAGCTATGCGCTCGTTCCCCCCTCAAGAACTCTGGGGCAGGGCTAACCTTCGCCACCCAAACCAGAGAAGGGCACGGGCTGGGCTACGCCCTCGCTCTCCCCTCAAGAACTCTAGGGCAGGGCCAACCCTCGCCACCCAAACCAGAGAAAGGCACGGGCCGGGCTACGTGCTTGATCTCCCCCTCAAGACCTCTGGGGCAGGGCCAACCCTCGCCACCCAAACCAGAAAAGGACACGGGCCGGGCTACGCACTCACTCCCCCCTCAAGACCTCTGGGGCAGGGCCAACCCTCACCACCCAAACCAGAGAAGGGCACGGGCCACGCTACTCGCTCGCTCCCCCCTCAAGAACACTGGGGCAGGGCCAACCCTCGCCACCCAAACCAGAGAAGGGCATGGGCCAGGCTACGCGCTCGCTCCCCCCTCAAGAACTCTGGGGCAGGGCCAACCCTCGCTACCCAAACCAGAGAAGGGCACGGGCCGGGCTACGCGTCTCGCTCCCCCCTCAAGACCTCTGGGGCAGGGCCAATCCTTGCCACCCAAACCAGAGAAGGGCACGAGTCGGGCTATGCGCTCGCCCCCCCCCCCCCCCCCCCCTCAAGACCTCTGGGGCAAGGCCAACCCTCGTCACCCAAATCAGAGAAGGGCACGGGCCGGGTACGCGCTCGCTTCCCCCCTCTAGACTCTGGGGCAGGGCCAACCCTCGCCACCCAAACCGAAGAAGGGCACTGGTCGCAGAGAAGGGCACGGGCCGAGCTACGCTCTCGCTCCCCCCTCAAGAACTTTGGGGCAGGGCCAAACCTCGCCACCCAAACCAGAGAAGAGCATGGGCCGGGCTACGCGCTCGTTCCTCCCTCAAGAACTCTGGGGTAGGGCCAACCCTCGCCACCCAAACCAGAGAAGGACACGGGCCGAGATACGCGCTCGCTCCCCCTCAAGAACTCTGGGGCAGGGCCAACATTCACCACCCAAACCAGAGAAGGGCACGAGCCGAGCTATGTGCTCGCTCCCCCTCCAGACTCTGGGGCAGGGCCAACCTTCGCCACCCAAACCAGAGAAGGGCACGGGCGAGCTATGCACTCGCTCCCCCTAAGACCTCTTGGGCAGGGCCAACCCTCGCCACCCAAACCAGAGAAGGGCACGGGTCGAGCTACGCACTCTCTCCCCCCTCCAGACTCTGGGGTAGGGCCAACCCTCGCCACCCAAACCAGAGAAGGGCACGGGCCGGACTACACCCTCGCTCTCCCCCTCAAGAACTCTGGGGCCGGACTACGCCCTCGAGAGAAGGGCACGAGCCACGCTACACGCTTGCTCTCCCCTCAAGACCTCTGGGGCAGGGCCAACCCTCGCCACTGATCGGCCCCGGACATACACCCGGGGCGAGCGATTGTAGTTTTACCGCAAGCGCACCGTCAAGTGGCGAGTGGGTATCGAACACGAGGAGGTGGTGTTGGTTCCAATCTATCCTAGGTTGGTTTGACTACGAATGTTTTATTGTTGGAGATGGTTATGGAATGATGTAATGGAAATGGTGGTGGATGTTGGTGTCGGTGATAAAGAAGTCGGTCAAATATCGATTCAAATACAATATAATAAAAGTGTCTAGGGCTAGGGAATTCCCACTACGGATCGTCATACATCATTGTAAATAGTGAATCTCAATATTACTAGACTTGCGTTGAGGTGAACTAGTCGTAACTGAATAGAGAACCAAGCTCACGCTCTCGCGCTATTGCCGGTCTGTAGCAACCTAGGATAGGGCCCAATCTCTTGCAAACCCTAGCCTAAGCCACTAGCATTAGGATCGACATCATCGTTCAATCTCCCCTCGAGCCCACTCTCGTGCAAACTCGAGTTACGATCTAGGTTGTGATAGTTCGTATTCGTCCAATCTCTTGCAAACGAATATGTGTATAGATTTATAATAAAAATCCTAGCTTTGGTCCAATATCTTGCAAACCAAGTCTAGAGAATCTCGATTATAAACCTAAATCGAATATCTAGTCCTTCCCATCGATTAGAATCCAATCTCTTGCAAACCCCAATCGATGGAAATCCCTAGCAATCCGTAATAAATCGATCACAACCTAACCTTCTAGCAATTCTAGCAATTTAGAAATTCATTCATCACAAATCTGAAATTAGATCCATAGGGTTCATCCCCATGCCCTAGAACAACAAATCTACTCAAGCATATCAATAACGATATGAAAATCAATAAAAATCATTGCTTGCATACAAAAAGATAGAAAAACAAAGATTCAAATAACAAGAACAAAATACTTAGCTTTGATGAAGATCTTCAATCCAAATACAAGCTTTTAGATCCAAGAGGGGGCCTAGGGCATGGCCTAACCTCTAAAAAAGAGTCTAAGAAAACATTTGGGAACCCCCTCTAATGGTGGCTACAAACCCCTTATATAGTCTCCCAAAACCCTTGCAAAAAACCCCTAGAAAACCCCCCAAAATCGTGCCCAAAAATTGCCCAGGCCGCAACTTAAAATCTGGTCCCGCCGCCGACTCGGCCGAGTGGAAAATGTGACTCGGCCGAGTGGAAATTCCAGCAGTGTAGCATCAACTTGCAGAAATTCTCCAGATTTCATCCGACCTCCGATTGATGCGTTCTTAGCGGTGTTGGAATCGTCATGAAGTCTACTATCCACAAAAAATATGAGAAAAATACTTTGATTGCTGGAATGATAGCAGATTACAAAAGAGTGAACGACTATCCGAAAATCTGGGCGCTGCGTGTCCTCGGCGTCACTCGGCCGAGTGGGATTCTTCACTCGGCCGAGTGATAAACCCTGTAGAAAAACAGTAACTTCGAGGTCCTCAGGGGTCTGTCTTTGGAGGTGACTCGGCCGAGTAGCTTTCATCATTCGGCCGAGTGGCATTCCATGCTCGGCCGAGTCGGAACCCTCAAAAGCCTGTACATTTACAGTAAGTTGGCCTCTTTTGGGGTGGATTTTCCCATGCCACTCGGGCGAGGGGGTTTCCATACTCGGCCGAGTGCACGCTGATTTTCTTCTGTGGTGCGTGTCCGGTCAGGTCGGCCGAGTGGTCTTCTTGCTCGGCCGAGTGGGTGCTTCACTCGGCCGAGTGACATGCTGTAGATGCCCATTCTTTATCATTTCGCCTCCTCGTCGCTCCTACGAGGTTCCTTCTTCTTCCACTCATCCTCCATCACCGATAAGTCTGCAAATGAGCCGTGGGCGATGTTCCGGTACATGTGCAAGTCCTTTAAGCTCATTTTTGCTCTCGATTGCTCTATATTTCCTGAAATCCGACAAAAACAAGAAATAGTGAAAAGTAACGCAATATCATCGAATACTCGTGAAAATCGCAATATGAGCAATCGAAATGGCGTGAAAACATGCAGAAAAAAGGTGTAAAACATGGACCGATCAAAATCCCCCAAGCTTGCCTCTTAGTTGTCCTCGAGGAAGATAAGTAAAGAGACGAACTCGGGACATAAAAACAAAGGAAATGAAATGAAAAAGAAAGAAAACGAGGTGGAAGGGGGTCGCTAGATTATTCTCTCAGATCTCAAGCCAAAGCTACACATCACGATAACTCGGAAAATACGAATCTCATGCTATAAAGATTTCATATCTTATTTAAACATGGTACTTGCAAGCTTTTAAGAACAAAGGAAGGGACTCCCTAAATTCACGCAATCAACTCATATTCACATCATGAATTTCATAGAATATAATATACAATTCATTGGCGATGCACTTTTCAATCAAAAGTTATAAATGAAGCATATAAGATACACACCAAGCATGCAATAAAGAATAGAATAAGAGTCATGGCATTCACATATTTATTTCAAATCATGAAAAATCTCCATATCTAATATATTTTGCAAACTCTAAGTATTATCGAATATTCCCATTCATGCACGTCTCTAGTCCAATGTCATACTCACTCATATGGTCAAATGAATTCACCCCCCAAGCTTAGCTTGAGGCATCACATCTAAAGGAATATGATAGTGAAAATGGGATTTTTTTGCCTTGGTTTTCCCAAGTATTTTGTGGCTCCAATAATGAGATAGAGAAATATATTTTTTTTATTTGGACTTTGTTTCTCATTTTTCTTCTTGGATTTTTGTAGGAGCTATATGATTTGTATTTTTGGTTTTTGGCTCCTTTTTGGCTTTTTGGACTTTGGAGCTAACTTTTCTTTTTATAGGGATTTTTTGAGAAATAGATGCGATATAAGTAGCTTTAGGAGGTGAACTCATGTGACATGTAGAGAATAAAAAGATATATATGGAGAAAGAAATAATGTAACGCTCGGTTCACTCTAAGATGTGCACAAATGGTTCAATAAGATAATACATCAACTAAACTTATATGTAAGCATGGATATTCTCAATCATTTCAATAAAAAGTGAAGCAAGCAGTAAAGTTTACAATCATATCGGGCTTGCAACAGAAGGTGAATAAGACAATAAAATTGATGCTTCAGATATACTAATGATGCGTGAATCTTGGTGCATTTCCAACAAAAGCATACTAAACACTAATCCATACATTCAGGTTCAATTAATATCATGCATTCATATAGAGGAATCATCGAAAGAAATAGATTTGCAAGCATATGTGAATAGCAAGACTATGGAACACTCTGAGTAGCATGGCAAGGAATAATAAGCATCGTGATGGTTGCTAAAGCAATAAGAGATATCATCATAAGGAACGCATCTAGCAAAAGAAGAGAAAGGAAAATAAAGAAATAAGAGAAAATAAAAGAGAGGAAAGAAAAGAAAAACAAGCACACAACATGATGCATGAACACACATAAAAGGAAAATAAGATGGAAAATGCAAAAAGATGATGCAAAATTTTGAAAAATTCTAAAAAACCCTAAAATAAAGTAAAAATGCAACTAATGCATCTAAATGGCATGGAAATGCACTCCCCCAAGCTTAAACTTCACATTGTCCTCAATGTGATCATAATGAAAGAATATAAGGAACAACGATAATAATAAGGGGGTGAATGAAAAATGATGAAATGAATGACATGAAATCCTAATGCAACTACATGCACATACAATAATGCATGAGAGCGCCTTCCCCCAAGCTTATACCAAACAATCCTATTCAAATAACTTGACCAAAAATGTCATGGCTTTGCAAAGCGTGATCAAGTCCAACGAATAAGAAAGTAAGGTTTCACTTGAAAGAAATGCTCGAATGTGGTGAGCAAAAGGATGTGACACATCAAAATATGGAGAGGGCAATTAATATATATAATGGGTTTGGGGTGTAAAAAATTTTGTTGCCGTCATATGAGGTGATATTTATTCAATCAAATCTATACGGTCCCCTCGCTGTCGAGAGGATTCGGGTTTATTGAAAGCATAAAAATTTCTACACTACTGGATTGATATCACCTATAGAAAAAGGCGGATCCAGTATCTTTGCCGGTGCAGGTAACTGCTCCAACTGCTCTTTCCGTGGCTCCGCCAGGCGTGTATGTCCACTGACTCCAACGAACTCCAGCAATGCATCCTCCAGCATTCCCACAAGGACTCCACCTGTACCCTGCAGAGAATAGGATGCATCAGTTCGCTGCAAAAAATTCACCCTCGTAATAAAAGTATCCCAAAGAGGATCGTCTATAGAAATATATGGAATAAATAATGGTGGACGATACTTCCCTGGAAATAATCCAATATCCTCACGTGACGTGATAGCTGTCTCCATGGTGTCTTCTTTATGATGCTCAGGTAAATCTAGATCATAGGTATGGACCTCCTCGATAGGTTCGTCAAACTGTGACACGTCCAAGCATACCTCCGATCCATAATCGTATGTATGCTGCAAAAGGTATGACGTGTCAAAAATATTTGAATCAAAATAAATATCAAATGGAATACATGATTCAAAAATGGGATGTGTGAAAATATCTCCCTGAGTGGGAGCAGTAAGCTCTGTGGGATAGTCCTCGACGTCAGGGGAAGGATGAGGTGGCTTCGGGGGCTCTAATGGAGGAGGATAGTGCTCAGGATCCTCATGAATGGATGTGTCCTCGTCCTGATGCATGACCTCTTCGGTGATAAGCTCTGGCTCTGTGTGTAAGGCCTCCTCAAAAGCATGCTCTGGCTCTGGTAATATGACCGGTGATGCTCCTTGCCCATAAAATGAAGAAGCAGAACTGATATCTTTGGAAATCTCTGCAACCTTAAGCATGAGCACATTCATTTCAAGTTCCCTCTTCGCCCATTCCAATTGGAGGTTGCTCTTATCAAGCCTGGGTTGTATTTCAATCTGGTGTGCATGCATCTCATCAAAAAAAAATTCTCACATCTGAGCACTCTGATCAAAATAGTATTCTCCCATCTGAGCACTCTGATCAAAATCTGTGGTCCACGTAGTATAATCCATAGCACCTGATCAACAAAGATAAATACCTGGAGAAAAATATCAGGGGCACAAAAGAATATAGAAATGATAATAATGGTGGCGGGGGTGAAAATTTCTTTTTGTTAATTTTTTTTCTTTGTAGTCTAATCAACCTAATTGTGACATATTGGCACCCAACGGAAAACACCTCACCGGCAACGGCACCAAAAACTTGATCGGCCCTGGACATACACCCGGGACGAGCGATTGTAGTTTTACCGCAAGCGCATGGTCAAGTGGCGAGCGGGTATCAAACACGAGGAGGTGGTGTTGGTTCCAATCTATCCTAGGTTGGTTTGACTACGAATGTTTTATTGTTGGAGATGGTTATGGAATGATGTAATGGAAATGGTGGTGGATGTCGTTGTCGGTGATAAAGAAGTCGGTCAAATATCGATTCAAATACAATATAATAAAAGTGTCTAGGGCTAGGGAATTCCCACTACGGATCGTCATACATCATTGCAAATAGTGAATCTCAATATTACTAGACTTGCGTTGAGGTGAACTAGTCGTAACTGAATAGAGAACCAAGCTCACGCTCTCACGCTATTGCCGGTCTGTAGCAACCTAGGATAGGGCCCAATCTCTTGCAAACCCTAGCCTAATCCACTAGCATTAGGATCGACATCATCGTTCAATCTCCCCTTGAGCCTACTCTCGTGCAAACTCGAGTTACGATCTAGGTTGTGATAGTTCGTATTCGTCCAATCTCTTGCAAATGAATATGTGTATATATTTATAATAAAAATCCTATCTTTGGTCCAATCTCTTGCAAACCAAGTTTAGAAAACCTCGATTATAAACCTAAATCGAATATCTAGGCCTTTCCATCGATTAGAATCCAATCTCTTGCAAACCCCAATCGATGGAAATCCCTATCAATCCGTAACAAATCGATCACAACCTAACCTTCTAGCAATTCTAGCAATTTAGAAATTCATTCATCACAAATCTGAAATTAGATCCATAGGGTTCATCCACATGCCCTAGAACAACAAATCTACTCAAGCATAGCAATAACGATATGAAAATCAATACAAATCATTGCTTGCATACAAAAAGATAGAAAACCAAAGATTCAAATAACAAGAAAAAAATACTTAGCTTTGATGAAGATCTTCAATCCAAATACAAGCTTTTAGATCCAAGAGGGGGCCTAGGGCATGGCCTAACCTCTAAAAAAGAGTCTAAGAAAACATTTGGGACCCCCTCTAATGGTGGCTACAAATCCCTTATATAGTCTCCCAAAACCCTAGCAAAAAACCCCTAGAAAACCCCCCAAAATCGTGCCCAAAAACAGCCCAGGCCGTAACTTAAAATCTGGGCCCGCCGCCGACTCGGCTGAGTGGAAAATGTGACTCGGCCGAGTGGAAATTCCAACACTGCAGCATCAACTTGCAGAAATTCTCCAGATTTCATCCGACCTCCGATTGATGCGTTCTTGATGGCGTTGGAATCTTCATGAAGTCTACTATCCATAAAAAATATGAGAAAAATACTTTGATTGCTGGAATGATAGCAGATTTCAAAATAGTAAACGACTATCCGAAAATCTGGGCGTTGCGTGTCCTCGGTGTCACTCGGCCGAGTGGGATTCTTCACTCGGTCGAGTGGACTTCTCTACTCGGCCGAGTGACAAACCCTGTATAAAAACAGTAACTTCGAGCTCCTCAGGGGTCTGTCTTTGGAGGTGACTCGGCCGAGTAGCTTTCATCATTCGACCGAGTGGCATTCCATGCTCGGCCGAGTCGAAACCCTCAAAAGCATGTACATTTACAGTAAGTCGGCCTCTTTTGGGGTGGATTTTCCCGTGCCACTCGGGTGAGGGGGTTTCCATACTCGGTCAAGTGGACTATCATCACTCGACCGAGTGCACGCTGATTTTCTTATGTGGTGCGTGTCTGGTCAGGTCGGCCGAGTGGTCTTCTTGCTCGGCCGAGTGGGTGCTTCACTCGGTCGAGTGACATGCTGTAGATGCCCATTCTTCATCATTTCGCCTCCTCGTCGCTCCTACGAGGTTCCTTCTTCTTCCACTCATCCTTCATCGCCGATAAGTCTGCAAATGAGCCGTGGGCGACGTTCCGGTACATGTGCAAGTCCTTTAAGCTCATTTTTGCTCCCGATTGCTCTATATTTCCTGAAATCCGACAAAAACAAGAAATAGTGAAAAATAACTCAATATCATCGAATGCTTGTGAAAATCGTAATATGAGCAATCGAAATGGCGTGAAAACATGCAGAAAAAAGGTGTAAAACATGGACCGATCAGCCACCCAAACCAGAGAAGGGCACGGGCCAAGCTACGCGCCCGCTCCCCCTTCAAGAACTCTGGGCCAGGTCCAACCCTCGCTACCTAAACCAGAGAAGGTCACAGGCCGAGCTACGCGCTCGCTCCCTCCCTCAAGACCTCTGGGGCAGGGCCAACCCTCACCACCCAAGCCAGAGAAGGGCACGGGCCGAGCTACGTGCTCGCTCCCCTCCTCCAAACTCTGGGGCAGGGCCAACCCTCACCACCCAAACTAGAGAAGGGCACGGGCCGGGCTACGCGCTCGCTCCCCCCTCAAGAACTCTGGGGCAAGGCCAACCCTCGCGCTCGCTCCCCCCGCCCGACCCATGATCCTCGAAAACTCGAACCTTGGGAAGAGGACAAGGGCACACAAACCGAGGCAGACCTGACGCAGACCAAGGACCGCTGAACAACGCCTGCTGGATAAACCCTGGGTCCTGATAAAGCAGGCCCCCGATGCGACTCGTCAAAACGAGGGGACGCTCGGGAAATGCGCCATTAATGACGACGTGCCCCCGAGAGGCTAGGGCTGACGAATCGCGTCAGGCGCCACCTGACAAAAGCGATTTCCAAAGGGCGTGATTCTGAGGAGCCTATTAATGATGCCAGCTCATCGCATTAACCAGTGGGAAACCGTCAACAAAATCCCTCTATAAATACCCCCCTCACCCCTTCGGAGATGAGGGGGAGTAAGAAAATATGAGAACCGATCTCAGTCCCCTCCACCAAGTATGAAAAAGCCCAAGACGCCTCGCCCGAACAAAAGGGAGGCCACTGGCCACCAATGGATCCTGCCTCCCTGACCGACGATCGCTTCAACACGACGATCACTGATGAACTACTCCACTAACCCAAGGGACGGCCCGGCTATCGGTCTCCAACTTCCTTTAGACTACTTGCGGCAGGACAACTGGAGCACCGATGGCGGACCACCCCCCTTCCGGCGTCCGATGAGCACAGTCGCTCCGGGCCGAGAACCGGAGACATGGGGTAGCCCTGCCAGATCACCCCATAGGGCACTCCAGCCTCCGCCTGGGCATACCAGCTTCCGCGGGCCCGCCTCCCAACGGCCCGCCATGCCAAAGGGCTATTCCTCTTATATACGGATCGCCGATGGGCTATTCCCCTTACACATGGGGTGCCCCACCTTCCAATCCTCCCTCTGCCCTGTACCAGATGAAACAGGGGAAGGTCGGCATCCGTTCCCCACCGATCCCCACCGGTGGGAAAGGAAAAAGCCGCTCCGACTTGCAGGTCTCCACCGACGCGCCTCCTAACGACTCACCTGCTCACCCTCAACCTTCCCTCGAGACCGGGCCACCGGAGAAACCCCCCCCCCCCCCCCCCCCAGGGAGGCGACGCCTCCACCTCCACCTTGTCCGCCGCCTCCTCCCGGGTTTCCCTTCGATGTACGGATCCCCCGGAGAGGCCTTGCAACCGTTCAGCACGACGAAGGCGAGGTGGGATATGACAAAGCAATGGAGGGGAAGGAGGGCCGCCCTGCAGACAGGGATTCTCTCACCCTGACACAGCTCACAGCAAGGCTGCATTCCTGATGAAGTCCAAATGACGAGTCATGGCGTCTCAGCTTGCCTGCAGACGATCAAGACCACTACCCCGCTCCCAACCCTCCGCGGACAGAAGGACAGAAGGAATGCAACGAGCAACGAAAAAGAGGAGAGCCGCCCTGCAAACAGGAGCCCGCTCATCCTGATGCAATGTACAGCAGAATAAAACAACCTCCCAACCCGACCATGGGTTGGGTCACACCTGCCCTATTACTGTAAACATCATCGAGATCTCTTGTAATAGCTAATGAAAAAGATTATCCCATGCAGACCCCTCGTCATTATCCAAGCACACTCTAACTCGATGCTTCACCGTACATAGGATGGCAAAAATAAGGTGAAAATAACAGAAATTCTGACAAATGTTTAGTAAAAACTTTACAATGAGAGCCGGGGCCGACCCGGCAAAACGAGGCTTCCATTGGACCGACCCTACCGCTCCATGTAAACGAGAGGGGAAGAAGGGGGAGACAAAACTACTCACGGAGGCCATCAGCGCATCAAACTCAACCTCTGCCAGAAAGCAGAGGTCGGCCACTCCTTCCTTACCCGGGCCCCAGAGGGGCCCCTCTGGCGTTACGGCGGCCCGGGACGTAGGACAACGGTTGTTGAGGTCGGACAGGGCACCGCCCCTCCGCAAACTGTCGGGGAAGTACGCCTCGCCTTGCCCCGAACCTACAGATCTCCAGTTCGCCCCAACCTCGTACGTATACCGTCAACATACAGTGATTCAACATCCCCCTCCCATGACCTAGCGCTCCTGGACAGGCGAACGTTGGGGGCAATTATACCCTCGCGAGCAAGCAAGTGGTCCTCAAAAACCTGAAGACAACATCAATCCAACCAATTTATTCTAAAAGGCGAGGCTATTCACGGAGAGCACTGGGAATACAACATTACATCACCCGGCCGTACAAAAAGAAGAAATCTCTCCTATTCTAAGTCCTTCGCGTCGTCGCCTACCCTCCAGCCGAGCCCCCATGTCCCTCACCACCCGGCGAACTCCTTCCTCACTCGCCTCCCGTAGCATCAGAACGACATGCTCATCATGGTAACGGCGGATAAAGGACGCCCGGCTCGAACTACCTTGGGACCAACAATCTGGGGAAGCTAATCGACCCGCATCAAGTTCTGCAACCGACGATGCGCCTTAGACAGCCCCGCCAAGACCTACGCCTTCGCCATGTCCTCCCTGGTTAGCTCCACCCCCTCGTTCTCCAGAGGGTTCAATGCCCCCCAATTCGACATCAGCACCGTGTCGACCGGCATCTCGACAAAGACAAAATCCTCCATCCACCTACCGACATCGGCGGGCACCCCAACGATGAGCTCCCTTCCCCCCGGCACGTAGATGCAGTGGTACATCCCCCTCTTTCGAACTACGAAGAAGTGCTGGAACAAAACCAGTGACGGACTCAAGGAGCTGGCAAAGCATAGCACGACAAACCCCACCAGCAAGCCCCAAGTGTGGGGCGCCAAGGCGAAGATCGGCACCTCTAGGAAGTTCATCAGGTGTAGGAGGTAAGGGTGGATCGGGAATCGAAGTCCTAACTCGAAAGATCGGATGTAGACCCCAACTTCATTATCCCCAGGCGAACACACCCTTTCCTCGGGTTCCGGCACCCGTGCTTCGTAGGGCGGGCACACGAACCGCTCCCGAATCTCCCTAATGTTGATCATGTCCGGCCTGCACCTGACGACTACTATCGCCCTTGGTGCTACAAGGCACCATGCTCTCCTCCACTGAGGCCTCTGTGCCCCCCCCCCCCACCTCTCCTCGGACAGTGACTCCTCTGTCACCGTACTGCTACCTGTTCCAGAGTCAGAATGGGAAGCCATCGCTTAAAGGATATCGGAATTACCTAGCAAGCGGCCAAACTGAGAAGATGACCGAAAATGGACCCCCGATGAGAGCAACAGCGACAACGTCGGTGAACAACCGACAAAAACAGGAAGGTAGGAAGAAGAGTTGAAGCTGGATGAAAGCTTCTGCCGATCTCCTCCCTATACTTATAGAGGACAACAGGCCATCACGACCGTCGATGCGCCACCATGTGTCGCCCATCGGAGCATCCCTGACGCCTCGACGGGCATGAAAGTCGCCTTCATCCACTCGTTGTGTAACCACTGGCGGAGGCACTTCGATTTCCCCAGGCACTTTCAAATCACAATAATGACCAACTTGGCGGGAATTCCCAGACCTGCGTCGCCACTCCTGAGCACGGACCAAAATTCGAACCACCATCTCAAAGTGGAGAAGCATTACGTCATCCGAGCCGAATCGGGCTCCCGCCTCGAACTCGAATGACGGGGGTAATTGTTACGACCAGAAGATCGTGATAGTCTGACCTTCCACCCTAAACCACCGAAGTGCCCCGTTGGCTCGCCCCTCCTGAACGAGTGGCCAACCCAGTGACGGGGCGCTCCTCGCCCGAACTTCGGAAGCCCGCAGGGCGCCAGTCGATCCGAAAGTCCGACACGACAGGGAGATGGGTGCACCCTGCCTCACCCACTGATAGAACCATGTAGGAGGATATATGCCCCTAAGGCAATTTATATAAGTATACGTCTTGTTCATGCCGTATATGGTATGTATTATTCTAAGTATGAAATCGTTCGTATTAATATACTTAGATAATATCCATAGACTTATAGTTAGGTCCTTACGTATCTAGATAAGATCTCGATTATGACCGAATAGAAACGTAAGTCTTAAACGGTTCGTGGTCATAGATGTGTCAAGAACTAGATATCGACACATCGGATAGACCACTGTGTCTTAGTCTTACCTTAGGGTAATGAAGATCTCATAGTCAATCGACTTTGTGAAGTCGGAGACGAGACACAGGTGCTCATTGGAGAATGAGTTCACTGAATGACCAAATTAGAGTTATTAAATGGTAAACTTTGACTGAACTGTCTTTAATAACTCTAGGGTGATGATAGGTATGCTGGTCCTTATAACCTGAAGTCATTTGTACGAACCTGTGAGTAAATCGTGTAGCTTAGACCTATGATCTAGCTTCGAGGCTAGACCTGCTGAAAGATCTTAGGTTGGGTTGCACCCGAAGCTCTCGAGGCGAGTAGATGACTAAGATGGGATTTGTCACTTCCGTTAAAGGGAAGTTAGTGTTACAGGCTTAGTACGGTCTTTATGTTAATCCTCGGCCGGGGTACGTTGTAAGAAGTACAACGTGTATACAACAAAGACCGCCGTATACTGACCAATGTTGTCTAATAGGGTTGACAGTAAACCATACCCTAGGCCAACAGGAACACAGTCTTGACGAAGGGACTATAGCAAACGGAGTTCATCACTGACACAGCCAATGTAAACCCAATGATGCTTTTGTTAAGGGGTCGATCACGTTATGATGATTCTGAAACATGGACGACAGCTACTGCTCGTAGTGACTGTCGTCTAGGGGTTCCGAGCCCCAGCCTGTAGTAAGGTGTAACGGGCGGTATTTTCTAGACGTATGATTATTGTATGTCTGTATTTCCACCCGGATATTTTCGTGCGCGAGTTCTATGTTTATGCGTCAACACGAGCGCGTATCCGCCTTTCGTTTTACCGTACGAACATTAATTGACTATCAATTTTTACCAAATTACCTTAACTTAATTATCCCACTAATTACAAATTTCTAATCACCGTTAACTTCACTAATTACTTCATTTATTTTAATAATCACATTTTATTTAATTGCTTAATTACTTTAACTTATTATTATTGGCTGGAAATCAAATCACTAATTTACTAAATTAATTTTTACCCTAATTAAATCACTAATTAAACCCCATTGAATCCCACCTCCTCCTGTTGGTGAGATCCAACATCCTCCATCAAATCTCCCCCACGTCTAGCCCCTCCCTCCATCAAATTGTCTCCCCACTATTTTTATAACAGTATCACCGTCAACACAACAACCTACAAAACTCTCCTTTCTCCTGCAAACAAGCCAACCCGCAACTTCATCTTCCCCTGCAAATTTCTCCAACCCAAAACATAAATCAGAAACCCATCTCCTCTGTGAACCCTCCATCAGCCAAACCAATCAGCCAAACCAATTTCCCCAACCCAATCAGTCTTCCAATTTCTCAAACCAAATTTCTCTTTTCATTCACCAAATCCAAAACTTATACTATGATTCATTACAAAATCAAAAGCAGAAATCAAGGAGTAGAGATCTGAAATCATTTCAGATGCAAAACCACAAAGAAATCAACATTCAAATCTAAAATTATTTCAGATTCAAACCCATACAAACCCAAACTTCTCCCCTTCTTCATCTCCTTCCTACTACTTCCCTTAGGCCGACCACCCCCTCACCCCTCGCCTACAAGCAGTGTGCCGCCGGGAACTGATCGCGCGCCGCCGTGGAGCTGGAGCCGCAGCCTGCCACCAGTCTCCGCCGCCGCCCGCCGTGATCGCTCGCCGCCCGGGAGCCCCTGCCCACCGACCAGAGCCAGACAACCGCCTGCCGTCGCCCAGGAAGCCGCCGACCGCCGGCCTGTCCTCCTCCCCGCCGTCGCGTAGGTGAGAGCCCCTCTTCCCTTTGTTCTTTGTGATAGCCCCGTTCATCTTCTTCCTGCAAGTTGCAAAACGAAAAAAAAAGGAAACTTAAGATGTCAGAATAATAGAGAGGGGAGGAGACGATATAATAAAGGGGGGGTTTAATAGAATAGAGATAGAGAAGACAGAGAGGACCCTTGAGTTAATAGGAAGTTTATTGAATGAATATAGAAATAAACTTTCATGTGACAGCCTTAGTAAAATGAATGAAAGACGGTGTGCCTTATTAATAGAAGGTTACTAAATAAATGAAAGAGTGGCAGAGAGAGAGCTAGCCTATTAAAGAATAAGAGAGTTAAGAGAGTTGACATCCCATGTGATAGAGCAATGAAACGAGAAGCCTCTGCCTAGCCATTAGCTAAATAATATTTGATAGGTACTAAAGGAGACAGCCCTTGTAATAAAGTTTGATAGGTAATATTTTTTTAAGCATGTTAAATGAATAAAGAAATGTTATAGGGAGAGAGATAGTGTTATTATTTGTTGTAGTAGGTAAAGTTCCTATGTAACCACACCCCTATGATGCCATTGTGAGTAGTTTAATAATGTTAACTGAAAGTTAATTAGTGGGTTAATTGTTAGTTTAAATCCAAATGTTAAATTATTAGTATCATTCAATTTCAGCATGATAAATATCTATTAAATAATGTTATGTTAATAATATTTGAATAAAATAAAGTGTATCATGTTAGTGTAATATCATATAAACACCACCCTAGCCTGAGACCCCAATAAAACCTGACGAACCTAATTTAGGGATTAACTTAATTTTGTGCTTATCTTACAATGGTCCTAATTCGTTAACTTGTTTAACCAAAACAGAGAACCCGTCGTTCTATAGCGTAACGCTCGTCGAGGCGAACCCACGACAACCGATATCACCAGAAACAGGCAAGTGATACTTGCCAGTAAATGTTTTAGGCCACGTTTCTAGGCCAATTTGTTTGTTAGCGTAAAAGAGACTAGACATTGAAATGATAGCTGTCTAGATGCCCTATTTGATCTAGTTTGACAACGAAACTAGATCCGATACTTTACCTGCTTTCATTCATGCTGCCATGCCATGTTTAATTTTCAATTAACGGTACGCACTTTAACTGCTCATCTCATGTCATGTCATGCATCATGTGTTCTTCGTGATTGAGTAGCACACGCTACAAATGTTATTGCTATTGAGGCTAGGCACCTGCTTTTGCGGGCACAACCCTATGCCATATTGAAAAACACTTCCTGGCTCGTGATCCAGAAGCGAGTACAGTGTTGTTGGGAAACCAACGCTCGATACACGTGGAGGGGTAGGGTTAAGCGATCACTTGAGCGTAGAAGTGTGCCCGTACAGCCACTTCAGCCAAAAGGCGTAAACCCTGTGCACAAAGTGAATGGATAATGTTTCGTGTTTCTGTTACTTGTATTGCATGTTTCATGTCATATTAAAATTGCTGCATCCTTAAAATGTCATATCACCTCATTATATTAGAACTGTTAGTTGTTTCAGTTCATTATATCCTTGCACAAAAGTTCTCCGCTCCCCTTGGGAGACTTTTGCTGACATGTGCCCTTTTCTCTTTGGGTGTCACATGTCAGGCTTTGAGACAGAGCAGGTTGCTGAAGACGAGCAGTTCGTTGACGCTGAGTTCGAGGTCCCTGCTGAGACCGAGTTCGAGGTCACGGGTGACCAGTCCAAGACTCACTTGGAGTCTCCCCTTAGTTGTTACATTTTCTTAGTTGTTGTTAGGTTTCGGTGCGTAGCACCTATCTCTCTTTGTTTTGTTTGGCCATGCTTTAGGCCTATTGTTCAGACTCGTACTTTTGTGACTATTCTGTAATGTTGTAATATTTGTTGGACGTTGTTGGTGGATATTCTTTTATCTGCTTTATTGTTGTTGTTGTTTCGTCGCAATGCAAGGACCTGCTACTTTTCGAAATTTTTACAGCCGCTTATCAGACTGCAGCTTCACAGCTTCACGTCTGAGCGGACCTCCTCACGTCTCGCCTTCCATATTAGGGAAGCGGGGCGTGACATAAGGTCAGGTTGTAGGGTCTCACACCGAGTAGTGTTCGTGTCTTAGTAATAGAAAGATTAATTGAAAGAGAATCATTTGATGATATTGAATAGTTATTAGTCGTAATAGCAATAGGGACAATGTTGCATTTGATGCAAATAAAATATTAAACGTGTCGTAAATTGGTTACGACAAATTTAGTAGGAACAAATATATTGGAAAGGGTTACCTGGCTGACGGGATCGTCCCGATCTAAACACAGGTTCAAACCACGTCCAAATCGGAGCTCAAACGAGCCCAGAAACGTGAAAACAGTTCAAGACAAGGTGGGTTAGACCCACTGGGCTAACAAGCCCATACCCAGCGGTAAAACGGGCGCGGCCAGCTGGCCGCAGCGGGCTCACGCCCCGCTGCCCAGCGGGCGGGCGGCCCGCCTCTGTTGTCTTGGGCGGGCGCGCCCGCAACTTAAGTTAATTTTAGGGTTTTTTGAAACCCCAAATGATGGCTACGAAAAGTTGATTTTTGCCCGACTTTGGCAATTGTTTGAAGGGTCAAACGAAGTCAAAATTCGTCGCCGTCGGTTCCTACGCGTTCACCATTCGAAGACCTTCGGATTGATAGCTTTATTGGTGTCTAAATTTTAATGAGCAAAGAGAATTAATTAGTTAAAGTTTGCTTTTATGAGAAGCTCACTTAAACTACAAATTAAGCTAAATTGGCTTAATTGATTTTTTTCTCCCATTTGCAAAAGTCTCACATTGCTTACAACGAAAGAGTGAGTGCCGAGTCCATATATAAATAGGGGTGCACTCTCTTCGTTGAAAAACACACCAAGTCCTCGATCGAGTAGCTCCCGAATTTTAGTGCAAGCTCGATCGGCGACTAAACTATTCTCTCTCTCTCTCTCTCTCTCTCTCTTCCTATTCTCCGGAGTAGTCCTAGCAAGACTACAAAGGGGGCTTGGATTTGGATCCAGACGTCTAAGACGCGGGTTCTACTCAAGTGAAACTTTCTACCGCATGTGATCGGCTCGGAGACGAAAGTCGGTTCGGGCGGATCGGTTCGAGGGTGCGAGGCGGCTCAGGCGGATCGAGTCAAGGCGGCTCGGCTACGAGGAGCTTCTGAAGACGGTGCGGTACATCTTGCCTGCTCCAAGGCCAAGATTCTGGGTATGTGGTTAAGTAATTTTAGTGTAGATTTAATTAGTCGCTTTAGAATAGATCCATATTGAGGTGATCAGATCCACCCTAAGTTGGTATAGATCAGGCTAGGTTCTGGCTCCCTCAGAGCCTAGCTAAATAGTTTAGCTAGCTTAAAAGTTTTTGTTTTTGTTTTTCCACTGCGTTTTAAGCCCATGTGGCCCGTCCGACTTAGGACGGACACAGATCCGAGCTCTAAGGGTCCGCCAAAACCCCTACAGTGGTATCAGAGCTTGTTGAGCTTGAGTATGGGTTCTCGGGTTATGAGCTGACCGGAAGTAATCGCTCTTACTGTACCAAGTCCTGATAAGATGGAGATCTTTGATAGGTTGGGCGTTGTCGAGAGGCATGCCGTAAAACAAGTTCTGAGGTATCTTGTGACGGGTCTAGGGTGCCATGGATGATGGGCCTTAATAGCATCGCAATGATATCAGAGTGATACCCTACAGTGGTATCAGAGCCACGGTTATGCTTTTGATCAATTTAAGCGATGTCTTTTAAATCTTTAAAATTGCTTAATTTTAAACATACAAACTATTTTAGCTTTATGTTAAAATTAGTTTAACATTGTTGTGTTTTAAAAATTGTTTTTGCAACACGAAAATTTTTTGGGGACAATTTATTTTTATGCGATAAATTTTAAATAGGTCTCCAAAGTTTTAATGCTTTATAAAAGTTTTTTATGAGATATAATATTTTTCCGAGCATTTAATGTTTATGTAACTTTAAAGAAATATTTTATTTTTAAAATTTAATTCTCTTAAGTTACATAAAGGTTAGAAATTTTAAAACTTTATTTGAAAGCGTTTAAAACAATTTCTAATGATTTTAAAAGTGTTTTAAAATTGCTTTAGTGGATATGTAAATTACAGAAATATTTTAATTTCATAAGATGAAAAGATAAATTAGTTTCTTTTAAATTACATATATGTTTCTAAATTATTTATGCCATATTTTAATCTTAGAAATGTTTGATTAAAATTGTAAAGCATAGGTTTTAAAATTATTTGATAATTTTATGAAACCTAGTTTTATGTTATAAAAATGTTTAAGCTTTAATTTTTTGATCTTTAAATTTAATTGTTAAATTTTAGATTTACGTGTTAATTATTTTGTAGATAATTTTAAACTTGCAAATACTCATTATATGTCACTAAATGAAACTTTTATTTATGCGGATAAATTAGTTGTTTCATTTTCTTTTAATAGACATGTTGAATAATGTATTCATGAACCTTATTAGGTTAGCCATTAAATATTTAAAATTTTATGAGATGAAATTTTAAATAAACTAGTGACATGCTATGTTTTATAAACAAAACAACATCAAATACTAATACCATATTATGGTAGTCCCTTTGATTGTCAATCATTTCAACAAATCGTTTAATTGATGATTTTCATAAAAGACTATTTTTGAAATATGTTGTAAATGTTTTATTAAAATCCTAATTAGATTGGGGTAGCATGTTGAACGAATGAACCTTATAGTTGATAAG
This sequence comes from Scilla litardierei, assembly GCA_030789695.1. Taxonomy (NCBI): domain Eukaryota; kingdom Viridiplantae; phylum Streptophyta; class Magnoliopsida; order Asparagales; family Asparagaceae; genus Scilla; species Scilla litardierei. The sequence goes on from CM061136.1 coordinate 144,407,328, forward strand.
GACTTAATAAAAATTGTTCAACCAATCCATAAAATTTCGAATTTTAGTATCCACTAGTTGATAAGGATTAACCAGTCCTTTTTTAATTAAAAGCCATTTAGTTGTTTGGACAAACATAAAATTGATGAAAACTCCTTCAATGGATCATGATGTCGGTCAATGTGCTTGGCTAAGTTTGCTGGACCAACCTAGCTAGAGTAGGTACTAAGTGGTCCTGGCTTAGTCAATTCCCTGGCCGCGTCCGCTGGACCGCAAGGAGTCGATTCAATACTGTGTAAGTCCATTGACTATACCTAAGTCAAATACGATAATAATCTTGTTCAAGATAAGTCGTAGCACTCCTTGTTTTAGGAGTTGGCAACTGTAAGAAACGTATTACGGTTGTTGATCTACACTCAAGCCGTGACATGTCAATTTTATAGAAACCGATTTCTTGATAAACATCTTGACCGGACTGAAACCGATGTCTCATCCTCCGAGCATCGGCGTAAGTCTAACCAAGAATGTAGTCTAAGTCCTGACCCAAACCAACGTGTCGTGCATACACCGAGCGGTGGGGCAAGTCAGGCTAGACACGAAAACAAGGGTCTGACTAGGCTAGCCATTATGATCCGGATGAGCACACTCATGATCACAAATGACTAGGGGTAAAAAGTGATAGGGAATCATAATAGATATGATTGACGACGAGTTCGTCTACCGACTGCAGAGTCGGACAACTTGTTGAGACACATTCAAGGTTGTCAGACTCAGGGTAATCGGATCCCTCTCACACAAATGTTATTTTATAATAAATTGTTTATTATTATGGCTTTAATAAATTTAGTGGGAGAATATAGTTTTATTAAAACCATTAAAATTATACAACGAACATATACTGACTAAAGTATCTATAAAATGCAGAATGGATTCGGGTCTTAGATATATGGTTGAGAAGAACGTGCTCGATGGAACGAACTACAAAGACTGGCTTAGGAACATTAAGTTGGTCCTTTCCATAGCCGAGATTGGATACGTACTGTTCGAGGATGCTCCGAAGAAGCCCGATGACGATTCGACCTTCGAGGAAAAGGAAGCCTATAAGCTGTACCAGAGGGATGCAGAGAAGGCTAGGTGCCTTACTCTGGCTTCGATGAGTAACGAGCTGCAGAGGAAGCATGAACATATGGATGTTCAAAGTATGCTTCTTAATGCACAAGAGTTATACGGCAAGCGATCTAGAGCTGCCAAGTTCGAAGCCACTAGCAACCTCTGGGGACACAAAGATGGAGACAGGGCCCGTACAAGATCATGTTATCAAGATGATCGGGTACGTAGAGGATGCCGCCCAGTTAGGATTTGTCCTGGACAATGAGATGTCCGTGGACATTATCTTGAAGTCTTTAACTCCTGAGTTTAAGCCTTTCATCACTGGTTTTATAATGAACAGTCTTGAAACGGATCTTCCTGGTCTCCTCAATATGCTTAGGCAGTTTGAGGAGATTGAGAAGAAGCTGACTGCATTGGTTGTTGGCTCTGCTTCTTCTGACCAGCCGAAAGGCAAGGATAAGAAGAAGCATGTCCCGCAACCTGCAAAGGCGAAGAAAGGGAAGAAAAAGACCAAAGAGGCCCCGTAAAAATCTGAGTGCTTCCATTGCCATAAGATTGGCCACTAGAAGATGAACTGTTATAAATTAAATTCAATAAATTAAATTGATGCCTCTACCTCAAGTACAAATTAAATTCAATAAAACGTAATTATTTCCAATCATATAGTATGAGATACTAAAGACATCTGTGTAATGTATACATGTGGCTGATATAAAGCGAAGATTGGGAGAAGTGCGGAGGACGGTCGGCAATCTGATCAATCGTTGCTGCTAGGGCCATTCAAAGCCTTCGAGAAACATGATCGAGAAGGATATGATACTAAATTTTAGTTGAATAAAATGTATCATTCCTTAAAGTTTGAAAACAATGATTGAGTGTTCTACACTCAAATTTTATTTGATAAACAGATTACGGTTCATCTTTATGAATCCGTTTTTTAATGAATGTCTCGGAAATTGCGTTTTCTGTTGAGATTGAAATTTGATTGAGATTGGCTTAAATTTTCTGTGATTGTGGCTTTCTGAGATGGTTGCGAAAATTCTCGAATGATGATGCGAAGCTTCGAAAAATGTTGTTTTTGGAGCTAACTTAATGTTATAGTCAATCGGTAGTTAAGTATAGGTTCTAGGGGCGAAAAAATTGTGTGTGATCACAATTATACGCATATTAAGATTAATTTTTAATAAACTGCATTTAGTTATTAAAGAGTTAATATTAAATGTGGTCAATGGAAAAGTACAGTGTAGGACGTTTGATTGAGTGAGTAAATGTCAAGATTCCTTAAACCAATCTTGACTTGACTCATTCGTCAAACCGAACATGACACTAGTACAGTCCATCTAAAGCACTTACCAAATGGTTATATCTTCGTATATATAATCTAAATATGATTTAGATATAATATTAAAGTATTTAACCAGGTAATTCTTAAAGTCAGTGGGAGCCAGCTCGTATACTTGGTTCCGGTTTTCGGACTAAGTAAAAAGGATTTCCAACTTATAAATCATCTATATAAAATATTGAATCAAAATTGTTTTGATTTAATCGTATATATAGAGACTTAGGGTGTCATATATGTACTTGACATATTGACACAAGAAAAGTGGAATGAGCTGAGACTGACTTATAGATTATAATGTTAGACCCTACATCTAGGTTGCATCGGCTAATTGTTAGCTATACAAAGACATGAAAAATTGATCCAGATCATTTTTCCAAAGGATCAACCATGTGTGATCAAGAGATGTATTATTTAATCCATTAAAATTTGTTGTAGATACTCGTTGGTAAAACCACTCTTAGGTTTGTCATATAAATGTCAAAGTGACTGATATGCTATAACGGTATGAGATACCGAGATAAATAGCCTAAGTGCAAGTGGGAGATGTAGGAGGATATATGCTCATATGGTAATTTATCCTAAGTATACGTCTTGTTCATACCGTATATGGTATGTATTATTCTAAGTATGAAATCGTTCGTATTAATATACTTAGATAATATCCATAGACTTATAGTTAGGTCCTTACGTATTTAGATAAGATCTCGATTATGAGTAAGTAAGCGACCGAATAGAAACGTAAGTCTTAAACGGTTCGTGGTCATAGATGTGTCGAGAACTGGATATCGACACATCGGATAGACCACTGTGTCTTAGTCTTACCTTAGGGTAATGATGATCTCATAGTCATTCGACTTTGTGAAGTCGGAGACGAGACACAGGTGCTCATTGGAGAATGAGTTCACTGAACGACCAAATTAGAGTTATTAAATGGTTAACTTTAACTGAACTGTCTTTAATAACTCTAGGATGATGATAGGTAAGCTGGTCCTTATGACCTGAAGTCATTTGTACGAACATGTGAGTGAATCGTGTAGCATAGACCTATGATCTAACTTCGAGGCTAGACCTGCTGAAAGATCTTAGGTTGGGTTGCACCCGAAGCTCTCGAGGCGAGTAGATGACTAAGATGGGACTCGTCACTTCCGTTAAAGGGAAGTTAGTGTTACAGGCTCAGTACGGTCTTTATGTTAATCATCGGCCGGGGTACATTGTAAGAAGTACAATGTGTATACAACAAAGACCGCCGTATACTGACCAATGTTGTCTAATAGGGTTGACAGTAAACCATACCCTAGGCCAACAGGAACACAGTCTTGACGAAGGGACTATAGCTAACGGAGTTCATCACTGACACAGCCAAAGTAAACCCAATGATGCTTTTGTTAAGGGGTCGATCACGTTATGATGATTCTGAAACAGGGACGACAGCTACTGCTCGTAGTGACCGTCGTCTAGGGGTTCCGAGCCCCAACCTGTAGTAAGGTCAGGCTGTAGGGTCTCACACCGAGTAGTGTTCGTGTCTTAGTAATAGAAAGATTAATTGAGAGAGAATTATTTGATGATATTGAATAGTTATTAGTCGTAATAGCAATAGGGACAATGTTGCATTTGATGCAAATAAAAGATTAAACGTGTCGTAAATTGGTTACGACAAATTTAGTAGGAACAAATATATTGGAAAGGGTTACCTGGCTGACGAGATCGTCCCGGTCTAAACACAGGTTCAAACCGCGTCCAAATCGGAGCTCAAACGAGCCCAGAAACGTGAAAACAGTTCAAGACAAGGTGGGTTAGACCCATTAGGCTAACAAGCCCATACCCAGAGGCAAAACGGGCGTGGCCCGCTGGCCGCAGCAGGCTCACGACCGCTGCCCAACGGGCGGGCGGCCCGCCTCTGTTGTCTTGGGCGGGCGCGCCCGCAACTTAAGTTAATTTTAGGGTTTTTTGAAACCTCAAATGACGGCTACGAAAAGTTGATTTTTGCCCGACTTTGGGCAATTGTTTGAAGGGTCAAACGAAGTCGAAATTCGTCGTCGTCGGTTCCTACGCGTTCATCATTTGAAGCCCTTCGGATTGATAGCTTGTTTGGTGTCTAAAGTTTAATGAGCGAAGAGAATTAATTAGTTAAAATTTTCTTTTATGAAAAGCACACTTAAACTACAAATTAAGCTAAATTGGCTTAATTGATCTTTTCTCCCATTTGCAAAAGTCCCACATTGCTTACAACGAAAGAGTGAGTGCCGAATCCCTATATAAATAGGGGTGCACTCTCTTCGCTGAAAAACACACCAAGTCCTCGATCGAGTAGCTCCTGACTTTTAGAGCAAGCTCGATCGGTGACTAAACTATGCTCTCTCTCTCTCTCTCTCTCTCTCTCTCTCTCTCTCCCCCCTATTCTCCGGAGTAGTCTTAGCAAGACTACAAAGGGGGTTTGGATTTGGATCCAGACGTCTAAGACGCGGGTTGACGCGGGTTCTACTTAAGTGAAACTTTCTACCGCGTGTGATCGGCTCGGAGACGAAAGTCGGTTCGGGCGGATTGGTTTGAGGGTGCGAGGCGGCTCAGGCGGATCAAGTCAAGGCGGCTCGGCTACGAGGAGCTTCTGAAGACGGTGCGGTACATCTTGCCTACTCCAGGGCCAAGATTTCGGGTATGTGGTTAAGTAATTTTAGTGTAGATTTAATTAGTCGCTTTAGAATAGATCTCTCTTGGGGTGGTCAGATCTACCCCAAGTTGGCATAGATCGGGCTAGGTTATGGCTCCCTCAGAGCCTAGCTAAATAGTTTAGCTCGCTTAAAAGTTTTTGTTTTTGTTTTTCCGCTGCGTTTTAAGCCCCTGTGGCCCGTCCGACTTAGGACGGACACAGACCCGAGCTCTGAGGGTCCACCAAAACTCAACGTCTCATTTTTATGATGGCATACCAAAGAACAAGGAAATTAGAAGAAAATTCGAAATTTATTGAATCATTAATAAAATGTCTTACATAGTCTTCGAGAAGAGGATCCCTTTTCTTTGGAAGTCCGCGAAATCTCCAGAGCAGTGCACTCGGGCTCATACGTTTTCTCTCCCTTGAGACTATAGCACTTTCCAAAGAAAGATCGAATGATCATTTTATCCACAAATCTTCTGTACCTGATCTTCCTAAGATCGCTTTCGTCTGGTCATCTGAGGATGCTCTCGTCTTAATGGCTCACTTTTCGAGGACAAATTTGGATCGCGTCCAATCATTTTTCGGCAAGTAATTATTGGCAAAGAAGGGAGAAAACTATCTTTTTATATAAAAAAATGCGAGGAAGGTGTCAGTTAGAATTTATAATACATTGTGATCCCACTCCGACGTTTGGGAACAATCAGTGGTACTCGTATGCTACATAATTGATTTGGCTGATGATATTTTGGTAAATGGACCCCAAACCTAATAATTATATGCTGTGCCATAATCAGGTATTTGACGGATTGAATATACCAACAGTTTCCATGGCTTATCTTCTCTCCTCTCTCCTTGCTATTTGTCATGTCAAAATTGACACGCATAAGTGGTAGAAAGTCATTGTGCAACTTCCTGCTACATGAAAACTTCGGTTGACGGATGCCAACGCGCACAATTCCGTGACAGTCATCTGCCTCCTGCTGCCGTCCTAAAGTCTTGCGGATTAAGTCAAAACTTGGTCGTTAAGCCATAAAAATGTCGGTTTGAAATTTTAGAGGCAGTCGTGGCCTCAGAGCCCTCCAGCTAGTTTGAGATACGACCTTCTTTCTAACCGCACAAGCCAATCCTTGGTCTCCAAGCCACACAGTTCAGATCACTATGCCACATCAGAGCGTTTCTCTTCTCTTCTTGCATTCGTCATTTGATGGATGTCCATTCACTCAAGTTTTGTCTTGCAGCGAGTGGGATTAGCAGCAGGAATCACCAATTACATCAACCACATATTGCCTGACATCGCATATCTATTGCCTACGTTGAGAAAGCAACCAATACATCTCAATCTCCACATATCATTGCCATGTGACCTCACGTGGCTTTGCAGTTTTGTCTTGTTGTTTTTGTAAAACACAATGATCCACCGAGATTTGATCATTTTCCCTTCTATGTTCCTCTCTCACGCCAATTACACGCCAATTGTCCATCGGCCTATGCCCTGTCCAACATTTTTCTTATAATTTGCAGGCGTGCATCACAACTATCAATTTTTTTGGGTATCTGCATGTTGATTGGGTCCACATTTATGGTCAAAATCTGCAGTACAACCGCTGGCATTTTTCATTTGCTACAGCCATAGTTAATTAAAGATTAGTCTTAACATGTTACCATAATTAGATAAACATGGGCATCAGCCAGAGTTAAAAAAGCTTACATTGCACGCCTACTTTTCACTATTTTTTGAGTGCGATCAGAACCGGTCATTTTGATATTTATTTGTAAATCGAAAATGCCAAATATTTGAACCCGATAAGTTTCACTCATTCATCTGGCCGTTGCAAAAAAATTACTCCTGCAAAACTGCAAAACTGTTAAATGTAAAAATAAAATAAATGTTAGGTGAACTTTTTGATCTTTAGCTGGCTGATGCCCTGTTTCATTCCACAATTATTACCCTCTCTGCACTGTACGTCACATACTTGAGCAATGTATGTGACAAAAAAGTCATCCAAGTACAGAATATTGACATCAATTAAATATGCCCCCCAATCAAAAATTAAAAGAGAATTATTGCCCATCAACGCTATTTAAAACAGCTAGAAGACAGAACCACGATTCCTTCAAACATTAGCGATGGTGTGCTATGCACTAATCTAATTCAATCTACATCGCTAATGATTGCAGTCAAAACAAAAAGAAATTAAGAGGAAATCGTATCAAAGCAAAGATGGTCCATTCAAAAGGGCACCTTACAATAAAGAAATCATGGCAAAGCAAGCATAATCAGAGGACGGGTAAAAATATAAGATCAATATAAATTCAAGTGCACCGTATTCAAGAGGTAGCCATGGAGTTGTTTGCCTTAATGAATCACCCTCCACAATAATAATGATTTCAGTGAAAGCAAACGAGGAGGAAACAATAGCAAAGCAAGATAACTGATGGCTACGGAATCAAACAGGAACCACAACCCATTCAAGAATATTAATTGGCAGCATATTAAGGAAAATTAGAAAAATATGTCTTGCAAACTGCCAACAAGCTTGGCCTAACATATGTATTTACAGCAAAATTTGGCAACGGATGCTTCCAGCCTATGTACAAGTGCTATTTACACAAGAATTGAGTTTTTTTTAAATGTTATGAACAACGTCGAACAAAGAAAGCAAGGATGAGGTGAATAAGGAAGCAAACTGGCATCTTCAACCCACCACTCCAAGCAAAAGTAACGCCATGTATAACCTCTAAGGAGGTTAGACTCCTTCGGTCCTCCGAGTTCCTTCCTGGGCACCAAAACATCCCTTGCTCTCTTCAGTTCTTTCTTCTTTTTTCAATACCCTTTTGTCATTTTTTTTTTCATTTTCCACTTTTTTTTTTCCTTTTTTTCAATTTTTGAGCTGCATAACAGCTAGGATATTTATAAAGAAGGAAGCATCTCTCTACATAACAAGCTGACAGAAGGTTAGAACAGTCCTCACATGGTATGGAGAGAAGACAGCCACTGTTCAATATAATCCTTGTCATCTGCACATCCAAAATGTATAGATACATTAGATATTTCATCAGGAGGCAAGATAAGAACTAGATGATTATCAAACAAATCAAGGATTCAAGTATATAAATCATTCGGAAAAAACTTTATATTTGCTGATAATTAACTTAAGATCACTCAATGCTAGAGTTAATATTCCATTTTGAAGAAGCAATTAAAACAAATGAAATAATGTTACTGGTTGCCCAAAGGTGCCGTTTCAAAACCAAAGGTGGCTCAGAATCACCATCATCGTCATCCAAGCCCTTTCCCCTCAATGGTAAGACCCCTCCCTTTCCCCTCAATGGTAAGACAGCCCTTTCCCCTCAATGGTAAGACCCCTCCCGCATGCAAGCAGCAAAGCACAACCATCCACACACGCAGAGACACATGGTATGAATGAAATCCCGAAAAGCATTACAAAACAGTTGCCCAATCTTTTACAGCCAGAAATTATGCTGCCATTGACCTGAACCCACCATGGGCTAGCGCCCCATCCCTAGGCAAAGGGATTGCAGACCAGAGAGCGACGGTAAAGAGCTCAATAGCCAATTGGCCCCAAAAGATTATTACCCTAAGTCATGCAACAAAGAGCAAGTCTCCATACTAGTCAACAAACAACCCTGTAATATGAAATCCCCCTAAATACTTTGAAAAAGCAAATGAACTTTTGAAGAAATAAAACGTAACGTGTGCAATGCATAGACAAGCAGGACAAAACTCCTGCAAGACCTTTATCAATAGGAAAGCATTGCAAATAACAAAATGCTTGAGCAAAAAACTGAGGCAACTGAAATTAAAAGAGACTACACACAGACATGCATCTACCAGTACCAAGAAACAAGAGGGTTTACAATTTTTACGATTCAAAGGCTATGTCACCCTATGATTGTGCACACAGCACGGGTGTCATGAAGACAGCTTGACACACGGAAACTCCAAAATACAGATGCAGAAGTAACCATGTATGTCTTTGTGTGTTTATTAAGTCATAGTGTGTCGTTAGTCCTATACAAAGGAACATCAAATAACTAACATATCTATATATCAACTAAATTTCTGTGGAATGAAGGTTAAAACATTTGTATGTGACAGACAGGAAAAGGAAAGTGTGGCATATCTGGCCAATAGACAACCATTTCTAATAAGGGGAAGTACCCTACCTATCACAGATAATAGATCTCACTAATTATTATCAATGCCGTCAAGAATGTAGTGGTCGAGCACTAATCTAGCTAAATCGTCATTCCTCAACTCTAAAAGGTAACATTTATACCATAAAATTCATTATGTGGATAGCAGACAAATTATCAAATGTGAATGAAGGCAAAAAAAAAATTAGAGAGATTAGACATAAGTCACAGTATTGCATTACCAAAAAAATCTTACTGTGATTCTTTTCAGTTGAAATGCCAAGAAATTTGGAAAACACAAGTAAAGGTCTTTGAAAGAATCAAAATCAGATCTTCTCAGAAGATCTTACTTGTCAACTAACCAAACAGCCATTGGTGATTGAAGTCATTATGCAAATTGGCAAGATAACAAAAGTTGACCTTAAAACTTCATATAGTCATGGTTCACATCTCGGCAAAAGAAAACCTATGTTGGTATTTTCATCAACAAAAGATAATTACCAAACAAATGTAATTAAGAAAATGAAGAAAAAGTAGAAACATTTCCATGTGAAACTACAGAAAAAATAATTAAGAATTTCAACCATTTGCATCATACCAATTAACCATGACTTATAAAAAAAAATTCTACATAACAAGTGATGATGCATGGACCCAGACACAGGCCATGATACGACACGACTTGGACAAGAGGACACATCAAATTATTAACAAATAAGGCACTGCGACACCAATGTAATCGTGTACGTGTCTGCATAAGTATTTATATATTATACACATCAAAATTCTTGGTGTTCTATTAATATCAGCATGATCAAGTTATTCTCCGCATTATTAATAGAATATATTATACACATCAAAATTCTTGGTGTTCTATTAATATCAGCATGATCAAGTTATTCTCCGCATTATTAATAGAACATCATGAATTTTGATAAGTATTATATATAGATGCTTCATAGCTAGCAAAAATATCAGTATGATCAAGTTTATGCCTTCATATTAAAGTAGAACAATTATAAGCTAATATGACAAAAGAAACCAATGTTTTTACTACTTTAATTTGCCTGAAATTATATGATATTCAGTTATAAAAACTTCACAATCTTATTTTAAAAACATCTCCTACAACAAGAATACTGACTAAAAGATTAGAGTCATTTTAATCAACACAATCCATCCAGTGATTGGCAAAAAAAAAATATGATGCTCGAAAAAAGAACTGTTTTGATATATGATCAAAACTAACATTAACCCAGCATTACCATCAAATGTTTTTGTTCACTTGCATACGTCTTTGCTTTTCAGTTGCACGGCATATCCCAACACATCTTTAAAACTAATGTTACTTAGAGACTCTTCGACAACACAATTCAGAATAGTCAGCTACAACCTTCAGGGAGCTTTGCTTTATAGCGGAACCAAAGCTGATAGAAATGGATGAGATGATGCTGATCATGATTTCATTTTTAACAACAGGATCGTCTGGCAACCGGTGTAGGAGTTGTGGCTGGTGGCACTTTTTTATGATGAAAACTGAAGGAGTTGTGGGGTTAAAGTTTCCCGGAAACACCAGCAGCCCCGACTCAAAGCTGGGGTTAAAAAATGTTGCTATGGTCGGTGATTTTGGAGGTGGTTTCGGGTCTTATCTGAATAGTTTCACGGCAAACCTGTATCATTAACCCCAGCACAAACATGGTCATTTGGCTGTGGTCATGCCAAACGAGGCCAAAAAGTAGCGCCCGATCACATTCATGTTTCATGATGGCATAAACGTCTGGAACAACAAAGTTCAATTAAAGCAAATGGAATGTCCTAGAAAAAAAACATGATCAAGCAGAACATCTTTATATGAAGCTTCCGCACAACTGTACAAGATTTAACTAAGAAAAATCTGATGGTATAATGAAAATCAACAGACGAAATTATACAACATTATTGGCTAATGATTGGCTTAGAAAGCAAATTTGTGTATTCAAATTCGATGTACCTTCCTAAATAATTAGTACGCAAAAGACCAATCGAATCATTAGACCAAAACAAGAAAATCTAATGGAAATTTACAACATTGAGGTTAATATGGACTAATATCTTACCAGAAGAGAGCACATTTTGGGGACGAACCGCGCCCAAGACGCCATTTTTGACGCCATCCACATTCTCACACCTACCCCTCCCATAACAAGGCACCAATACAGCAAAGCTATTCTCCGTATCGCTATCGAAATCCGATCCGTGGGGCTCCAACCACCCGACGGACCAGTCGGAATCCTCCGACTCCGAGCCCGACATGCACCCGCCATCCGAGGGCACGATAACAATATCGTACTCCCTATCGATCCTCCTCCTCTCTTCCCTGCTCTGCCATTTCCTCTTAATCCTCCTCGTCGACGACCGGATCCTCGGCCCGTTCGCCGGCGGGAACTTCAAAGAATCCGGCTCTCGGTACCCGGAAGGGAAATCAGAGGACGCATTCAGTGCTGCGTTAGGGTTCTCGTGGTCTTTGCCTCCCCAAATCCAGTAAGAGAGCCGAGTGAATGCCACAGCCATCCCTGGTCAGAGTATTTGGGGAAGAAACGAATCAAATTGGAGAAATGTAGAGCAAAAAAAGAGTAACTTTTTTGAGAAGGGGGAAAAATATCTAACCCAAAAATAAAAGAAATTAAAATAAATGTTGAATCTATTGATGAATCCTCAAATAGAAACAATAAATTCGCGTCGGTATTAAGGAAAGGGGAGAGAGCACAGGCCTAGCTTTATCTCAAACGGAAAAAAAAATCCAAAGTTGCTAGAAATAACGAGGAACCGACCAAAAAAGAGACAACTTTTGCCTTTTTCTTAGAAATCAAAATATATTAACAAAATAAGCGGAAAAAAGAAAACGAATGGAACCCTAATCGTATTGAAAAAGGAATCGATGGCAAAAAAATTTGCCAATAATAACAAGAAAAAATCGCAAAAAAATATCTAATTTCTTGCCTTTTGACGCCGATCAAGAAAGGATCGCGAAATAAGGAGAAAATGATGATATAGTTTACTGCTAAATATATATTGCGATTGACAAGGAAAAGAAATTGTGAGAGAGAAGACGAGGGCGTAGAGAAAGGAGTTGATTCTTCTTCCTCAATCCTTTTCTCCTCGTTTTCTCTCGCCACTTTTATAGCCCTCCGATCTGCTGCTTAGGATCTGTGGCCCGTGGGGACGAGCCGACGGACGAGATCACTTACGCTTCATTGGGAGGATCTCGGCCGTTGGTTGTAGGCCCCACGACCCGCCAATCATTTAAGAGAGATGGAATCTCCAACGAGTGAAGCTGATTAGTTGGTCGCATTCGTGGCGGATATGTAGAGGCCTGAGCCTGTGGGTCCCGTCTGGCGATGGTTTTTTTAATGGGTGTAACGTCGTAATGGAGTTAAATCTTTAATTATATTTATATAATTTTATTTTGGGGAGTGTTTGGGCTGGGCTAGTTAATGATTGCGTGGATCAACGGTGCACGGAAGTGACACATACATAGCAGGGTCCAGCGTTGAGGTGCTTCATTTGCACTTCATGGTTATCTAAACTCATTACCCTTTTCATTACAAGCTTGCCAATTTTTAAACTCTCTATTTTATGGTTTTTTTACTGGGACTATATACACTTTTAAATGAGGTTAATGGATGTGATGTTTGTCTTTTTTGACAAAAAATTGAAAGAGATAGGAAAAGATATGACCAATTATGTGATTTGTTTTGACATTTTTGATAAAATGTCTCTTCCTTATACCTCATTTTGATGTGTAGATAGCAGTTCTCTTTTTTTTCCCCCAATATTACCCTACATTCCTCTCTTTCGTCCGCAGTGTCCTAATCCCTCTTTTTGTCATCTTCCTTCAATGTCTGAATTGTAGCGCATATTCTCAAACCAGAACAACTAAATTTGTGCCCATATGGTTGCTCGGTGTTGAAAACTCATGCAACATTGTTTTTTTGAAAATTTATTTATGTCGCATGGGCCTGACACTGCACTAGGTCGACCCTCAATGATCACTCGGTTGATTATTTGAGCAGACTAAGCCCAGTAAGGCCCACAGCTTATTCGGCCGGCCTATAGCCTCGTCTGGCCTCGCAGCACCCCAGAAGCCTTCGAGTGAGGCGACTGACAATTAATTAAAGGCTGTCACGCCCCGCTTCCCAAAAATATGGAGGCGAAGCGTGAGAAGGTCCGCTCAGACTTGAAGCTACAAAGCTGCAAGTCCGATAAGCGTCAATCAAATTTAAAACTGCAGGTCCTTGCAACGCGAGCGAAACAAGATAATAATAATGAAATGAGACAAAAGAATAATCTCAGAATATCCATAAATATAAATTCCAACATCGCAGAAAAGCCACCAGGCTGAAATAAAAGAGAGCCTAAAGGCCTAAACATGGCCAACAAAAGTACAGCGTACAAACAAAGGTGCTACGCACCAACAACTAATAAAAGGCCTAAAACAAAATAAAGCTCAATAAAGACTCAAAGAATGGTCACCGGTGTCCACCAAAATCCTCCTGGGCAGTCATGGACTCAGACTCAGCGTCAGCAACACATCACGTACTCAGCAACGGTCTCTGGCTCAGGGTCTAACATGTGACACCCAAAAGAGCAAGGGGCACATGTCAGCAAGTCTACAAGAGACTTGTGCAAGGAAACTGAAGGTAGGTAAAAGTAAAACAACCTAGCAGTTCTAGCATGATGCAATGACATGGCAGTTAAAGTAATGAGTGCAACAGGTAAGGTAAAGTAAAGTAAAGTACGAGCATGGCATTTAAACATGGCATGGATGACAAGTATTGCATGAATCATTCACAAGACAAGTACAAGACAAGAAAAGTAAGCACCTCGTGCACAGAGATTCCGTCTTTTGGCTAGAGGGCTGATCAGGCCACTCCTAAGCTCAAGCGAACGTTTATCCCTACCCCTCCACGTGTATCGAGCCAGGGCCTTACCCCCGAACTTGGAATGCTCGCTTCTGGATCACGAGTTAGGAAGTGTTTTTAACAAGTATGGCATAGGGGTGCACCTAGCCGGACAAGGAGTACAAGTACAAGTATTGTAGCGTGTGCTACGAATGCGACATTCAATGCATGGATGACATGTAAGATGCAATGCATGGCAGTTAGAAGTACGTACAGATAAGAAAAGTAAACGTGACAGTTTAGTATGCATGAACAACAAGTTTAAGGGTTGGATCTAGCTTCGTTGTCAAGCTAGATCAATTAGGTGACGGATCTAGTTTCGTTGTCAAACTAGATCAAGTAGGCGTCTAGCCAGCTATCATTTCACTGACTAGTCTCTTTTACGCTGAAAACAAGGAAGTGGCCTAAAAACATGGCCCTACACAAGAGTTGGCAAGTTTCACTTGCCTGCAAGTACACCGTCTGAGCACACCGTCCAATGAGTCCAAAAATCACAATTATCCTACGTGCACAAGTCCACCGGCCTAAAGTCCATATTATTAATCTTGATTAGTGAATTTAAAACATTTAAAATACTTTGAAAATACTGATTTTAGTCTTGATTAGCATGCATTGGGTTGGGGGTCCTAGGGGTGCAAATCGTTACCTCAACACGACGAGAAAGCTACACCGGCGTCGGGTAGCGACGCCGGGGGTTGGAATAAGAGAACGCGCTCCAAGTCCTGATTCCAATATAGTTTCCTCGCTGGAAAGTTCAGAGCATCAACCGGAGCGACGGTTCCAGATTCCAAAGCTAGCACGTGCGACGACGGGCTACGACGTGTCGCAACGTCGTGCACGGCGAATCGTCGGAGAGAAGGCACCTAGGTGGGGCCCACAGTAGTCCTAGGGACCTTTGGGGGACCCAAAATACCTCTGGAGAACTTGGGGGGCCCACGGTGGCAAGCGGTGCGACGGGTGCGGGGTTGGGACGTTTGGCTCTCGGTCGTACAGCCTCGGTGCTGGGAGCTCTGTCGGTCAGACACATGGGATGCGGGGGTTGCAGCGCTTGGGGTGTGCAGCAGTGCGGCGGGGCCTTGGTGCGGGGGGGTTTGGTCGGTCGCTGCGGACGATCGGGTCGGTCGCTGCGGGCGACAAAGCGTTGCATCGTTGCAAGCGTTGCAACGTTGCGGGCTTCGGCGATGGCGGGCGGGCGCCTCGGTCAGACACGGAGCAATGCGGGCGAACGGAGCGGCTTGGTGCGGAGCGGGGATGCGGAGCTGGCGATCGGTCTGACCGAGATCTTCTCTCGGTCAGAGCGGGCGAACGGAGGGGGTGCGATGCGGAGCGGCTGTGCGAAGCTTGGTGCGGGCGGAGCAGCGGTCGGTGCGGGGAAAATGGGCCTGTTCTCTCGGTCGGAGCGGGGGAAACTTGTCGCAACGTTGCGACGAATCGTCGCAACGTCCAATTTGGGTTTTGGAAGAGGCTAGGGCTAATTTCTTGCGAAAATGGATCTTCCTAGGGGTTGTTTATATAGTGTAGATGGGTTGACTAGGTCTAGGGCTAATCCTAATGAGATTAGGAGTTTAAAAATATTTAAAATTTAAATCTAAACTTCTCCAACTCACCCAAGGATTTGACTTGGTCCAAATGAGCTGGAAATTGGCTCAAAAATTCTTTAAAACGTTTAAAACTCAAATAAATTTTATTTGGCCGAAATTAATATAAAAAATTAATTATTAAAAATATTTTAAAGCTTGCTTAAAATACAAAAGTGGTCAAATAAGCTCCAAAAATTATAAAATAAATATCGGGGTGATCGTGTTGACGAAAGCGAGCTAACTAAGAAGACGGATCTCAAATTCGACGTCGGATGACGAAACTAAAAATAGAAACGTCTCCCGTCAAAAGTGAAAATCGTCACGTCTCATCGAGTAAGTTTAAATTGTGGAAAAACGACTCGAGAAGTGTCGTTCCAAGATAGTGCCACTATTTAATACTCTCAGAGACGTTCGCAACGGCATATCACACAAAAGTGTTCACCAACAAACAAAGTCTAAAACGAACACGTGCACGGCCAAAAGCACGTGCACGAAAAACGTACAACGAAAAGTGGTCGTTACATCCTCCCCACCTTAGAATAAAGTCCGTCCTCGGACTTTCTAGTATAGCTAGTCACTCTAGTAACTACCCCAATCAAGTCATATAATAATTCAACCAGGTATAGTCATTACAAGTGCTCATGTACGCACTAGGTAGTCAGACATAAACACTACCAACACGTATATATATACATTCACGTACGTCATATATTTATACTTATTATAGTCAGTCAACTTCATACATGTATTTCAATCATATATATAAACATACATCCCTTATATAACTACTACTCACAAAACAATAGTTCAGATACTTATATAAGGATAGTGTCACACTTAGCCAATACAATCATTGCTCTACCTATATGTAGCTACCTATGCACAAACATCAAGGGTATACTACCCTCTAATAACCCCTAGTATTCATCCAACACCAAACACATCCACATAAGCAGTCACACCATACCATTTATAAGTCAAATTTCACTGTATATATATATATATATTCACCACTACTATAGTTTCACAATATATAGTCCTTCAAATACATGCAAATAGTTCACCATATATTCACATCACGTACGGTCTTATAACTGTATTTACGACACGCCACATATACCATAGTCACCAATAACTATAACTTAAGCACATACTTACCCGTGCATGGTGCACACCCATACACGCTAACATTTCATTTACATACACCAATCATAACATTTTATAACTAGCTCACATACACACCTAGTTTTATCTAGTACACATACGTTCACATGAGCAAGTCCTTAGTAAATAACTATACCACAAGACCAGCACCTATAACTATATACTGGCGTAGCGACCCACAATCATGTGCGTAGCACAACCAGGTACAAACACTCCTATCACTATACATACATCAAACATTGCTATATTCAAACTACAAACATACATTCAATATACCTAGAGTATACCCACTCAAGCTTGAGTGAGACTCAGTACCTATATCAGAATATTCTATATACGTAACACGACATTTATACATATACCGATACCACTCCCATTTATATACGTCTACCAATACAACCGTATACTTTCCATAAATCAATCACACTTAATATTTAGTCAGGCAATACTCACATAGTTAAATCAATTTATATACCATACTAATAACATTACAGACATCAGCACCCACATATTTATAATACACTCCTTCATACATGCATACGCATTCATCGTATAGTCACACACATGTAACATATATATTCACACCATAGCCTACTACCTATAATTAGTATACTAACACCTCTATACGTACATAATTAAGATGTGCAATAGTCGTGTATACCTCTCAGTATGCACGCATGCAACATCCCGCAAAAGCAAGCAATACCAATCAAAATTATAATCCTACTACCATATGTATAACACATATATACTCAGGCAACAAAACATAACTACTTACATATAAGCACCATATATATATCTACCTACGAGCACATACTCACTCGTATTAGTATATAGGTCACTCAATAGGCCTACTTACTTATCTATATGTTCACCCATTATCATCACACCTAGCATATACATAGCTTTACCAATCATTTTATTTCAACCATTATAAGTATCTCTAACTACATACACAACTTAGATATTTCAACGCTAACTCTTATATACACAGGCATCCCTAGTATGGTATAGCTAACCACATACAAATCTATAAATAATAACACACAAATAACTTTATAATATCACGAATAACTCCAAGTACGTCTATATCACACAATAGGCAAACATTAATATACTATGGGGGTACACTCATTCAAGCCCACGTACACAACTTAGGTACGTGCACTACGACTACCTCACAAGGTCCAAGGGCCTACTAACAATTAAGGGTTGACACAGACATTAACGGACCCTAAGGCCTAAGCAATAGAGGGAGGTCGAGGTCGAAAGCGTGACGAGGGAAGGATTGATAAGCACGAGTTCAGATAGGACGAGTACAAGGGGACAGCTTGGTTTGACGAAACTTTGACTCAATGGTGATGTTTAGGTTGAGGGAAAAAGGGAGATGTAGTGATGCTTATATAGGAGGGGGAAAAGAAATAGGGTAAATAGCATGAGCTAAAATGCACAAAATTGAAGACTGTTGTACTTCAAAAAAATTGGAATTCATCATATGTATAAAATATTTGAAGATCGATAAAGCGAGTTGAAATAAGTTTGAGTCGAATATTCATAATAGGAGAAAATGGTCCATTGATCTATATAAAATCATTATTAAAAGGAAGTAAAACCATTTACACGAATGTTAAGGACGAGGTTTTAGAAATCTTATACATTAGTAATTTAATATAATGTTGTCAAAAAGTTTTGGAAAGTCAAAGAATGAAATCAAGTAACGGAAGAATTTAAACTCATGTTAAATGCTTTCAAAACTCTAGGCTATGGAAAATTTAAAATGATCAATTTGAAACTACTTTTAGGGGGCCAGGGTTTGCCAAAAATGAAAAACCGGTTTACACAAGGTTCTTAATATACGAGCACAACAAGTCTGGTACGGATATAAAAATAATTGAAAGTATGTATGGTGCACGGAAAGATAATATTAACTTAGTAGTATAACTATCAAAATCGAATAGCAAGTCTTTAAAATCAAATCATGGAGGGTCTAAATCAGAAAGTGGTTATGAAAATAGTAATTTTGCAAAAATTCTGAAATAGCGAGAACGACTAGCAAAAACCAACTTGCTGAAAGCTGAAATTCCATGTGTCTTGAAAAGTATATGATTGGCACAAATCAGGAGGGAAAATTACAAGTTGAATGAAAGTACGATTCAGAATAACATTAATATATGAAGGGACGACGCATTTACCTAAGTACGAAAAACATAGGCTGGGAAAATACTATAAACTAGTATTCAAAAATTCCGACGAGCGTTTTAAAATTTAAATCAATGAAGGAGGATGAAGTATAAGTACATATACATTAAGATTTGGAACAAGGTTAAACTTCGGAAAGGAGGGGGTCAAAAATACTTTCAAGAGTTTCAAGGTTCGTAATGGAGAGGTTCGAAAATGGACGACGGTCGTCATGAGGCGATCTCGTGAATCGAGGCAAGGAAATTGGTCGGAGATCAAAACATTCATACGCCTAGGATATGAATCAGAAGAGTCTACGGAAAACTCCTACGGTCGACCAACTAAGGATTAAAACTAAGCGCTAAGACTTCTAAAGGTTAGACGGTAAAGAAACGCGTTCAGCTTGGTCCGGAATCGATGAACCCAAAAGCAAACGACCGAAGGAAAATCTAGAAGACTAATATGGTCAGGGTTAGGCAATAACCACTAAGGTAACTCCTACGACGATTAGATCAATTGCTGACAGGGGGTCTAACTAACAATCAGAGGCCTTTAACTAGCAAACACAGGCGTCTAACTAAGTCTTCTTACCACCTAGTGTCATAAGAAAACGACTAGACTCAGGGCTTATGACTCGGATGTTGCAATTTATTTAATGGACATTCCGTTATTATCGTTGTTCCGTTAATTCGCAATTGCAAGATTTGACCTGCATGGGCCACCAACAAAACCTGTCACGCCCCGCTTCCCAAAAATATGGAGGCGAAGCGTGAGAAGGTCCGCTCAGACTTGAAGCTACAAAGCTGCAAGTCCGATAAGCGTCAATCAAATTTAAAACTGCAGGTCCTTGCAACGCGAGCGAAACAAGATAATAATAATGAAATGAGACAAAAGAATAATCTCAGAATATCCATAAATATAAATTCCAACATCGCAGAAAAGCCACCAGGCTGAAATAAAAGAGAGCCTAAAGGCCTAAACATGGCCAACAAAAGTACAGCGTACAAACAAAGGTGCTACGCACCAACAACTAACAAAAGGCCTAAAACAAAATAAAGCTCAACAAAGACTCAAAGAATGGTCACCGGTGTCCACCAAAATCCTCCTGGGCAGTCATGGACTCAGACTCAGCGTCAGCAACACATCACGTACTCAGCAACGGTCTCTGGCTCAGGGTCTAACATGTGACACCCAAAAGAGCAAGGGGCACATGTCAGCAAGTCTACAAGAGACTTGTGCAAGGAAACTGAAGGTAGGTAAAAGTAAAACAACCTAGCAGTTCTAGCATGATGCAATGACATGGCAGTTAAAGTAATGAGTGCAACAGGTAAGGTAAAGTAAAGTAAAGTACGAGCATGGCATTTAAACATGGCATGGATGACAAGTATTGCATGAATCATTCACAAGACAAGTACAAGACAAGAAAAGTAAGCACCTCGTGCACAGAGATTCCGTCTTTTGGCTAGAGGGCTGATCAGGCCACTCCTAAGCTCAAGCGAACGTTTATCCCTACCCCTCCACGTGTATCGAGCCAGGGCCTTACCCCCGAACTTGGAATGCTCGCTTCTGGATCACGAGCCAGGAAGTTTTTTTAACAAGTATGGCATAGGGGTGCACCTAGCCGGACAAGGAGTACAAGTACAAGTATTGTAGCGTGTGCTACGAATGCGACATTCAATGCATGGATGACATGTAAGATGCAATGCATGGCAGTTAGAAGTACGTACAGATAAGAAAAGTAAACGTGACAGTTTAGTATGCATGAACAACAAGTTTAAGGGTTGGATCTAGCTTCGTTGTCAAGCTAGATCAATTAGGTGACGGATCTAGTTTCGTTGTCAAACTAGATCAAGTAGGCGTCTAGCCAGCTATCATTTCACTGACTAGTCTCTTTTACGCTGAAAACAAGGAAGTGGCCTAAAAACATGGCCCTACACAAGAGTTGGCAAGTTTCACTTGCCTGCAAGTACACCGTCTGAGCACACCGTCCAATGAGTCCAAAAATCACAATTATCCTACGTGCACAAGTCCACCGGCCTAAAGTCCATATTATTAATCTTGATTAGTGAATTTAAAATACTTTGAAAATACTGATTTTAGTCTTGATTAGCATGCATTGGGTTGGGGGTCCTAGGGGTGCAAATCGTTACCTCAACACGACGTGAAAGCTACACCTGCGTCGGGTAGCGACGCCGGGGGTTGGAATAAGAGAACGCGCTCCAAGTCCTGATTCCAATATAGTTTCCTCGCTGGAAAGTTCAGAGCATCAACCGGAGCGACGGTTCCAGATTCCAAAGCTAGCACGTGCGACGACGGGCTACGACGTGTCGCAACGTCGTGCACGGCGAATTGTCGGAGAGAAGGCACCTAGGTGGGGCCCACAGTAGTCCTAGGGACCTTTGGGGGACCCACAATACCTCTGGAGAACTTGGGGGGCCCACGGTGGCAAGCGGTGCGACGGGTACGGGGTTGGGACGTTTGGCTCTCGGTCGTACAGCCTCGGTGCGGGGAGCTCTGTCGGTCAGACACATGGGATGCGGGGGTTGCAGCGCTTGGGGTGTGCAGCAGTGCGGCGGGGCCTTGGTGCGGGGGGTTTGGTCGGTCGCTGCGGACGATCGGGTCGGTCGCTGCGGGCGACAAAGCGTTGCATCGTTGCAAGCGTTGCAACGTTGCGGGCTTCGGCGATGGCGGGCGGGCGCCTCGGTCAGACACGGAGCGATG
Organism: Scilla litardierei; assembly: GCA_030789695.1. Taxonomy (NCBI): domain Eukaryota; kingdom Viridiplantae; phylum Streptophyta; class Magnoliopsida; order Asparagales; family Asparagaceae; genus Scilla; species Scilla litardierei. Next base: position 144,429,153 of record CM061136.1, read on the forward strand.
CGGGCGAACGGAGCGGCTTGGTGCGGAGCGGGGATGCGGAGCTGGCGATCGGTCTGACCGAGATCTTCTCTCGGTCAGAGCGGGCGAACGGAGGGGGTGCGATGCGGAGCGGCTGTGCGAAGCTTGGTGCGGGCGGAGCAGCGGTCGGTGCGGGGAAAATGGGCCTGTTCTCTCGGTCGGAGCGGGGGAAACTTGTCGCAACGTTGCGACGAATCGTCGCAACGTCCAATTTGGGTTTTGGAAGAGGCTAGGGCTAATTTCTTGCGAAAATGGATCTTCCTAGGGGTTGTTTATATAGTGTAGATGGGTTGACTAGGTCTAGGGCTAATCCTAATGAGATTAGGAGTTTAAAAATATTTAAAATTTAAATCTAAACTTCTCCAACTCACCCAAGGATTTGACTTGGTCCAAATGAGCTGGAAATTGGCTCAAAAATTCTTTAAAACGTTTAAAACTCAAATAAATTTTATTTGGCCGAAATTAATATAAAAAATTAATTATTAAAAATATTTTAAAGCTTGCTAAAAATACAAAAGTGGTCAAATAAGCTCCAAAAATTATAAAATAAATATCGGGATGATCGTGTTGACGAAAGAGAGCTAACTAAGAAGACGGATCTCAAATTCGACGTCGGATGACGAAACTAAAAATAGAAACGTCTCCCGTCAAAAGTGAAAATCGTCACGTCTCATCGAGTAAGTTTAAATTGTGGAAAAACGACTCGAGAAGTGTCGTTCCAAGATAGTGTCACTATTTAATACTCTCAGAGACGTTCGCAACGGCATATCACACAAAAGTGTTCACCAACAAACAAAGTCTAAAACGAACACGTGCACGGCCAAAAGCACGTGCACGAAAAACGTACAACGAAAAGTGGTCGTTACAAAGGCAATAGCCGAGACGACCATTGGGTTCCCTCATCAATACCGGTCGTTATGCTCGCCATTAATGTCGACAACTCGACGACATATAAGCTCGGGCGCGACTATCGGACATCCGCAGCATATATGTACTCTCTCAGACAACAAGAGAGGGGGATTCTTCTACCACATTCTCAGACTCATTCTGAGACAACTACTCACACTCAATCTCTTCGACCATCTCCAGACAGGTCCCCTTAAACTCAGGGTCTGCTCCGACCTATCTGCATACATTCCCTCCATAGCTCGGTGCGATAACTAGCGAACAGCCTCCCAATAGGTCGGACATAGTTACCCCAAGCCTCCTTGAGTCACTGACTAACTTAAGGATCAAAGGAGATTAGGTTGGACCCCAAATCCGACCCTTCCTGATGAGCTCTATGGTGCAGGAAACGAAAGGAAGTCCAAGAAAGGCTATGATTAAAACATAAGAAATTCAGGCTAGGCTGTCCGAGCTCGGATCAGAGCACAGACAGATCAGATGTGATGGAGATAGCTCGGACTTAGCTCTGACATCTCGAATCGAGGACTACTCAGCCAGAGATCGACTTTCCTGAGTACCCAAGGGGCTGAAGGTGGTTTGGAATAGCTCAGACATGGCAAACAAAGCTGGATGTGGCTCCATCAACCGGGAAGAAGATTCCTTTAGCTCGGGGCCAGCTCGCCTAGCACTCAGTCTGAAATCTACATCATCCCCCACCAAGCCACTACAACATCAGCCCCATTGGGAGAAACCATCGTCTATTGATGGATCGAGACCAGTTCAAACAGTGGAAAGCTCGCCCGGGACCCCATCAGCCTTCGGTATCTCAAATTGAAGCATACTCCGCCTTAGGCTAGCTCGTTTAGGATCCTATCAACTGTTGAAGTCATCCAACAACATATATTGCAACTGCATTCTCGTGTAATAAAATACGTGATGAAAAAACACACATAAACAATTTGCACCGTCTGTGAGAACGAGTCGAGATCCATGTCTTCAACCATACCGATGATGACTCGACCCACCAACCAAGGGACTAAAAGGCCGACTATGGAAGGGCTAGCAGATGCTATGCTGCATGCCGAGGATCCCAATGGAATGCCCGAGTCATAATTTGTGACTTTGGAGAAGTTCTATGTGTTCTCACGAGAGAAAACACCAATATTCGAGTGCTGACTGTCGTGATAGAACAACTGACAGGTCCACAATCCCAGCCAACCGCAAACCCTCCAGTCATCTCTAATACAAACGGTATCATAGGCTCGTGGACCTCACTCGATGGAGCTGAGGACTACCGAAGTACCTTGATTGATGATCAACATAGAGAGATCAATCGTGAGCAAAATCATAGTCTTCACAGTGGACCTGACGCGGGCCTCAAGGGAAGCCATGGAGGGACAGCCTCCACCATCCGATCACCCCAACAACTCGGTTGAGGAGTAGAAACCCCTGAGAAGAGAATCACCTCAGCCCCATTGTTGACAGTAAACCATTTGCGACATAATTAATTGACATACATCATATGCACTATCTCCCTTAAACTTCCTAGTACTTGACGAAGGTCCCACTCTGTGTGAGACCCTACAGCCTGACCGTACTATAGGTTGGGCTCGAAACGCCAGACTATAGTGACCACAAGCAACATGTGCAGTTCCTGTTTCGGTATCATTATTATGTGGTTGGCCCATTGACATGAGCATTGTCGGAACCACCCTGATTGTGTCCGTGATAAAAGCTGCAGTTTTAGTCCCTTCGCTATAACTATGTCGCTTAGCCAAGCCTAGGGTATGGTCAACTGTCAAATATAATAGCTTGAAATCGGTTAGTCTCCATCAGCCTTTAGTAGACTTCTTCCAACATACTTTGGCCAAAGTTTTTACTAAGGGCCGACTAACACATGCGTCACTAACTCCCCATAAATAAAAGGGACGAATTCTTTCTTGTTGAGTATTGAACTTCTCCCTACTTGGTGTTAATGATGAGCAAACATAAATACTTGTGACTAATCCCCTATTTTGCAGTTAATCCATTGCATAAGCTAATTATGAGGATCTACTTGCAATGGATGACACTCAAAGTTGATTGAGGGCAAATGACATGGATTGGATGATCGTAGACGATGATTGAAGCTTCATGAAGTCTTCAAGCTCATATGATGGATAGAAGAGAGAATTCGTCAATGTAATTTTCTTTTATCTCTTCTAGTATGTAGCTTAGAAGTAGAACATTGATGGAGCACTCACACACATCATCATTTCTGTCTCAGGACATTATTAGATCATTTGTCCTTTGACCCCAATCCATTTCTTTTGTGATTGTGCTTGGATTGTTTATTACAATCGACTGCTGAATGTTTTACAGTCGTCTGTCTCAAAAACAGTTGACTGTGTTTTGTTCTACAGTCGCCTGTTATGCACATGCCTTTAACAATCTAGTTTTGGGCCTTTCTGTTTATTTCGCACAGGCTACTGATGAACGATTCACAAGCGCCTGTCCTTGTGACAGTTGACTGTGTTTTGTAAATCAGTCACATGTCTATCTTCTGCCCAAACTTTGTTGATCTGACTTTTACGGCCAGTCGACTATTGTTGAATATACAGTCGACTGTACCTTGGATCAGTCGAATGTGTATGCTACAACAGTCCTCTGTCTGTGAGCCAACTTATTGACTCTGCTCTCTGGAAATTCTCAGGGTATTTGACAGTCGTCTGTATAAAGATTTACAGTCGCCTGTTCTGATTAACAGTCGACTGTATTATCTGCATCAGTCGTCTGTCATGTTATCTTACAGGATTTCTAGATTTCATTCTGCTTACCATCTCTCGGCCAGTCGCCTGTAGAAGGATTTACAGTCGACTGTTGGTTTAACAGTCGACTGTCTTTGCTTCATCAGTCGACTGTCCACGTGGTAAGTTACCGTTATGAATTCTTACCTACCCATGCTGACTGTGAATCAGTCGACTGTGGTTTCTTCAACAGTCGACTGTAGCGAGTTCAGATTCTATCCGTTGAGAATTTTCTCATGCATTCCAAAAGAGTTTTCTCCTAAACGGTTTTGTGGATTTGAGAAACCTATAAATGGGGCTTCTACTGTTCCATTGAGAGGTTACCAATTCTTCCAAGTTTTCATCTCAAGCTTTCATTCTAAAGTTTAAAGCTCTCAAATCCAAAACCCTAAGAATTCCAAATCTTTGATCTCTTGCTCTCCAACCTAGAACCAAAGAGTGATCCTCTAGGTAATTGGTGCAGTCAAGAGAAAGGGCTTTCTCCTCTCTTCCAAGAGAGTCTTCAACACACAACACACCACTCCTGCAAGTTCTACTTCAAGGCATAGATGATTGTAAGTGTTGCTTTCAGATTTCATTATTTTCGTATATTGAATCAGTTCTCGGGTTGTGAGAGCGGTTTGCTTGCTCCCAAGTTGTGGGAGTCAAAGATATCGATTGTATTCGATTTCACTTGTAGGGTTGCTACAAGTGGGTTTTAAGTAAACCTCAAGTCAGGGTTCTAACTTGAGTATCCGGAGGTATCCGGGTGGCAGGGACGTAGGATTACAGGGAACAAGTCGGAAAGTGACTTGGGTAATCCGAACCCGAGAAATATAATTGTGTTTGCATTTGTTTCTTATTTGGGTTCAATTTTAATTCAGCACTTTATTGTTGGTTAGCATTTTAATTTGGTGTAACAATCGTTTTAAATTGCTTAAACACTATTCAACCCCCCTTCTAGTGTTTTCTCCATAGATATGATCCCTACAATTGGTATCAGAGCGCAAGGGTATCGCTATGGCATCCAACAACAACAACGTTTCTCTGCCAACTTCGTACAATAATCACGATCGTGATGGAGCGTCCACACTTTTCGAAGGTCAATCTACGGTACGTCCTCCACGTTTCAATGGTACTAATGTTGGCTATTGGAAGTGTAGGATGGAGACGTTCCTTAGGAGTGCTTCATTTTGGAGAACCCTCCACAAGGAGTACGTCGAGCCCATCGAAGAGGATTTCGAGAAATGGACGACTTCCGAGAAGTCCGCCGAAGTTAACAACGCTAAAGCAATGAATGCTCTTCATTGTGCGTTGGAACCGAATGAGTTCAACAAGAATGCACATGTAAGAGTGAATATCAAATTTGGAACCATCTCATCATTACCCATGAGGGAACGAATAAGGTAAAACTTTCGAAGTTATACGTTGCCGTGCAAAACTTTGATTTGTTTCATATGCAGGAGAATGAGAGCATTGCATCGATGTACGGACGCTTTACCGACATCACAAATGAATTTGAAGCCCTTGGCCAAAAATACACCGAAGCTGAAAAGGTAAGGAAGATCATCATGGGAATGACCTCCAAATGGGAAAGGAGAGCGATCGCCATCGAGGAGGTCAATGATCTGAAGAATTACACAGTTGTGAATCTTATCGGGACTCTCATGTCTTATGAGGTAAGACGAGAGAACCGATTAAATATTCGGGCTATGATAAATCCTTCAGAGGCCAAGAAGATGGCTTTGGCATTCAATGCCAATTCATCATCCTCCGATAGCGAAGATTTGGAAGATGAGATGGATTTGGGTGAAATGGCCCAAATGGCGAAGAAGTTCCAATGCTTCTTTCGCAAAGGTAATTTTCCCTCCAACAAACGTTTTGAGTCTACTAATGTTACTTCCTCTCTTTGTTTTAAGTGTAATAAACCAGGGCACATCAAGAGGGATTGCCCAATGTTAAAAAACAAAGAGAAGTGGAGGCACATAAGTACCACAAGTCCGACAAGAATAAGAGAGACAAGAAGAAAGGACTTGTAGGTACCTTCGATGACTCAAGTGAGAACTCATCAAGCGATTTCGATGATGAGAAGGGTGAGAGCGTCCACATGTGTTTCATGGCCTGAGAGGATCCACTCTCCGATGAGAGTGATTCCGACACGGATAAAACCGAGGTAACAATGGATGAACTTCGTATTTCTAATGAAGAATTATTTTCTAAATATCAATCTTTAATGCTTAGATACATTAGCTTAAAGAAATCAAATATTAGCAAGTCATCCATTCCATGCATTATCAACAATGACACCATTGTTGATACTTTAACTCTTGAGAAAGCAAACTTGGCTTCTTAAAATGTCACCTTGAGAGATGAGGTGAAAACCCTCAAATCTCAACTATATCATACTCATCCAACGGATAATAGTGATCTAGTCACACGTCACACACAATTGGGTCTAGAGAATGATTCTCTTAAAACCCAAGTGCACGAGCTCAAAGCACGGGTGTCCACCTTGGATACCAACATTTCTTCTCTAAAGGAGAAATATGAGCTCATGTCCTCCCGTATTGTGAGATTCAATAAGGGAAAAGGACAATTGGATGATTTGCTGGCAAACCAATTTCCGGCCACACATCGTGTTGGTCTTGGGTTTGTGGAAGCAAATGCATCCAATGATCGCACCTCCTATAGTGGTGTTACTATAGACTTTGTGAGGCCTTCCTCCGGTGCATCCACAAGTGGTGTCAAAGACACTATAGGGAGCAAACCTACCAAGAAAGTCACTACGTCACCTTCTCTTCCTTTTGGCAAGAAACCCACTAAGGGTGGAAACCAAAAGTAAGGCCATGCTTACATATACACTAACACTCATCCACGTAGGAAACCTCCTACTTCACAAGTGGATAATTATGAAACTTTTTATGCTCCACATCCACGGACACGTACACAACCACACATGATAAATACTCATGTACGTGCTTCTATGCACCCGTATGCACATACGCATCATTCTTACATGTATGCACCTTCTCCGCATGTCATGCATAACCCATATGCTTCATACAACATGCATGTTCCCAAGCATACATATCATTCTCGTATGTACAATGCATATCCACCACCTCATATTTATGCTAGAAACCATGTTCCCAAGAAGCATGCACCACTTAGAAATTTAACAAATATGCATGCAGCTAGGAAAAGGACTTACAAAACTTACACCATTTGGGGTCCTAAGAACACTAGCCTAAATGATAGGAATGCTTATGTTGATTCCTATTTTCATGATGTGATCAATAATGGTAATTATGTTGGGAAGCGGAAGTCCACTTGGACATGGCTTCCAAAGGGCTAATCCCCTTGGACCCAACAAACATTGGGTACCATGAGCTTATGTTATATTATATTGGTACCCAAGAGAAAGAAGAAGAGCAATAAATGTCAAACTTGCTCTAAAGGGAAAGGATGGATTCTCGATAGTGGTTGCTCCAAACATATGACAGGAGATCCCTCATTGCTCTCCGAAGTGATTAGCATCAAGGATGGTGCAACGGTCACTTTTGGAGGTAATCAAAAGGGAACCATCATAGGAGTAGGTATCGTTGGTAATATTTCCAAACCCTTAATTACTAACGTTTATCTTGTTAGTGGTTTGATTCACAATCTCATTTCCATTAGTCAACTTTGTGACAAAGGTTACAAGGTTAACTTTGGAGAAGGATTGTCTACTATTGTTGATTGTGATTCAAATGTTTTATTTTCCGGTATTAGGCGTAAAAATATTTATTATTTGAGCTTTCCTAAAGCCGTAGAACATTGCTTAGTTGCTAACACAAGTGAACAACTATTATGGCATCACCGTTTTGGTCATGTTCACTTCAAGCACTTATATAAGTTAGCTAAGCATGATCTAGTCAAAGGTTTTCCTAAAATTGCTTTTAATAAGAAAAAATTTTGCGATTCATGTCAAAGAGGTAAACTTAGTAAATCATCCTTTAAGCTTAAAAAAGGGATTACTTCTTAGAGGCCCCTAGAACTTCTTCATCTAGATTTGTTTGGGCCAACTAGAACCACATCTTTAGGTAATGCTCATTATGGATTAGTTGTCGTTGACGACTTTTCTAGATTTACTTGGGTTTCATTCTTAACTAATAAGAATGAAGCTTACGAAGAGTTACCAAATTTGCAAAGAAGATTCAGAATTTCTTAGGATCCACCATTATCACTATCTGTAGTGATCATGGAGGAGAATTTGAGAATGAATCTCTTATTAAGTTTTGTGATGACACCGGGATAACTCATAATTTTTCCTTCCCTCGGGCACCACCACAAAATGGTGTTGTAGAGAGAAAGAATAGGACTCTTATTGAGTGTGCACACACTATGCTCCATGATAGTCATCTTGGACTACAATTTTGGGCAGAGGCAGTGCACACGGCATGTTATGTGCTCAATAGGATCCTAGTGAGACCCCGAACGAACAAAACTTGTTTTGAGTTGTTTTATGACAAAAAGCCTCAAGTAAAATATTTTCGTGTTTTTGGTTAAAAATGTTTTATCAAGAACACTTTCGGTAATCTAGATAAATTTGAGCCAAGATCCGATGAAGGAATTTTTGTTGGATATTCCACACGTAGCAAAGCCTACCGGATATACAACAAAACTTCTTCAACGATTGAGGAGTCACTACACATTTCATTTAATGAAGATTTTGATTTTCCTCATGTTGATGATGATAGTGTAGAAGTTATATGTGATACTCTTAGTAATGTTAAGATCAATGATTCGATTATTGAGACTAACACTACTAACGAAATTGTTGAAGATGTTCCTAGAGATGCAGGTATACCCAAAGCTTATCCGACCGTTCGCAATCATCCCCATAACCAAATTATTGGAGATATTGGTGTGGGTGTTCGAACGAGGTCGAGGATTGAAGAATTCTCTCATTGCGCATTCGTCTCTACCATTGAGCCAAAGAACATCCAAGAAGCTTGTAAGGATAGCTCTTGGATAGTGGCAATGGAAGAAGAACTAATGCAATTCGAGAGAAATGAAGTTTGGAAACTCGTTCCTCTTCCAAGTGGTCACCAAGTCATTGGGACCAAATGGATCTTCAAGAACAAGACGGATGAGAACGAGGTGATCATAGGGAACAAAGCAAGGTTAGTAGCTCAAGGCTACCGGCAAGAGGAAGGTATTGATTTCGAAGAATCTTTTGCCCCCCGTAGCTAGATTAGAAGCTATTAGGTTGCTTTTATCTTTTGCATCCCATAAGAATTTTACACTATTTCAAATGGATGTTAAAAGTGCATTTTTGAATGGGTTTATCAATGGAGAAGTTTATGTTTCACAACCTCCCGGTTTTATTCATGAAAAATTTTCAAATCATGTTTTCAAACTTAAGAAAGCGTTGTATGGGTTGAGACAAGCTCCTAGAGCTTTTTATGATCGACTCAAGACCTTTCTTTTGAATTAGGTTTTAAAATGGGAGAAATTGATTCTACACTCTTCATTAAAGATTATGAAAATGACATTCTCTTGATTCAAGTTTATGTAGATGATATAATTTTTGGATCTACTAATTTTAATCTTTGTCAAGAATTTTCGAAGTCAATGAAGGATGAATTCAAGATGAGCCACATGTGAGAGCTCACCTATTTCCTTGGACTAGAAATTCGACAAATGGAGAATGGCACCTTCATACATCAGACAAAGTACACATATGAGCTTATAAAGCGATTCGGGATGGAATCGTCGTCAAGCAAATGGACTCCCATGAGTACTACTACCCACCTTCACAAACATGAAAACAGAAAAGATGTAAACGTTCGTCTATATCAATGTATGATCGGTAGCTTACTTTACTTAATCGCTAGTAGGCCCGATATCATGTTTTCCGTATATTTGTGTGCTAGATATCAAGCTAGACCTAAGGAGTCACACTTGATTGCGGTTAAACGAATATTTCGTTATCTCAATCAATCTCTAGATTATGGGTTACTTTACCCTAAATCTAGCACATATGAGTTAATCTCATATAGTGATGCCGACTTTGCCGGATGCAAGTCCGATAGGAAAAGTACTAGTGGCACTTGCCATTTTCTAGGAAATTCTTTAGTTTCTTGGGTTTCTAAGAAACAGAATTCGGTATCATTGTCCATGACTGAGGCGGAATATATTGCCGCAGGTCTTGCATGTGCACAAGTTCTTTGCATGAGACACACTCTTATGGACTATGGTGTCAACTGTGATACTTGCTCGATCATGGTTGATAACCAAAGTGCCCTATGTCTTTCCAAGAATCCGGTACACCACTCTCGTACCAAACACATAGACGTGAGACACCATTTTATAAATGATCATGTAGCTAAAAAGGACATCATCTTAGAGTACACTGAAACCCAAAAACAAATTGCCGACATCTTCACAAAACCTCTTAAAGAAGATTCATTTGTGAGGTTGCATGGAGAATTAGGAATTATGGGTGAATCTGAAATCTAGAAGCTTTATATTCATGTTATAACACCTTTTGAGCTCATGTCATCATATTGTCTTTCTTCCTTTGATATATGCTTCATATGTGTTTAAGAAAGGCAATTGCGATTTATGTGATTTCATGATTTCTTTGAGATTATTCTTGGAGATTTATGTTTCAATCGATTTATCGTATTATATTATTTTTATGATGAGTTTGTGTTTAGAGTATATGTCCTAGGGTGAGTATTCTTATTCTCTGGATTTGTATCTCACTGTGCATTTTTGGACCAGGACAGACGACTGTCTTTTCTTCGACAGTCGACTGCCCTACTCTATCACCTCTGTCTGAGAATTTTTATCTTTCACACAAATGACTGATGAATGTTTTCCAGTCGACTGTTATTTTAACAGGTGACTGAACTTTAGTCATCAGGCGACTGTTCTCTCTGTCGAATTTTTACAGAGCTCTCTGTCTTTTTGATGAAGTTTATTGATTCTCGGTCAGTCGACTGATGTGTATAGTACAGTCGACTGTCCATCGGACAGACGACTGTATGTTACTCAACAATCGACTGTCTGTCTTCCTGAGACTAATTCTTATCACTTCATCCAGTCGACTAACTTTTGTTCATCAGTCGACTGTCTACTGTTAGTGACGGTTCACTGCTGTGATCCGAGCCGTCGATTCTTTGATCCAACGACCCAGATTTATTCCCTCTTTCTTATATACTTTGAGCCTGTTCACTTCGACACTTGTTTTTCTCTCTCCTCCGACTGAAATTCACTCGACTTCCTGCTCGAAATCTCTTGTTGATCTCCCTTCTGATCTCGTGACGAATCGGGACTTCCTCCCTTGTGTGGTTGCTCTTGTTTGCTCGCGTGTTGATCATCTTCTCACCGGAATCTTGTCTTTGTTTACTTGACCTAATCGTCCGATTCGAGTAAGCTCATGGATCCTTTCAGTGTTCTGTTTCCTAATTCTTCTTTAGATTTCCTTAATGATCCGGCTCCTTTGTCTCAACCCGATGATCCGGTTCCGACCTCGCCTCCATCTTCTAGAGAATTTCTTCATATCACTGTCGGTGACCCCATCCCTTCTGAGGATGCTGTTGTTCACACTTCTCTTCCATCTAATCCTCCTCCTCATTCTCCACCTTCTGTTCCCCTTGAGGACTTTCTTCTTGGTCGACTGTGTGATCGTGTCACCGCTCTTGAGAAACTTTCCACTTCTATGGACGAGAAGCTCAACCTTCTATTGGAGCTTCAGTACAAATACTTTTTGCGTCATGGATTTCCCATCCCCGCCGAGCTTCAGGCTCTGGTTTCCAAGTCTGAGGACACTGCCCCTGCTCGTGTTCCTCCTCCTCCAGGCTTTGTGCCTATACCCTCTTTGGTCCAGACCACTGTTGTTCAGACCCCTGTTCCTGCTCCTGCAGATTCATCTACCACTCGTGCATCGTCTTCCAAGAGGAAGACTCCTGCTTACCCTACCCGACGTTCTGCCAGGCTCATGTTCCGTTCTTCTGGACGTCCTTCGGACCCTTCCATCATTCACATTGAATGACGATGTAGCTGCTGCCTGTTTGCTCACTCACCCGACGACCTAGATTCTGTTTTGGTCTGTTTTTGATTAGGATGAGTGGGTCTTCATTGTGTTTGGTGGATTAAGCGTTTATCTGGATGATGTATGATGGATTACTGATGTATGCTGATGTTATGATAGATACTTGATGTGATCTGTACTTTTGGCATCATGATGTATTTTTTGTGATCATGATGGATGTATTTTTTTGGTTGGACATGTTGATGTCCATATATATATGATGTTATTGAATCTCATGTGTCACACCTTGTAAAATTGATTATATTATCTGTGTGATGATTGCCTCGTTGTCTCCTTGAATGATTTATTCTCTTCTGATGTTTTGTTGAGACAATATAGGATTGGATATTGGATATTTCATGCTTTCTCTGATGTGATGCAGTTTTGAAACTATTTTCCTTTCGTCTATCTATAATGTTGATATTGGACTTCTATTCCTCTATTCACATAAGTGTATGATGTGCTTTTATGAGTTTTTGATTCCATATATCTTTATACTCCTTGATTGTTGTTAGTTAGTATTTAGCACGATTATTGTTGTTGTTCTTTACCCCCTCCTTTTTGGATAATGCCATTGGGGGAGAGAAATAAACATACAAGATTTATAATGAATGTGCTAAGTATGCTCTAACACTTTGAATCTAAGATTGAAGTTGCCTTAGATTCAGGGGGAGTAAGATTACATTAGGGATTTTAATTCCTAGATCTCTTGATTTAAAATCATATGTATCTTATTCATTTGCTTCAATTGATATGTAGATGCCCTATTATTTGTTGACTAACTTGATTGGCATCTATGTAGGGGGAGTAAGTTTTCGTAAGTACAATTATTTATCTTTTTGTTTATGTTTGTTTGTCATCATCAAAAAGGGGGAGAATATTGAGTATTGGACTTCTCCCTACTTGGTGTTAATAATGAGCAAACATAAATACTTGTGACTAATCTCCTATTTTGCAGTTAATCCATTGCCTAAGCTAATTATGAGCATCTACTTGCAATGGATGACACTCAAAGTTGATTGAAGGCAAATGACATGGATTGGATGATCGTAGATGATGATTGAAGCTCTATGAAGTCTTCAAGCTCATATGATGGATAGAAGAGAGAATTCGTCAATGTAATTTTCTTTTATCTCTTCTAGTATGTAGCTTAGAAGTAGAACATTGATAGAGCACTCACACACATCATCATTTCTGTCTTAGGACATTATTATATCATTTGTCCTTTGACCCCAATCCATTTCTTTTGTGATTGTGCTTGGATTGTTTATTACAGTCGACTGCTGAACGTTTTACAGTCGTCTGTCTAAAAACAGTCGACTGTGTTTTGTTCTACAGTCGCATGTTATGCACAAGCCTTTAACAATCTAGTTTTGGGCCTTTCTGTTTATTTCGCACAGGCTACTGATGAACGATTCACATGCGTACGTCCTTGTGACAGTCGACTGTGTTTTGTAAATCAGTTGCATGTCTATCTTTTGCCCGAAATTTGTTGATCTGACTTTTACGACCAGTCGACTATTGTTGAATATACAGTCGAGTGTACCTTGGATCAGTCGAATGTGTATACTACAACAGTCGTCTGTCTGTGAGCCAACTTATTGACTCTGCTCTATGGAAATTCTCAGGGTATTTGACAGTCGTCTGTATAAGGATTTACAGTCGCCTGTTCTGATTAACAGTCGACTGTATTATCTGCATCAGTCGTCTGTCCTGTTATCTTACAGGATTTCCAGATTTCATTCTGCTTACCATCTCTTGGCCAGTCGCCTGTAGAAGGATTTACAGTCGCCTGTTGGTTTAACAGTCGACTGTCTTTGCTTCATCAATCGAATGTCCACGTGATAAGTTACCGTTATGAATTCTTACCTACCCATGCTGACTGTGCAACAGTCAACTGTGGTTTCTTCAACAGTCGACTGTCGCGAGTTCAGATTATATCCATTGAGAATTTTCTCACGGATTCCAAAAGATTTTTTGCCTAAACTGTTTTGTGGATTCGAGAAACCTATAAATGGGGCTTCTAATGTTCTATTGAGAGGTTACCAATTCTGCCAAGTTTTCATCTCAAGCTTTCATTCTAAAGTTTAAAGCTCTCAAATCCAAAGCCCTAAGAATTCCAAATCTTTGATCTCTTGCTCTTCAACCTAGAACCAAAGAGTGATCCTCTAGGTAATTGGTGCAGTCAAGAGAAAGTGCTTTCTCCTCTCTTCCAAGAGAGTCTTCAATACACAACACACCACTCCTTCAAGTTCTACTTCAAGGCATAGGTGATTGTAAGTGTTGCTTTCAGATTTCATTATTTTCGTATATTGAATTTGCTCTCAGGTTGTGAGAGCGGTTTGCTTGCTCCCAAGTTGTCGGAGTCAAGGACATCGATTGTATTCGATTTCACTTGTAGGGTTGCTACAAGTGGGTTTTAAGGAAACCTCAAGTTAGGGTTCTAACCAGTGTTCTAAAAATCGGCCTGGGCGGCCGCCTAGGCGCTAGGCGGCCAGTAAACGCTCCGAGTATGGCCTGGGCGGTCAATCTGGGCGTTTTTGGGATTAATCGGCCGCCTAAGCGGTTCTTGGGCGGTGTCTAGGCGCTCTGGGCGGTTCCTGGGCGGTGTCTGGGCGTTTTTGGTAAATGGCTTAATTGCACAAGAGTATCTTTAAATTTTATTTTGTTGCACACAAATACTCTAAAGTAGGTAAACTGGATTTGATTTAGTATGTATTAAATATTAGATGTACTTTAAATAATATATATATATATATTTATATATAAACATAAATATATTATATAAAAATAATTAAAATAATTAAAAAATGTAAATCCGCCTAGGCCGATTAATCCCCGATTAATGCTCTGGGCGCTAGGCGCTAGCAATCCGAACGCCTAGCACCTAGCGTTTTTTACAACCTTGGTTCTAACTTGAGTATCCGGAGGTATCCGGGTGGAAGGGACGTAGGATTACCGGGAACAAGTTGGAAAGTGACTTGGGTAATCCGAACCCTAGAAACTTAATTGTGTTTGCATTTGTTTCTTATTTGGGTTCAATTCTAATTCCGCACTTTATTGTTGGTTAGCATTTTAATTTGGTGTAACAATTGTTTTAAATTGTTTAAACTCTATTCAACTCCCCCTTCTAGTGTTTTCTCCATAGACAAGATCCTTACATTTCTTGGTCATTACTCTCATCGCACGCTTCAAGTGTCACCCAACTAAAGGCCTTTCAACAGGGCTTGGCTCGAAGCTAGGTCAGAGAACTAAGTGACACCGTTCACATACATGTTTGTACAATGACCTCAAGTCTAAAGATCAACTTGCCTATCATCACTGAGAGATATCATTAACAGATGAGATCATGTTAACCATGTGATAACTCTCGTTAGGTTGTTCAGTGAGCTTTTTCTTTAATGATCACATGTGTCTTGTATCCGACTTCGCCAAGTCGAACGACCATGAGATCATCGTCATCAATCCATGGTAAAGGCTAAGACACAATGGTTTATCTGATGTGTCGAAATTCTTTTCTCGAAACATTTACGACCACAAACGATTTTAGACTTATGCTACAAGCGGTTAACCACTTCTCCATGATCGAGATCTCCATCGAAACTTGTTTGACCTCACATTAAATCTCAAGACTTTACCTAAATTATAATTGAAGACTACATTATTATTTACTTAGGTAATTTTTTGCCAAATAGCTTACTGTTATTTCGAACAAGATGTTTATACATATAGATAGAGATAAATTGCCTCAAGGGCACACACATCTATCAACACTGATTCCCCTAAGTGAAATCTCGACTCCCTAAAATCCTACTCCAGCAGCCCACTAGCAAATCTATCTAGTGATTAGTATCCACTACTAAATACCGGAAAGTGCAAATCCAGTACAACCTTTATCACCACTTCCCACAACCCGAGAATGGTCCACTCTCACAAACTGAGAGTTAATCTCAACAAAGAATGAGACGAAATTGAAATACACAATATGAAATCAATTACACAACCTATGCCTTGAATATTGACTTAATAGAAATGAGGCAATGAGGTGTGTGTGATGTTCTCTAATTAGGAGTGAATGAGCACTTACTACTTGTCTTAAGAGAGGAGCAAAGCTAGCTTAAGGATGAGCTTTAAATGCCTTGAATGCTTTTGGAGATAAGTGTAGGAATTAGTGCTTGATAGCTTGTTAGAGCTTTGAATGTTATTCAATTTTAAGAGTTAATTGTTCTAAGAGTTATGAAATAAATGCCAACAAACCTTATTTATAATGCCCAAGAATCACACCAAAATTACATCAAAATCTCATGCATTAAATGTAGAAAACGGCTCTTAACAGGCAGAAATACTAGTCACCATGCATCTGAAGAACACATATTAGGCGCATGATATACTATGCTGACAATATAATTAATGATATCTAACAGCTAGTACCAGACACCTGAAGAAGGCTTTCCAGGCGCCTGGTTCACTATGCAGACGTCTATCTCTATAGCATCAGACGCCTGATCAGTCAGGCACTGTAAAACAGAGTTACTAGAATTTTGGTCACTTAAGACCATGTGTCTAAAGGTCATCACTCAGGCACCTGTTTTATTATGTAGACGCCTGGGATGATAACTTCAGATGCCTGATCAATTAGGATGCAGAAACTAAGCTACTTGAGATTTTGCTTAGAGATGGCCAGATGCCTGAAGGTCATCACTCAGGCACCTAATACACTGTGCAGACATCTGGGATGATGACTTCAGAAGTCTGGTCTGGGTTAGGGTTCAGCCACTGTTATATGTATGCACGCCAAGCGTCTGGGGTCCAAGCACCAGGCGCCTGGGGAGGCTGAAAAACTCCAGTTCGAGTTTTTATAAGGTCTAACCATATGGGATTTAATGATGAATGAACTAAGGTGTTGTGTATGACATGAATGTGAATGTATCACGTTTATTCAAGGCTTAACATTCTACTTCAATAAGGAAATGAAGAAATGAAAAAGTTACAAGTTTATCCGCTTCACTTCCTATTGAATCCATTGAAGGCTTCTATTTGATTTCCATGAGGCCATCGCTTGATTTCCTTGTATTATTGACTCAAATCATCATCATCATTGATTTATCTTTATCTATATCGACGATGCTTTAATTAACTACAAAACAAGGGATTAGTCACAATTATTTATGTTTGCTCATCATCAAAACCAAATTGGGGAATCCAATACACAACATTCTCTCCCTTTTTGATGAGGACAAACAAACATAAACAATAATAATAATTGTGCTTGAAAATTAAATGCTTACTCCCCATGCATTGACGCCAATCAACTTAGTCCAAATAAGTGTATATAATTGAAGCATCAATGCATATTAATGGTGTGTATATCATATGGAATGTGTATTATAGACATTTAAGCTCAAACATTAGTTAATACACATGATCATGATATGATAGTGATACACATGGAGAAAATGAAGCAAGTGAATGGAAATAATCAAAAATGCAATGTGGGATAAAATCCAATTCATAAATCAATACTCCCCCTGAATCATATAATGATTTCAACAATAAATTTGAAAGGCTATGATTCATGGAAATGTTTTAAAAATTCATAATAGCACATGACTTATTATCTTGGCTATTTCTCACTCCCGTTGTCATAATAAAAAAGAGTGGGAGGAAGAGAAACAACAACTAGTGCTAAGAGAAGTATAAACAAAGGAGTGTGTGATTAAGATAAATAATCAAAGCGATACTTAAGAGAGATACATAAATCAAAGAGTATCACACCTAACTATTGTTGAGTATTGGTGTTTCATATCAATGTTATTTTGATGATGATCACAACATTATGTTGTTGCTAATGACTCTCTTGTTTTAGTCTCTTAGTTACTTTTCAAGAATATCATTTTTGGAGACTAAACACTTGGTGCAAGGATGTACATCAAGTGGAGAAGGGCCAAAGCTTGAACTCAAGGGGTGCCAAAGCTTGGAGATGATGGAGAGCATCAATGCATCAATATTGAAGCCATAGACTTTAAGGAAAGCAATGTAATCCAAGTAATATTTCCTTTTTTGCTTTATCTCTCATTTGAGTCTAGGTTTATGTAATGCCTTGATACATGGTCTACTCATACATGCATATGCATTTAACCATCTTAGTGAGCCTTAGGATTATCCTAGAATCCAACACAATAGGCTCGTCTTGACCAAAGACTCATTTGGAGTCTCTGGTTCTCCAACAGTCGACTGAGTGATTTCCAGTAGCCTGTCGAGCCTTCTATAGTCGACTGTGATGCACGGCTGAAGTCAACATTTCTATTGACTCTACTTGAGATTTTTGCATCAGTCGACTAATGCTCAGTTTACAGTCGCCTGTATATTTACAGTCGCTTGTGAATTGGTCAACAGTCGTTTGAGTAGCGTAAGTGCAATTTCTACCTCTCTCTGTTTTACTCCATCTCCTGCAGTAGCCGACTGATGAAGGATTTACAGTCGCCTGATTATTTTACAGTCAACTGTATCCTTGTCATCAGTCGCCTGTAAGCTTTCTGGAGAAAGAGTGCAGCTCTGTTTTATTCCATCCCCTGCAGCAGTCGCCTGCTGAAGGTTTTACAGGCGCCTGTCCTGTTTGTAGTCAACTGTATTGACTTCATCAGTCGACTATCGAGGCTCAGATTATAGCCGTTGGATATTTTCTAGCCGTTGGACATTCGACTGTCATTTGTTCATCAGTCGACTATCAGTGACGTTTCTGTCCAGAAACTAGCTGTTGCAGCTTTTTGTTTTTAGCTGTTTCCTTGGGTTTTGAGGGTTGATATAGGGTTCATATATATATATATATATATGAGAGGGCTGAGTTCATAGGAACTTCTTGATGCTATTTGCAAATCATTAGAGATTGATTAAGCCACTCTCAAACTCTCTCATTTCCCTTCTTAAGCTCTTATTCCTCTTCATGCATTGAAGTCCAGCTCAAGGAAAATCATCCAAGTGCTTTCAAGCAAATCTCAACACTTGGAGATCCTCTTCCATGCCTTGCATTCATCTATGAGTAAGCATCTCAAGGTATATGCAATAATATTTATTTTACTTGGTGTTTCTTTGTAACACTAATTCTCTTTATGTGAATTAGTCTTTCTCTCTTTGTGGGAGTATATCTCTTTGTGGGATTAGGATATTCTCTTAGTGGGAATAACTCTCTTTGTGGGAGTAACTCTCTTAGTGGGAGTTTGGTGTCCTAGTGTAGGGCTAACCCTAATTCTCTGAGTGGGAGTTAGTAATTCTCTAGGTGGGAGTATGACCCCTGTGTAGGGTTGGTTGGGTCCTTGTGTAGAGCAAAATCCTCTTGGTGATCTTTGTGGGATTTGTATTCACTTCTCTTTGTAGGATTATAGTGAATATTGGTGTGGCTGGATGTACCTAAGTTTGGGGAACCAGGGTATATTCTTGTGTTTGCGTTCGGATTGATTGTGTCAATTATTTCCTCTTGCATTTATTATTCCGTATTTGCAAGTTTAATTTTAATTGGACAATTTATTGCCATTACACTATTCACCCCTCCTCTAGTGTGTTGTTGTTAGTATTGCAAGGGTAAGGCTATCCTTACAATTGGTATCCGAGCGAGGTTATAGCATACTGCAACGATGGCATTCAACGCCTCATCCGCGTCTCATGAAGAATGTCTTTCTACCGTTTGACTCCCGCTCTTCAACGGAACCAAGTACCATAGTTGGAAGATCAGGATGATGATCTACATGAAGGGTCAAGACCTTTGGGACATAACGGAGTTGCCTTTTCAGGAGCCTACTTCACCCGTGGCTTCTAGAACTAAGGCGGAGAAGGACTCAATCAGAGTCAATGCAAGGGCTATGTATGCGTTCCATTGTGCCCTCACTCCGAATGAGTTCAACCGCATCTCCATGTGCAAATCGGCCATCGGAATTTGACATACATTGGAGATCTCTTATGAAGTGTTACTTCAACATAAGAAAGAGGTTCAACCAACCATGCCCGAGAAGAAAAAGGGGGTTGCATTCCATGTCGAGAAGGAGCCATTCAAGTGGAGAAAGAAGCTCCAACGGGAAGCTCCGAGTGAAGAAGAAGAAGAAGAAGATGTTAGCAATGATGATTACATCGAGCTTGCCAAGCAATTCAAGGCATTCCTCAAGGACATGCAAGGTAGACCTTTGTCAAAGTTTACCTCCAAGTCTAACAATTCTATTTGTTTCAATTGTAGAGGAAAAGGTCATCTTTCTACCGAATGCCCTTCCAAACCCACCAAAGATACCTATAAGGGCAAAGGGAAGAAGAATTGGAAAGTCAAGTCCGAGTTCAAGAACCAAAAGAAGGGACTTATCGACATGTTTGATGATTCCAATGTGGACACATCTAGTGATGAAGAAGAGGATGAGAAGGAGCAAGCTCATGTGTGCTTTGCGGCTTTTAATGATTCTTCATCAATCTCCTCTAGCTCAAGCGATGAAGATATAGAGGCATGGCTCAACTCCAATGAAGAAATGTGCTTCATGGTTAATGGGGAAGAGTCTTCGTCAAGCTCTAGCGAGGAGGAAAACGATGAGGAAGTTGAGGAGGAAAAGCTATCCTACGAGGAGCTCGAATACCGCTTCAATGTGGCCTCCAACTTGGCAAGTAAGTGCATCGACTCATATGATAAATTGAAAGCTAAATTTAAGAATGCTATGAGTAGGGTGCATGCTCTAGAATCATCTAGTGTAAATAATCATGATCCTTTGCATGCTTATGACACTAGTGAGAGACACACACTTGCCTCTCAAGTTAAGGAAGTGAGTTTGTCTAATGATAATCTTGTTACTCAAAACCTTAGCTTAGAAACTCACATTCAACAACTTACGTTGAAATGTGAAGATGAATCACGTAAGCTCAAAAGCTTTGTGTATTCTAGGGATTCACTCCACGATTTGCTTGAAAAACAACATCCGGAAAATCATAGAGGAGGCTTGGGATATATTCAAAATATGGTACCCAAACCCACCTCTAATTCCTCTTTTGGTGCTAATACAAGAAAAATTGCTAAAACACCTAAGAAGAATCACCATGCCTTCTTGTATAACAATAACATTAACAAGAAGCATGTAAATCACAAGGTGATGAGAAAAATGAAAACTCTTCATTTTTTGCTAAGAAGCAAAATCCTCATTTTATGCATGCCAAGAAATTAGTTTCTGCACCAAAGCATGCCACATCAACCCCTCTTGCAAAGGCAAAACCCTTGCCTAGGAAATCCTTGAGTTTATGGATTCTCACTAAGGTTAGTGTACAAGAGAGGGATAGTTACATCAACTCTCTAGTTAGGGATGTGATCACCTCATGTGATTACATTAGGAAATCAAACTCCTCTTGGGTTTGGTTTCCTAATGTTTAGGTTCCTCACGCATATGCATATTGTATGGGTGTTTTGCTTAAATGTTTATTTTTAGCATACCCATTGTTTGTGTGTGTGTTTCATGATTTTGAAAATATTTTCAAACTTATTTTTCATGAAAATGAGGATCTTGGGGAAGACATTGACATACATGCATTTGTCGATCCATATGTATGTCAATGGGGGAGTTAATATGTTGTATGTTTAAAATATCTTAAAACATATTTTGACTCTCATTTCGGGGTGTGTTTGAGATCATTGTTTAAAATTGATTATATTTTGTTCTCAAACTAAGCTCCTTAGATATTGCCAACATGTTTCATGTTTTATTTTGTTTTGGCAATATCATTGTGTATCTTTGAAGCTTGATTTTTCCATATCTATTGTTTTGATACACTTTAGGCCCATGGCTCCAATATATGTATATCAATTGGTAAAGAGGATTATTTTCCAAGATTCTTTGTCTACAATTGGTATTACTTCAATTGTTAGAGATTGTTTATCTCCTACTTTACAATTGGTATTAGATCTTAGAAGTCAAGACTTGACCATTTCTATGATCTAGGGGAGCATGGGATAGTGATTGATACCCACTAAATTTTAAAATTTGTATCATACATCTCCTTATATATCTTGCATATTGTCACATCTTTGATTAAGATGTCCACCTTTTTGACGATGTCAATGGGGAGAGATATATGGGATTGTGTAACCATTCATGTTTGCATGATATTGTCTATTGCAATTAGTTTATGTAATCCATTCATACCTATTATATGTCACCTTGTTGTCTCATTATTTCTTTTGGTATAATGTGTATTTTCTATTTTGTATCTCTTTTACACTTGGTGCATATAAGTAGGGGGAGCTCATTAGCATTGTGCTTTATTTCTTTTTTGTTTTACAAAATGTGTGTCATCATCAAAAAGGGGGTGATTGTTGAGTATTGGTGTTTCATACCAATATTATTTTGATGATGATCACAATATTATGTTGTTGCTAATGACTCTCTTGTTTTAGTCTCTTAGTTACTTTTCAAGAGTATCATTTTTGGAGACTAAACACTTGGTGCAAGGATGGACATCAAGTGGAGAGGGCCAAAGCTTGGACTCAAGGGGTGCCAAAGCTTGGAGATGATGGAGAGCATCAAGGCATCAAGATTGAAGCCATAGACTGTAAGGAAAGCAAAGTAATCCAAGTAATATTTTCTTTATTGCTTTCTCTCTCTTTTAAGTCTAGGTTTATGTAATGCCTTGATAGATGGTCTACTCATACATGCATATGCATTTAACCATCTTAGTGAGCCTTAGGATTATCCTAGAATCCAACCTAATAGGCTCATCTTGACCAAAGACTCATTTAGAGTCTCTGGTTCTCCAACAGTCGCCTGCTGAAGGGTTCACAGTCGACTGGGTGATTTCCAGTAGCCTGTCGAGCCTTTTATAATCGATTGTGATGCACGGCTCAAGTCAACATTTCTATTGACTCTACTTGAACTTTTCGCATCAGTCGACTAATGCTCAGTTTACAGTCGCCTGTATATTTACAGTCACTTGTGAATTGGTCAACAGTCGTCTGAGTAGCGTAAGTGCAATTTCTGCCTCTATCTGTTTTTCTCCATCTCCTGCAACAGCCGACTGATGAAGGATTTACAGTCGCCTGATTATTTTACAGTCGACTGTATCCTTGTCATCAGTCGCCTGTATGCTTTCTGGAGAAAGAGTGCAGCTCTCTTTTTTATTCCATTTCCTGCAGCAGTCGCCTGCTGAAGGTTTTACAGGCGCCTGTCCTGTTTGTAGTCGACTGTATTGACTTCATCAGTCGACTGTCGAAGCTCAGATTATAGCTGTGAGATATTTTCTAGCAGTTGGACAGTCGACTGTCATTTGTTCATCAGT
Source organism: Scilla litardierei (assembly GCA_030789695.1). NCBI lineage: Eukaryota > Viridiplantae > Streptophyta > Magnoliopsida > Asparagales > Asparagaceae > Scilla > Scilla litardierei. Next base: position 144,452,193 of record CM061136.1, read on the forward strand.
CGACTGTCAGTGACGTTTCTGCCCAGAAATTAGCCGTTGCAGCTTTTTGTTTTTAGCTGTTTCCTTGGGTTTTGAGGGTTGATATAGGGTTCAAATATATATGAGAGGGCTGAGTTCATAGGAACTTCTTGATGCTATTTGCAAATCATTAGAGATTGATTAAGCCACTCTCAAACTCTCGCATTTCCCTTCTTGAGCTCTCATTCCTCTTCATGCATTGAAGTCCAGCTCAAGGGAAATCAACCCAGTGCTTTCAAGCAAATCTCAACAATTACAGATTCTCTTCCATGCCTTGCATTCATCTATGAGTAAGCATCTCAAGGCATATATAAGAGCATTTATTTTACTTAGTGTTTCTTTGTAACACTAATTCTCTTTGTGGGAATTAGTCTTTCTCTCTTTGTGGGAGTATATCTCTTTGTGAGATTAGGATATTCTCTTAGTGGAAATACTCTCTTTGTGGGATAACTCTCTTAGTGAGAGTTTGGTGTCCTAGTGTAGGGCTAACCCTAATTCTCTGAGTGGGAGTTAGTAATTCTCTAGGTGGGAGTTTGACCCCTGTGTAGGGTTGGTTGGGTCCTTGTGTAGGGCAAAATTCTCTTGGTGAGGTATCTCTTTGTGGGATTTGTATTCACTTCTCTTTGTGGGATTATAGTGAATATTGGTGTGGCTGGACATACCCAAGTTTGGGGAACCAGGGTATATTCTTGTGTTTGTGTTTGGATTGATTGTGTCAATTATTTCCTCTTGCATTTATTATTCCGCATTTACAAGTTTAATTTTAATTGTAAAATTTATTGCCATTACACTATTTACCCCCCTCTAGTGTGTTGTTGTTAGTATTGCAAGGGTAAGGCAATCCTTACAACTATTTATCACATCACTCATCAAAACCAAGTAAATGGAGACAATATCAACATTAACATTATATAAAGATAACACAATGACATAATTCCACTGATAATAAAGTTATATATATATATATATATATATATATATATATATATATATATATATATATATATATAATGGGTATCATTCGCCATATGAGGCAAAGCCTCATATGCCCTCCCACATAAAGGGGGCAAGTACAAGCCCACATTTCCCCTCATCTCCTACAATATTTTTTGAAATGTTTTTTCATGGGGTTGTTGTTCACATCATGGATGATCAACATACCAAATTTCAAGGGATTCCAATACTTTTGAGCCCCCATATACCCCTTACAACTTCAACGGTCTGAAAACGTGCTGGAAACCCCACGAAGTTGCAAGGGGTAGATGTGGGCTCAAAAGTATTAGAATCCCTTAAAATTTGGTATGTTGATCAACCATAAGGTGAACAACAAACCAACATATGAAAAAAAATTTCAAAAAAATGTTGGAGATGGGGGAAACGGGGGCGCCTCCTTAGATTGAATCTAAGGAGGCACCTTAGGATCCCATTACCATATATATATACATATAGGAGGAAGTAAAGCAGGCAGTATTCCAAATATGAGTGGATAAATCTCCTGGGCCGGATGGGTACAAAGGATTTTTCTATCAACATTGCCGGAGCGTTATTGGTACTGATGCAACTGAAGCAATTCTTTATTTTTTCGTTCTAGCAAATTGATACACCCGATAAATCATACTAATCTCACCCTTGTGCCTAAGAATGCAAATGCCATGGGGCTGGGGGACTATAGACCGATAGCTTGTTGCAATGTCTTTTACAAAATTATTAGCAAAATAATTTGCAACAGGCTTAAGGTGTTAATCCATGAGTTAATATCCCCTAACCAATCTGCTTTTCTAAAAGGGAGATTATTATCTGATTTTGCTTTGCTTGCACATGAACAGCTCAGGGATTTTAGTAATCCAATGGGTGCTAGGGCTTGCCTCAAGTTGGACTTGAAAAAGGCGTTTGCAAGTGTTAATAGAGATTTCATTTTCTACATATTGCACCAAATGGGATTTGGGGATAAATTTATTTCATGGCTTAAGGAGTGTATCACCAGCCCAACTTTTTCTGTTATGGTCAATGGTTCACAAGTTGGGTATTTCAGTGGAAATAGAGGTCTTAGGCAAGGGGACCCCATTTCTCCTTACCTATTTGTTATCACTATGGAAGCTTTCTCTCTCCTTATTGAAGATGCCATTATTACTCGTATTATTCAGCCAATGCAACGTACAGGTTCCATTTGTAGGATCCTGTCCAAAACAGAGTTAGGATCGATAACATGAAGTTTAGACTTACGCTTGCGTATGCGGCACGGTAGTCTACGAACTTCGCCTTCGGATTCGCCACGACGGATCGAGTCTTCTCACGAACGGAGTAAGGCTACTAATCCACAATCTAAATCTCTACTTTAGATTAAGAACTTGGATAAGAGGGAGAGAAAGGATTTCTGCAGAGCTTCGCTAGGATGAAGATGCATGCATGAATTTCATGCAAAAATGGTGTAAGAAATGGCTTACCCTTGGGTCTTATTTATAGCCCCCAAGGTAGTTATTTTAGGGTAAGTTGTTCCTTTGGAACAACTTAATTAAGGTGTACCATGATACATGGCACATTATAAGCTTAAGTTGTACCATATGCATGGTACAACATAAGCTTAAGATATTCCCCCTTTATTAGCCATATGTCGCATGCACTTATGCATATATAATGCGACTTTCCCACTCATCCAGAGATCCTCTCCGCAAGGGAACAGATTCCCTTTGTACACGACTTCGTGTACGCGACGTTCGAGGTCCGTATTCCCTCGTACATCCCCCACAAGGGTGTATAAACGTCTTCCATATCCAACATCTCCCACTCACACTTGAGGGGATTGTAAGAGAACGTCTTTCCCTTAGTTCTTTCATCTATCATACCGAGAAATAGACCGTGCGACCGTCATGCGCGTAGAGTCTGTTGTTGTGCACTTGTTAGAGATACACAACGACCTCGAAGGTGCAAAGTTGAGTAGTTCAACGCATGCTTTACCCTAGATTATTTCTTCACATTTCTTATACTTTATATTCAACAATTGAATCCCATCTGGATCACAATTGGCTGGCCAGCTTTGAATCATTAAAGTCCAAATGTGAATACGAAATCAATCTTCCTCTTCTTGCGAACCTTCTGATCTTGACTTGATTCGCTTTTCTAACGTGTCCCGCCGAGCCGAATTATCATAGCCCATAAGTAACACGCTAAGATAGCGATCATCTTGTCAAATCTAAAGGAACCAATTGGAGTCCTTGAGGGTAAGAGTTAAGGCCCATATGGCCTTTGAGTCTCACATAATAGCAAACACTATTGCTACTAACTCAGTGGTCGAAATGCATACGTGGTATGAACACGTATTACAACATCACTCCTTTCCCAGGGAGAGTATGTCTTAATGATGTTGTACGGATGAAAAGATCAGACACCACAGTGCCTATCTTTTTGAGTCCCTTTACTACTCGTGAAATATTCACAGACTCTCATCCTGCATAAGACAGATAGGATTTAAAAAATCCTACGAGATCTTTTTCAAATATCCTTGTGATACAGATCTCAGATCTTTTGTAAGCATCTATATGATGCAGATCTTTCATTCGACTATCTTGTTTAAGTCATGACTCTAAATCATTCGTCTAATGATTTTTGACTTTAAACTAGTCTCATCTCTATCTTATCCATCTGATAAGATAAGGCGGTTGCTCATGTGAGAGAGCCAACCTTTATCTGTCCGACATACACACAATTCAGCTGAGATTTCAAAAATGTACACAAACATTTCTTAAGAAATTCATATGCAATGTTTGAAAAAGAACTTATTCTTTTATTAAATTTGATCTTTCTTAGACATGGGAATATATATTGGTACAACTCAGCTCATACGCAATCCTTGGGATGATAAGTGTTTATAAAACACATTTCTGGGGATCGCTTTCGTAAGCTGATCCTCTATCATCTCATGCGTAGATATGTACCTTATGTCTACCTTCTTGGTTTTATCATAGTCTTTTGCAAATCTGCAGTTCCTTTAAGATACTGCATTATTCTCTTAACTGCTTTCCAGTGTTCTTGCCCTGGGTTGGATTGGTAACAGCTTACCATTTCCAACGGCAAAACAGATGTCCGGTCTCGTACACACCATAGCGTACATAAGACTATCAACTGCACTGGAATATGGAACTTTTTCCATAATTTCCTTTTCCTTTTGGTTCTTTGGACACGATTCCAGATATAAATTATCGCATATGCTTATATGAATATCAATGGACTTGCAGTCCTGCATATTAAATCGTTCTAGAACCTTCTTTATATAAGTCTCCTGTGAAAGAGAAGAAGTTTCTTCGAACGATTCCTTGAAATCTTAACTCCAAGGATATATGCGGCTTTTCCTATGCCTTTCATCTCAAATACTGATGAAAAGCCAAGCCTTGATACTCATCACAAAGCCCCTGTCATTTCTGGCTATTAAAATGTCAACTACATATAGAGACATGATAATATACTTGCTTTTAATCCTCTTGATATATACTCAGTTATCTTCATCAAGCATGGAAAATCCATTTGATAAGACAACTTCTTGAAATTGTATATACCATTGCCTCGAGGATTATTTAAGACTATATATGGACTTACGAAGTTTACAAACCTTATGTTTGTTTCCTTCTTTTACAAACCCTGTTGGTTGTTCCATATAGATCTCCTCGTCCAATTCTCCATTGAGAAAAGCAGGTTTTACATCCATCTGATGTAATTCGAGGTATAAGCAAGCTACCATTGCCAGAATCATGCGAATCAAGGTAAAACGCACAACAGGTGAGAAGGTCTCTTCGTAGTCTATCCCTTCCTGTAGCGTAAAACCTTTCGCGACAAGGCGAGCTTTATATCTGTCAATAGAGCCATCAGCCTTATGCTTGATCTTGAGAACCCATTTGTTCCCAATTGCTCTATGTCCTCTGGGTAAGTTAACTAAGTCCCAGACTTGGTTAACTTTCATGGATTTCAATTCCTCCTTCATCGCTTCCATCCATTTGTCTTTCGCAGGGCATGATGCGGCCTATTTGAAAGTAGCAGGCTCGTCATCATCTTGTAGTAAAGTCATAAAGGTTTACGGAAATTCATCCTCAAAGACTTAGAGGAGCCAACCTTGTACGACTACTACGTCGTATTTGAGATTTCTTCAAGTCCTTGTTGACTCAAAGTTAGATCAATTCTAATATCACTCCCACTTGGAATGTCGTTAGAATTGCTCCCACTTGGATCATTATTCCCGTATGGAATAGGATAATCGTCATTCGTATAATCCATTGGTGAAGGTTGAAACGTATTTTCGTTTTCACCAAGAATTCTCCCACTCGAATGAGGTAATCCTTCTTGATCATAAATCTCAAATAAAGATAAGTCCTGACTTATCTCGCCCTGTCTTGGAAACTCGTATTCCAAGAAAGTGACATCCCTCGATTCAAACTCAATTAGCCCACCTTTGTCTTCCTGACTAACAAACATATAACCTTTGGAGTTTTCTGCGTATCGTATAAAGATACGTTTCCTTCCCCTTGGCCCAAGTTTGCCATACTTATGGGAGGAAATATGTGCGTAGAATGCACAACCCCAAGGTTTCAAAATGTCTAAGTCAGGAGAACTTTGGTTCCACAACTCATAAGGAGTGGAGCTAACTGATTTCGAGGGTACGCGGTTCAAAATGAAAGCGGCCGTCAATAATGCATCACCCCAAAAGGTGATTGGCAAGTTAGCTTGCTCCATCATTGAACGGACCATTTTTCATTAAAGTCCTATACCTCCTTTCTGCAACACCAATTTGTTGAGGAGTATAGGGCATAGTTACCTGATGTACTATGCCTTTTTCATCACAAAGTTCCTTTAAACTTGTTGACTGATATTCACCGCCCCTATCGGTTCGCATGACCTTAATCTTGCGATCTAATTGATTCTCCACTAAACTCATATAGTTTTTAAAGCAGGTTTAGTGCTTTCACTTTGTGGGATATCAAATAGATATGACCGAATCGGGTGAAATCATCAATAAAAGTGATGAAAAATAGGGCCTCCCGCGTCTTGTCTTGACATTCATCGGACCACATATGTCTGAATGGATAAGCTGTAATGGAACCTCGGCCCTTGTGCCGGTTCCAAACGGCTTGCGACAAGATTTCCTCACAAGGCAATGTTCGCAGGTCGACATTTCAACCTTTGAAACATTAGATAGAAGGCCACGTTTGGCAAGTCTATCTATACGCATTGGTCCAATATGACCAAGCCTTGCGTGCCAACAAATTATATTAGACTCATTAGTCAAAGAATTTGTCACAAGGAAATTTTCATTACATGAGGAAATACATTGTACTTATTACAATAAATCCTTTGAAATACAAACCCAGTACCAATAAAGGAATTATTACAAAATAGGTCCATATTACAATCATGAAGGAACCAACTATAACCCAGACCCATTAAATTGACCACAGTATTAATATTCCTTTGAATATATGGAATGAAGAGAACATCATAAAGTAGGAGAGTGTGGCCGTTGTCCAAGTCTAGCTTGCAATTCCCAACGCCTTTCTCTACAACACGTGTGTTGTTTCCTACATTGATCCACTTCATTTCTTGGTGTATCCAGTGATACTCCACGAAGGACCATCTGTCCTTTGCTATGTGGTCGGTGGCACCTCGTCACTTCCACTCGTACACGAACGAGCATAGTGACCGAGTTTGTTGCACTTGAAGCACTTGATCCTTTTCAAGTCTTTCTTCTTGTGCCATTTCTTGTGCCCACCCTTATATTTGGGTTCCTTGGTAGACTCAGGTTGCTTATTACGTTCATTAGAAGACTTCGAACGATCTTTACGTTTCTTTCCCCCGTGTGAGGAACTAGCAACCATGTGCACTTCTGCACTTGGCTTGGCAGCCGCAAGCCGCTCTTCCTCTAATTCGAGGTGCTTGGAAACATCGTTGAAGGTCTTGATGCTCTCATTATGAGTGAGATGCATCTTCATCTGATCCCACCCATTTGGTAGGGAACGTATGACTGCTTGGATTTGTTGCTCATCAGTGAGCACATGACCTGCGTCCTTTAACTCCGAGATAAGGTTCGCCATATGTCGCAGATGTTTCCCCATGGAATGATCTGGACATTTCTTATATGAATCGAACCTTATAGTTAAGGCGCGAAGTTTGGACACCGATGTGCCACCGAACTTCTCCTCTAGCTTGGACCATATGTCCATGGCTAGGTCATGTTCTCGGAAGATGCGCATTATGTCATCAGCCATACTGCTTAATAACGTAATGCGCGTTATCTTGTTCTTCCGAGACCAAGCATCAAAAGCTTCCTTGTCTCGTCTGTGTTGGGCCGTAGTGCCCAACTCAGGTTCAATCATTACGTTCTTTAGAGTTTCGAGCACTTCTTGCTCCTCTAAAACGTATTGTATCTTGATGGACCAAAGTTTGTAATTATCGCCGTTGAGTTTTTCACCTTTGTTTAACTCAGCGACGATATTCTTTGAAGCGGAAGACATTTTACTTTTAAAATGCTGCAAAAGACACAAAACCGAAGGTTTGATCAAAAACATTGCATAAAAATTCTTAAAATATAACTCCCACTTGAAATGATAATAGAATATCCCATTTGGATAGTTCTAAAAATTCAAATCCCACTTGGAATTATATTATATTTGATAAGTTACTTTCGAAAAATATTGAAGATGTTGTTCTAGAATCGAAAAGGTCTCTTCGATTCCAATCACCATCTAGAACAACCTTCAATATTCCCCCATCACTTATCAAACAATAGTACTCTTATAGTACTAGCAGCGGAAAACGAGTTTGAAAACGTATTTTTCAGATATAATTCCCACTTGAAATGATAATAGAATATCCCATATGGATAGTTCTAAAATCAACTCCCACTTGGAATGATATTCATAATTCGATAAGTTACTTTCGAAAAATATTGAAGATGTTACTCTAGAATCGGAAAGGTCACTTTGTTTCCAATCACCATCTAGAGTAACTTTCAATATTTCTCCCTCACTTTATCAAATGTTAGTACTCTTATAGTACTTTGCAGCGGAAAAGCGTTTTTTTTTTGAAAACTTATTTTTCAAAACGTATGAAAAAGTATTTTTCAAAAAAAATGAATATTTCATCTTAGTACCCTTATGATACTTAGTGAAACATTCGGCACTTCCTGACCATTTGTCGGGAGTGAGCCGTAGCCGTGCCTAGGTCGGATCCCCCTTTTGGGATTTTCTGCAAACTATCGTCGCTGTCTCCCGTATGGATCCAGGCGTTTCTCCCCGTATGAGAGAATTTTGATGCAGACGACTGTCGTTTGGCCCCGGATGGGCTAGTTGGCACGTTCATGTTCAACCAAGGCCTTTTGCCGAATTGGTCTGAATCACTGCCGGCGAATGCCGATCAGTCCGGCCCCCGGCCAGGCCCTGACCGCTGCCAGAGACGGCCTGCGGCAGCTCTGGCCACTGCCAGGGCCGGCCTGGCCGCTGGCCTGGCCTCGGCCAGAGGCCGGCCAGGCCTCTGCCTGGCCTGGCCTAGGCCAGAGGCCCCTGGCCGGGGCCAGGGCCCCTGCCCTGGCCTCTGCCAGGGCGGCCAGGCCCTGGCCTGAGGCCAGGGCGCCGCCCTGGCCTCTGCCAGGGCGGCCAGGCCCCTGGCTGGGGGCCAGGGCCCCTGCCCAGGCCCCGGCCAGGGCGGCCAGGCCCTGGCCTGAGGCCAGGGCGCCGCCCTGGCCTCTGCCAGGGCGGCCTGGCCCCTGGCCGGGGGCCAGGGCCCCTGCCCTGGCCCCGGCCAGGGCTGCCAGGCCCTGGCCTGATGGCCAGGGCGCCGCCCTGGCCTCTGCCAGGGCGGCCTGGCCCCTGGCCGGGGGCCAGGGCCCCTGCCCTGGCCCCGGCCAGGGCTGCCAGGCCCTGGCCTGAGGCCAGGGCGCCGCCCTGGCCTCTGCCAGGGCGGCCAGGCCCCTGGCCTGAGGCCAGGGCGCCGCCCTGGCCTCTGCCAGGGCGGCCTGGCCCCTGGCCGGGGCCAGGGCCACTGCCCTGGCCCCGGCCAGGGATGTCTGGCCCTGGCTTGGCCGCGGCCGGCCAGGGCCGGCCGGCCATGGCCATGGCCGGCCAAGGCCGGCCGGCCATGGCCCGGCCATGGCATATTGGCCTTGACCGGCCATGGCCTTTTGGCCATGGCCGGTTTCCCCTTTCATGGGTGGCCGCACACCTCCGCCGGAGGGGGGTTGCCGCGGTGGTTATTGGCCGTAGCCAACCCTCTCCGCATGGGGTGGGGGGTGCATGGCCTTCATAACCCATTTGGTCATGGTGCACATGCACAAAAAAAATTCATCTTCCCCGATGGGAATAACCACCACCTTCTTCTCCGGTGAAGCACCCGTTCGTCGAGGAAGTAGTTGTCCTCCAATGGCCGTGTGCCAAAAAATGAACCCACTTCAAAAATTCGTAAACTACGCGCTCCACATGAAGAGAGCGCCCATTCCCTATGAATGGAGACTCAGCATCCATGAAGAGAGCGAGTTTGACGATATGAACGGTCGGTTCTTCCCGTCACGGAGAGTTCCTGCCATATCCGTAATGACAGAAGACCCTAACGTGAAAAGAACAACCGCTGCGTTCTCTCCGTCACGAAGCGTTCCTACCATATCCGTAATGGTAGGATACCCATCCGTGAAAAAGACAACGACTCGTTCATAGTTTCTCCGGGGCGAACCCGTATGGCTCTGATACCAATGTAGGATCCTGTCCAAAACAGAGTTAGGATCGATAACATGAAGTTTAGACTTACGCTTGCGTATGCGGCACGGTAGTCTACGAACTTCGCCTTCGGATTCGCCACGACGGATCGAGTCTTCTCACGAACGGAGTAAGGCTACTAATCCACAATCTAAATCTCTACTTTAGATTAAGAACTTGGATAAGAGGGAGAGAAAGGATTTCTGCAGAGCTTCGCTAGGATGAAGATGCATGCATGAATTTCATGCAAAAATGGTGTAAGAAATGGCTTACCCTTGGGTCTTATTTATAGCCCCCAAGGTAGTTATTTTAGGGTAAGTTGTTCCTTTGGAACAACTTAATTAAGGTGTACCATGATACATGGCACATTATAAGCTTAAGTTGTACCATATGCATGGTACAACATAAGCTTAAGATATTCCCCCTTTATTAGCCATATGTCGCATGCACTTATGCATATATAATGCGACTTTCCCACTCATCCAGAGATCCTCTCCGCAAGGGAACAGATTCCCTTTGTACACGACTTCGTGTACGCGACGTTCGAGGTCCGTATTCCCTCGTACATCCCCCACAAGGGTGTATAAACGTCTTCCATATCCAACACCATTTCCCATCTTCTATTTGCGGATGATCTGTTATTATTTTGTCGCGCAAATTTCAAGTCCATTGAGGGGCTTAAAGTATTGCTATCAGACTTTTCTACCCTAACAGGTTTGCAAATAAACATGGACAAAAGTACGACTATTTTCAGCAAGGGAACCAAACATCCTACTGAATTGGCCCACCACTTGGGTGTCAAAATGGGATCCTGTTTCACAACATATCTGGGGTTGCCATTATCTACAAAGTATCCTAAACCATCTATGTATGCCAGATTGGTGGACAAATGCAAAAAAGGCTTGTTGGATGGACATCATCTATGCTCTCTATTGCTGGCAGAATTGAACCGGTGAAGACTGTTATCTATGGTATGGTCTATTTCTGGATGCAGGCTTACAGAATACCTAAATCTGTCTTACGCGCCATTACTACAGCATGCAGATGATTCATTTGGGGTTCTTCACATATTTGGTCATGGAAGGATATGTGCACTCCTAAGGAGGAGGGGGGAGTATGCATGAGATTACTTTCTGATATCAATCATGCTGCAGGGGTTGGTTTAACGTGGCGAATGTTATCATTGCAAGGCCTTTGGGGCGTTTCATGAAAGACACTTACAGAGATTCTGCTTCCTTCTTCATGGCGAATGGTAAAACAACCCAATCTGGTACATGGAAATTTATGTTGCATTGCAGGAAGTATTCCAAGAAGCTAATAAAGAGGTATGTTCGTGATGGTACAACAACTCTTTTTTGGCATGATAATTGGCTCCCTTGTGGGCCTCTCTCTGATATATATGATGTCCCCCATCTGAAAGCAATAAAATAGTAAGTGAGTATTGGTCTAGCTCGAATTGGATTCAAACGCCTTTTATTGACCAAATTCGGCCATTGCCTCATCCTGTAAAGCTTTGCCAAGGTTTTGATTACTAGGCATGGGCTCCTAGCTCTTGTTTTAAATTCAAGGAGGCCTGGGAAGGGGCCAGGCGACCAGGAGTGGTTTTTCCCTACTACAAATTAATTTGGTACAAGTGTCATGTTCCAAAAATGGCTTTAACATTACTATGGGCCTTCCATGGGAAGCTCCAAACTAGGGATCTCCTGATTAAATGGGGAATATCCTCCTCCCCTGACTGTGTTTTATGTGAAGATGGTGCGGCCGAAACCATTGGGCACCTATTTTTTGAATGCCCCTATTCATGCTATATCCTTCGTAGGAGTCTTCTTAAACTAGGTGTGGAAAGTTAGATTGGGGCTGTTGTACCAGAAGTGGGAGATTATTTTCTTGCTCATTTTGCAAGTAAAAATAACATGAGTGTGCTTGCCAAAACCATACTTGCAGCTATGGTTTGGCATGTTTGGAGAGAAAGAAATCAGAGGATATTCAGAGATATTAAAAAGCCGAGAACAGTTTTGTTTGAGGAGATTGCATCTAATGTCAGGACTGTGCTCAAAGATCTGGATATTCATGCTCCAGAATCAGCTATTGATATGTCAAACTGGGAGGTCAGGGATGATGGCTAGAGATATTTTCTTTCCACTTTACTGGTATACGTGGTTGGTTGGTTGGTAGATGGTGACAGCGCTTGTGCCCTCTCTTGTCTCCAATCAATTCACCACCTTAAAATACCTCTTTTGTATGTTTTGTACATTTTTACATATTAATAAAGATTCACACTAACTTTCCAAAAAAAATGTACATGTATACATATACATATATGTATATGTACATGTATACATATACATATATGTATATGTACATGTATACATATACATATATGTATATGTATATGTATACATATACATATATACATATATATAGACACACACACACATATATATATATGACAAGTAAGGGGAACTTTATTAAGATCAAAGGTGATGTACAAAAAATTGGAGTGCTTCTTAGAGTAGTAGAAAGAAGAGAGATAGGGGATATGGCACAAGCGCCGTCACCCTATACTTACTAAATTCTACTGCTAAGAAGTGCTCCAGGAACAAAATAAAAAATACATATATACAGTGTTTCCCATGTAAATTAGCCCGCATCCAAAAATCCCCAATTCGAGAAAGGGGTTATATCTGATGCCTCGTCAAGGTCTAAGTCTCGTAAAGAAATAGCGACATCAGCAACAATGTCCTCAAATACCAAAGTCTTACACTTTTTCCTGGCCTCAAAGATACGCAAATTGCGTTGCTTCCAAATAAGCCAAACCATCGCCGCTAGTGCCGCCCTAGCCAGCAACCCAATTGGCTCATTTACCTTATATCTGGATTGGATCAAGCTACAAACACCAGGCAAGTTAGGCGGCGAAATCCCTGAATACCCGGGCTTGAGTAAGCTTCTGGTGAGTATATATTTGGAGAAAGAACATTCAAAGAATAGGTGTGCCCCGCTTTCCTGGACTTCCGCATCACAAAGAACACAATCTTGCGTCAAAATAATCCCTCTCCTGAAAAGAATATCCTTAGTTGGAAGCTTACCATGCAAGGCCCGCAAGAGAGAGAGTGCGAATTTGGGAATGTGCTTCTTGTACCAAACAATGCCGTGGAATGCAAATTGAGGACCGGGAGTGCAGGTGCCTTTCCACGCTGACTTGAAGGAGAATGCCGGCCCCTCAGTCCATTTCCAGAGATCCGCATGATCAGCTAGAGCAACATTGAGTAGGTGAAGATGGAGGGGACCTTTGGGGTGCCATTTGTCATACCAGAAAGAAGTAGAAGTTCCATCACCAACGACACGTTTGATTAGTTTCTGAGAGAAACAGCGGTACCTTAGCATATACTTCAACGTACCAGACATGGATGGGAGGGGCCGGGTGCTGTAGAATTCCTTGGTATGCTGCCTTTTCATATGAAGTGCCCATAGACCCGGTGAGTTTAGAAATCTCCAGGTTAGGCGAATTCCTGAAGCTGCATTCAAATCCTTCAGTTGTCGAAGTCCAATGCCACCTTCCCGCTTAGGCACACAACAGTCTTTCCAAGCCCAAAGGTTAAATTTTCCCCAAATGAATTTCCTACAGGCAGAGTTGATGGTCTTAATAACAGTATTAGGGATGTGGTAAGCTTGCATCCAGAAGTTCACCATGCCATAGATAACACTTCGAACCAATTCAATTTTTCCCACCATAGAAAGAAGGGAGGAAGACCGCCCCAGTAATCTCTTCTTGCATTTATCAATCAACCTCACAAACATAGATGATCTAGGGTAGTTTGAAGAAAGTGGAAGACCCAGGTAGATAGAAAATGATGTAACCATTTTAATGCCAAGAGAAGCCGCCAATCCTCTAGCATCCCGAACACCTTTACTGAATATGGCAGAGCTTTTATCCCAATTAATCTGGAGACCAGTATAGAGATGTAGAGTGTGTAAGACTTGTTTGAGACCATCAATAGAGTGTGGCGTGGCCCTGCAGAACACCAAGAGATCATCTGCGAACAATAGGTGGGAGATAGTCCCCACTCTTTTCAAAGGAAGTATAGAAAGTGAGGCTTCCGCCCTAGCCATCAGCAGAGAAAATGCCTCCAAAACAAGAACAAAAAGGTAGGGAGAAAGCGGGTCACCCTGTCGCAAACCTCTGTTGGAGGTAAAGTATCCTTCAGGAGAGCCCTCAATAAGTACAGAGAATACAGGAGAAGAGATACATTCAGCTATCCAGCCAATAAATTTATGTGAAAAACCCATCTGGTGGAGTTGGAAGTAAATGAATTCTCTGTTGACACTGTCGAAGGCTTTAGCAGGTCCAATTTGATACATGTTCTAGCACCCATGGGATTGCTGAAGTCCCTAATCTGCTCATGAGCAATAAGAGTACAATCTGCAAGTAATCTATCCTTGAGGAAAGCAGCTTGATTAGGGGAAACTAAATCAGAAATAACATGCTTCAGCCTGTTGCATAAGACATTACTGATAATTTTATATAAAACATTGCAGCAGGAAATGGGCCTATAGTCGCTTAGCCCAGAGGCAGTAGCACTCTTAGGGACAAGAGTCAGAAAAGTATGATTAATACGGTTGGGCATATTGCTAGAAGTAAAGAAATATGAGCTAACAGAGATGACATCATCCCTTATTACCTCCCAAGTATGATGGTAGAATGAAGCATTAAAACCATCAGGACCAGGCACCTTATCTTTCCCAATCTGAGAAGCAGCGAAAGAAATCTCAGATTCAGTAACCTGTCTCTCCATCCAGATCGAAACTTCCTGAGTTAAGATTCGCTTAGGAGGGAGATTGGGAAATACATTCCAATAATCCGACTGCGAATATAATTTCATATAGTAGGAAGAAGCTGCCTGCCTGAAGGAAATAGGGTCATGACTCCGTTGCCCACTAGGAGACATTAAATGGCTAAGATTGTTGTGACACTGCCTGGACTTCATAGCAGCATAAAAAAATTTGGAATTCCTGTCACCAAGGTTTAGCCAATTTTGTCTGCTCTTCTGCCTCAAATCCGCCTCCTCCAAATCAAGTGCCTTTGCCAAATCAAAAGAGGCCTGCCTTTCTTTATCTTGTAATGCAGGGTCGAAGGCAATATTGGGATTGTTTTGCAAAGATTCCAGGATGTTGCGACATGAAACAACTCCAAGCTTTTCCTTGTATGTAGAAGCCCAAGGCTTAAGGAAGTTCTTTAGGTACTTAAGGTTGCCAGCCAAACGGTGCAAGGGGGAACCGTAGCCACTGATCGCTCTGAAATGTAACCCGAAGAACGGTTGTAGTTTTACCGCAAGCGCACGGTATAGCGACGAGCGGGTTATCGAACACAGGGAGGACGAATGACCGTGCTTGTTCCAATCAACCTGACTATTAAGAAGAGAGAAATTTGCCTTTGGCGATCCTGTCACAATCGTCAGACAAAGTACGGAAATATCAAATCAAATAAAGAACGTCTAGGGAATGGGGAATTCCCGCTACTCACCATATTTCGTAAATGTGGTTCATTGGTATCAAAATTGCTAGAATAAAATTTTGGATGAACTAGTTGCAACTAGATGTAGAACCTAGCTCACGCTCTCGTGCTGTTTCCGGTCTATAGCTATCCTAGGTTTCGGGTCCAATCTCTTGCAAACCCTAGCCTAGGCAAGCTAGCATTAGGATCAACATCATCGTTCAATCGCGCCCCGCGCCCACTCTCGTGCAAACTCGGGCCACGACCTAGGTTGGGATAGTTCCTACCCGTCCAATCTCTTGCAAACGGGTATCGGCATGGAATTGCAACCGGAAACCCTAGTATCGGTCCAATCTCTTGCAAATCGATACTACGGAAATTCGATTCCAACCCAATTCGGATTTCTAGGGTTTCCTAACGAATTGGGAACCAATATCATGCAAATCCCAATCGATATGAATACCTAGCCATCCGTAGTAAATCGATCCCAATCTAATCCCTAATAGCAATTCTAGCAAAGTTCCTACCAATTCATCACAAATATGAAATTGGGCTCGTAGGGTTCATCCCCACGCCCCAAGACGTGGAGACTACTCACAATTCATAGCACAAACACAAAAACAATCAATGAAATAAACAAGAGAATTCATCACAAATTTGAGATAGGCAATAAAAATAGAATTTTTTAGAGAAGAGAGGGGCAAACCAATGGAGTTCTTCAAATAATTCAACAAAAATCAACTTTTGTCTCCTCTCCAATCACAAGAATAAAGCTAAAAAGTTAATTTAAAAAGCTGCAAAAATCTAAGAGAAAAAGCTCTCTAAACTAGGGTAAAAACAGGGGTTAAATACCCCCCAAAATCGTCCAAAAAACTGTGACCAAAATGCCCCTGCGCAGCCTGAAATCCGCAATTTTCGCTACAGGCAGCGCGTCGCACTCGGCCGAGTGACAAAAGTCGCTCGGCCGAGTGAGAAACCCTGTAAATTTCTAGTAAGTCTGGGTCTTCGGGGGTCTTCACTTCGGTAGTCGCTCGGCCGAGTGAGTTGTCGTCACTCGGCCGATGGCTTCTTGGTACTCGGGCGGTCGGCATTTGCCACTCGGCCGAGTGGGTCTTCTGAAGCTCAGGCAGACGAAAAACAGTAAGTTGGCGATTTTTGACATGCGTCGTCTGGGTGCCACTCAGGCGGACGGGATCTCGTCACTCGGTCGATGTGGCTTCCGATGCTCGGCCGAGTGCACGTATGAAACGTATCCGATCTGGTCGGCCGAGCAGTGTCTCGCTGGTCGGCCGAGTGAGTCCTTCACTCGGCCGAGTGGGACACCAAAAATGCCCAAACAGCTTGTTTTGGCCTCCTCGTCGCTACTGTGACGTCCTTTCTTCTTCCGCTCCTCTCCAACAGCAAAATACCCCTCGGGGAGGTCGTCGGTGACAGTCTAGAGTAGGCGTATCTCGAGATCACTCTAAATCGCTCCAAATCACCTGAAATTCGACAAAAACAAGAAATCGTGAAAAGCATCGCAATATCGTCGATATATCATGAAAAACAGGATTTGGGCGATCTAAATGGCATGCAAACATGCAGGAAAAAAGTGTAAAATAAGGAGTGATCAAAATCCCCCAAGCTTACCTCTTACTCGTCATCGAGGAAGATAAGTAAAAGGCGAACCCGGTGGATTCGGAAAACGAAAACGGCGAAAACGAAAAATGAAAAACGAAGAAAAACGAGAAACGAAACAAAAACAAAGAAGAAAGAAAGAAGCGAAGAGGGAAGCTGCTAGATCATTTTCTCAGGACGTGGGTTTCGCTTACTCATATAGCATGCACTGAATGAAGAACACATGTCAAAGAATTTTATTTTGATATCATAGTATATTAGTGCAATTAGAAATAGAAAACCCACGAACAACGATATAATCATGAAAAACGGAATAGTTTTAGAATTAACATCGTCTGAATCATTTAAAGCGGTATACAAATCGCAGATCACACACTTTTCAATTGAATGCTTTCTATGAGGAGTATAAGAATATCACACAATAGACTAGTAAGAATAGAAAAGTATGGATTTCATGAAATGAGTGCTAGGCCTAGATTTCTGGACTTCGTAAAGCTAAAAATAATCTCACCGAGTATAGAATATTACTTAGCCTAGGTTGTCGTGCAAAGTCAAGTAGTCACTCTCTCACACATCATTGGATTCCCTCCCCCAAGTTTATCTATAAGCGTGGTGGCATAAAAAAAATATTTACATCCCCATTTTTTATAAAGCTCCAAAAGTAATGAAAATAAATACAAAAAGAGAGAAGAAAGAGAGAACACGAGATGTGATCTTTTATTGAGGTGCTTTCCTCTTTTCTTTTCTTTTTCTCTTTTTTTTACTTTTTTTTTCATATAGCATATATACACAATGATCCCAACTCGAAGAGAGATAATGATATACAAGAATTTTTTTCTTTTTCCCCCTTTTTTTTTCTTTTTTTTTCCGGATTCGGGAAATTTGGAGCTAGGAATTAATAGCGGGGGAAATGCCATATAATAGAATCGCTAAGGGGAGATTCACAAATGATTTTAAAAGTAGAGAAATGATGTTCAAGATTTGTGGAGAAAGAAATAAATATATCTCTCGGTTCACTCTATAAGACATGCACGACAACTTCAGCAGGGTAATCTAATCTACTCAGTTTCGATCACAAAAAAGCTAACTAATCCAGATTTATCATAGCTAACATCATTCAATCATCCTGAAGTGAAATGTACAAATCATGCATATAGAAGTGATATAGGAAAAGAAATCGGTACTCCAGATATAAGCATTCAATGCGTGAATCTTGGTGTGTTTTCTACGATAGCATACATATGAATATTCAGACTAAGCTAATAATAAAATTTCATCCATTTTCATGAGGAAAAGTGTGGGTTACTATCTCTAGATGCAAGGCAAGTCATAGCATATGATATCAGAAATAAATTCTAAGACATGACAAATATAGCATGCATATAAAGGAAGCTAACTCCACGTAATCATCATCATAGAAAAGTCATCTCTAGCATGAGATGAAAAAAAAGAAATAAAGATAAAGGGAAAAAATAAAACTATTCACAATGCAGCACACAGAAAGATAAGAGAAACGTGATGCATGGTAAAATAAAAGAAAAGTGATGAAAATAAGTGCAAAAGCGGAAAAATGGAGTGAAAAACTAAAAATAAAGGTGGCAAATCGAAAAAGAGCGTGAGAACTCACTCCCCCAAGCTAAATGGCACAGTGTCCTCAATGTGCAAAGTGTGGCACACCGAGAGACAAGTAATGTGAGGGGTAAGTGAGGGTGTATGCATGATGGAAGAAAGAAAAAGAAAAATAATGGAATGAAAAATACGATGCGGACATGATGCATGCAAATAAAGGAGTGATACGGATATAAAGGGGTGGCACCAAAAACTCTCCCTCTCTCACAAAAAAGATATATAAAGATGTGTAAAGATAATGTGCATCCAAAATAAGTGAGGGGAGGGGGGTGGACACAAAGCATCAGGACCCAGCAGAAACGGGCGGCACAATGGCAAAAATAATCAATGGCATCAAGGGTGCCTAAGAAGGTGGTGCTGCGCCGTCTCCGTCTTGAGGCGGAGGAGGAGGAGGTGGTGGTGCAGGCTGCTGAGCGGGGGTGGGTGTGGAAGTGGAAGCAGGCTGAGTGTGTGTGGTAGTGGGGGTGGGGACCTGCAGGGTGGGTACGGGTATGTGGGGGAGACGCTCCAGGACCTGGGTAAGACAGTAGTGAATCTGCGGGAGCAGGTCAAAGCGGCCAGCCATCGCAGTGACGGTGGCGGACAGGGTCCGAAGGTCGCCTCTGAGGCCACTCACCGCCCCCTCGAGAGCACGAATGCTCTGAAGTACAGTGTCAAGGGGAGGTGGTGTAGAGGGACGCACCGGTCAGGGCTGTGCAGGTCGGGGCTGGCGTACTCTGGTGGTGTAGGTAACGGGCTCAGCAGGCAAGGGAACAAAAGGAGCTGCACTCGCAAGTGTGGGCCTGGCCTCAGTGCGAGGCTGGGCAGGACGGTGAGAGGTGGAGGCAGCAGCAACGAAAGAAGAATACAAAAGTGGCGGCGAGGCGGCCAGAGAGGTCGGTGGCACAGACGTGTGGACAGACGCCGCGACACTCTCAGAGAATACAGCAGCGGTGGAGACAGGGGTGGAGACTATGGTCTCTACAGCGGTGGCAAACGAGGGCTCTCCGCACTCAACTATAGTCGGCGGGCGCTCGGGTGGGGCAGAGTAAACGGGCTCGGCAGACAGAGGGCCAGTGGTGGTGGTGGCAGGCATGGAAGCAGTGGAAGTGGGCTCAGCTAAGGTACTCCCGACACCGACAGCAGTGTGGACAGAGGTGTCGGGAGTAGCAGAAACATCAGGGGAAGGCTGAGGGGCCACGGGGTCAACAAGGGCAGCAGGCGCGGTAGGTGCAACAGGGGCAGCAGGCGCGACAGGTGCAACAGGGTCTGCGGGGGCAGCGTGGGCCTGATCGGCCTCCTCGGCCTCGAGCACGTAAGCGGCTGGGATCAGAACATCCATCGCAGGGAGCCAGTCCACCTGGGCTGGTGCAATCTGAGTCCGAGCTGGGCTCGGAAGAATCATGTAATCGGCACCGTAAGGGCCGTGCAGCCAGACCCAGTGTCGCTCACCGTGCGGATGCAGCATCTTCATCCGGGCCATAACATCAATCGATAGAGAAGTGGGGCCCGGTGCTCGTCGCAGGTCGTCAGGGAAGTCCTCGCCGGTCATAAGGGCGAGCAAGGTGATCAGGCCACCGCAGCATATCGGTGAGCGAGCGCCCACCGATACGATGATGCGGTCCAGAAACCAAGCCGCGACATCAATCACGACGGCGGGGACCAACTCATCGCCCTCCCTAGATAGAGCTCTGGGCCGTGTCATCGCATAGAGCATATAGAGCTCTGGCGTGGACATCGTGCCCGGCTCATATCTGGCCAAAAAGGTCGTCGCCATAAGGCGCTGAGCTATACGGAGGCAGGGATGGACAATGGCCGAGGCCTTGGCCCTACTAGGGTTAAAGGCAGCATGAAGACCCGTAATCCGGGCCCAGAAGGAACCGGTGTCGAAGGAAGGTGGGGGGATATGGGTGGGGGCGTAACCTCGGTCGGCCCCGGGGACATCGGGCCACGAGAAGAAGGCTCTCATCATACCGAGAGTGACCTGGCACTCCCGGTCCATGAACCAAAACGAGCATCCCTCGTCGGTCCGGGCGATCGAACTAAGAATCTCAAGTGTCGGACGGATAAACGTGTCCGCCGACACCTGAAAGAAATCTCGCCAGCCCATGTTGTCGTACAACGTGAGCATCCCCTCTAGTACCCTCAGGCGTCCTAGGTCTGCAAGGTATGCGAACCTGGAGGGTACGATCGAGCGCTGGGAGATACGCTCGAAAGCGACACGGTGTGCGTCGTTCCGGAACGTGATCCCCAGCGGCCCGATAAGTGGAGCCGGAGGTGGTGGATGTGGAGCGGCAGGGAGCGGCTGTGCGGGGTGTATGGGCTGTGCGGGCACTGCAGGCTGTGCGGGGTGGACGGGGTGTGTGGGAGAAGGCGGAGGAGAGTCCTCCAACTCGTGGGAGGGGCCGGCGTCATCCGACCGCTTCCGCTTGGCGGAAGCTCTCCTCGACCTCGGCCGTGTCCGGGGCGGCATATGGGCCCCGAGCGCGCACCAAAAAGCGTGAAAAGTGCGGCGTGTGTAAAATAAAGGAAAGAGTGTACCACGACACGCCGAGAGTGCACAAATATGGAAGCGTGCAAAGACGACGCCTCCACGTAGCCCAAATCAGTCCCTGGAAGCTCCCCTGGGCTCCCCTAAGCTCCCAGAAATAACCTGCGCATGAAATGGAGATATCAGCGAGTAATATTCAAAACGTACGGGGCATTAGGGGTATAATAGATAGAAATAGAAATTAATTTGGGTTTGGGGTTCGTTAAGCACATGGATCCTTGAAAAATACACAAAAGAGGAGAAAACAGGCGAAAATAGGGTTACCGGAGTTGGCCGGAGCTGTGGTCGCCGACGGCGACTCGGGCGAGGAGCGGCGGTGGCTCGGCCGGCGGTAGGTGGCCGAGCGGCGGCGCGGGTTGACGGTCGGGCGAGTGGGGGAGTCGAAAAGTTGGGGCGCGATCGGATTATTTCGTTTTGAAAAACGCGCCCCCAGCCCCTTTTATAGCAGAAGTTACGACTCGGCCGAGTGACTAGGTCGCTCGGCCGAGTAGCGCAACGGAAAAAATTCCCCCCCCCCGCTTATGCTTCGGCCGAGTGGCCTTGCCACCCTCGGCCGAGTGGAGTAAGTCCATTCTGCCGAGTGGCTCAAGCTACTCGGCAAGACTCGCCCTAGGAGCGTATCAGGTTTACTCGGCCGAGTGAATATATATACTCGGCCGAGTAGCAGTTATACTGAAATCAGGAAAATAAACAGAGAGTTGGGTACAGCAGACTTCCCTCGTTCGTGAGCGGCTCCGCCGGACGAACTTGTGTACTCGGCCGAGTGACTAGTATACTCGGCCGAGTGAGCCTTATATTCTGCTGTTTGTCTTCGTTTGGGCTCTAAACTCCGTCTTTCTTCCTCCAGTCGATTTCATCTTCCTCCTAAGCATCGAGCGCCTTCCTGGGGCGCTCCTCGTCGCCTTGTGCATCCTCCTAATGATGGGTACCTCATTCCCCTCTCATGTCAGGAAAAATAGGACCCGTTATCACAAGATTTTTGGGCGAACGACTCAAAACACTAAAAATTTCTAAAACAAAAATAAAAGAAAAGTGAAAATAAAGCAATAATCGTCGGGTTGCCTCTCGACAAGCGCTCGTTTAAGGTCATGAGCTCGACCCCCTATGATTTTCAATTAATGCGGGATGTTTGGTGCATATGAGATGCACCCGTCAAACTTTCCGGGGAGAACGCTTGGATTCGGAAGTTGCGGCGGCGTGTTCTCTCTCGGTGGTCTCCCGTCTCGAATAGTGTTGGGGGGAGGCTCCCCCAAGCTAGCATTTGCTCCGGTCCTCGGTTTCACCGGTGACGCCGATTTCCGTATCGGCGGAGCTTTCTTCGGAGACTTTAATTTCGAGAGCTTGCAGAGCTCTCGAATCCTTGCGACATCAGCGTCGCCTTCATCATTTTCAGCGGAGAGGTCGGGGGAATCATTTATCTTCTCATCTTGGCCTAAATCCGGGCCTTTCTCGAAATCTTCATCGAATAGAGCGCCAATGGAGTGGGGGATCGCCTCCTCTATTACCTCATCAAGGAGGTTTGAAAGATCATCCGGCCGTCCCTTAAGCAAATATATTCTATTGGTTTCGCCCGTTGGGACTCCCTCGGAATAGTGTTTTAGCTTCTGACCATTTACTTTGAATGTGGATCCGTCCTTGCTTTCCAACTCAAAAGCTCCCCCCGGTTGTATGTGCTTGATGGTGAAAGGTCCGGACCAACGTGACCTCAACTTACCGGGAAATAGTTGGAGCCGGGAATTATAGAGCAAGACCTTGTCTCCTACATTGAAGTCTGTGACGGTTATGCGGGCATCGTGGAGAATCTTGGTTCTTTCTTTGTAAATTCTCGAGCTCTCGTAGGCATCTCTTCTTATCTCATCAAGCTCGTTGATGTCTAAGAGTCGTCTCACCGCCGCACTCTTGTAATCATAATTAAAGGTCTTGATGGCCCAATATGCGCGGTGTTCCAACTCTACCGGTAAGTGGCAAGCTTTCCCATAAACAAGTCGAAACGGTGTGGTGCCGATGGGAGTGCGAAAGGCCGTGCGATATGCCCATAGAGCATCGTTTAGCTTCATTGACCAATCCTTTCTAGATCGATCCACCGTCTTTTCAAGAATTTGCTTAATTTCTCTATTTGAGACTTCCACTTGGCCGCTTGTCTGGGGGTGATATGCCATGCCAACTCTATGGTTTACCCCGTACTTCTTTAGCATGTTCTCAAACTTGTTCTCTATGAAGTGGCTTCCCCCGTCGCTTATCAAGGTACGAGGCACTCCGAAACGCGGGAAGATATTTTGCTTGAAGAACTTGGAGACGACCCTTGCATCATTAGTAGGGGTGGCGATTGCTTCCACCCATTTGGAGACATAGTCAACGGCCAATAGGATGTATTTGTTACCATTGCTCGACGGAAATGGTCCCATGAAGTCTACTCCCCAACAATCAAAAAGCTCAATTTCTTGGATGGGTCTCATTGGCATCTCATTGCGCTTGGAGATATTGCCGGTCTGTTGGCATCGATCGCACCCCTTTACAAAAGCGTGGGTGTCCCTAAACATTGTTGGCCAGAAGAATCCGCTCTGCAAGATCTTAGCGGTTGTTTTAGAGGCGGCATGATGTCCTCCGCATGGTAGACCGTGGCAATGCAAAATGATAGACGTTGCCTCCTCTTTAGAAACGCACCTCCGAATGACACCATCTTTGCATATCTTGAAGAGGTATGGATCTTCCCAAAAATAGCTACGGACTTCATGCAGAAATCTCCTCTTTTGATGCGTGGGCATCCCATGCGGTTTAATTCCACAAGCCAAGTAGTTGACGAAGTCCGCGTACCAAGGCACTTCACCGGTCCTTATGGCATATAGCCTCTCATCCACGAATGTGTCGTCGATAGGCAAACTCTCATCCTCCTTGTCGCGAATGAGCCTAGATAAGTGATCCGCCACGACATTGTCCGTACCTTTCTTGTCTCTGATCTCTAAGTCGAATTCTTGCAACAAGAGTATCCACCTAATCAACCGAGGTTTGGCCTCCTTCTTGTTTAAAAGATACTTCAACGCCGCATGGTTGGTGTGGACAATCACCTTGGAACCAAGGAGGTAGGAGCGAAACTTCTCTATGGAATAGACGACCGCTAGAAGCTCCTTTTCGGTAGTTGTGTAGTTTTTCTGCGCGTCATACAATGTCTTGCTCGCGTAGTATATCGCATGAAGCTTCCTATCTTTTCTTTGTCCCAATACCGCCCCAATGGCTTGGTCGCTTGCATCACACATTAGCTCAAAAGGAAGGCTCCAATCCGGTGGTTGAATGATGGGCGCGAAAACTAGTGCTTCCTTTAAGGTGTTGAAGGCTTGCAAGCATTCCCCTGAAAAAACAAAAGGAGTATCTTTAGCGAGCAAGGAAGTAAGTGGTCGGGCAATCGAGGCGAAATCCTTGATGAAGCGGCGATAAAACCCCGCATGACCAAGGAAGCCTCTAATGCCCTTGACATTAATAGGAGGAGGAAGTTTTTCGATTACCTCAATCTTTGCTTTATCTACCTCAATTCCTCTCGAAGAGACAAGGTGCCCGAGAACTATACCTTCCGTGACCATGAAGTGACACTTCTCCCAATTTAGAGTGAGATTATTTTGTTGGCACCTTTTAAGGACTTTAGTAAGATTGGCCACACAAGAGTCGAACTCACTTCCATAAACCGAGAAATCATCCATAAAGACTTCCATAATATTTTCAATGTAATCGGAAAATATGGATGTCATACACCTCTAAAAAGTGGCGGGAGCATTACAAAGACCAAACGGCATCCTACGGTAGGCATAGGTACCGTAGGGACAAGTAAAAGTGGTCTTTTCTTGGTCGTCTTCGTGCAAAGGGATTTGGAAGAATCCCGAATACCCATCTAGATAGCAAAAGTATTTATGTTTTGCTAGGCGTTCAAGCATTTGATCAATGAAGGGCAATGGGTAATGGTCCTTTCGGGTGGCTTTATTGAGTTTCCTATAGTCAATGCACATTCTCCATCCCGTGACGGTGCGTGTAGATATGGGCTCACCTTTTTCATTTTTTATGACCGTCATCCCCCCTTTCTTGGGGACGACGTGAACGGGGCTAACCCACCTACTGTCAGAGATAGGATAAATGATACCGGCGTCGAGCAATTTTAGGATTTCCTTTTTAACCACCTCCTTCATATTCGGGTTTAACCGCCTTTGAGGCTCTATGGAGGTGGCATCGGTATCTTCCAAATGGATCCTATGTGTGCAGAGCCTAGGGCTTATCCCTTTTAGATCGGAGATAGTGTAGCCAAGGACATCCTTGTGGCTCCTAAGAACGTCTAGGAGTTTTTCAAGTTGATCTTGCGTGAGGTGGGAGTTTACTATCACCGGGAAAGTTAATTTATTATCCAAAAAGGCGTACCTTAGATTCGGAGGTAATTGTTTAAGTTCTACCTCAAGAGGCGCTGCTCCTTCCACTTCATCAGCTCGCATGAGTTCGGCTTCTTCCTTGTCATCCGGGTTTAGCTCATGTTCAGGTGGTGCGCTCTCTTATGAAGAGTCAGACTCACTACTTAGTGAGGACGAGGCATCGAAATAGGCGCTCTCTGATTCTGTGCTAGCATCGTCAAAACCTTCGCTCTGCTCTGGTTCGTGCCTGGAATTAAGAAACACATCAGACGATTCATAAAAGCAAGAGTGAGCGTCATAGAGTGTAACTCCCTGAATGTCGGTTTGCTCGAAGGATTCTTCAGGAGTATAGTGTTCTTCGACATTTGTTCTACCGTCTTCGAAATATAATTTGTCGTCGATCACATCAACTCTGACATTGCCTCTGATAGTCCCATCCGGGGAGACTTGGTCCATCACAAAACTAGCAAACAGTTATTCGTCGGGGTCCTTGATATCGATAGCAAAAGCTCCGGTAGCGTGGACCTCGTCGACAAGCTCCTTAAGGAGGTCTGTGAAGGAGTCATAGTCTTCCTGACTGAGTTCTATTGTTGACATTGCATCCTCCATTCTCCCTGTTAGGATCTTATGCAAAATACGGGGAGAATATGCAAATAGGGCTGCGAACAGAGTTAGAACAAGATATAGAAGAAAGTAAAGAAAGAAAGAAAGAAGAAATAACCAGGTGGTAAGATCAAACGCAATCACCTCCCCGGCAACGGCGCCAAAAACTTGATCGCTCCGGAATGTAACCCGAAGAACGGTTGTAGTTTTACCGCAAGAGCACGGTATAGCGGCGAGCGGGTTATCGAACACAGGGAGGACGAATGACCGTGCTTGTTCCAATCAACCTGACTATTAAGAAGAGAGAAATTTGCCTTTGGCGATCCTGTCACAATCATCAGACAAAGTACGGAAATATCAAATCAAATAAAGAACGTCTAGGGAATGGGGAATTCCCGCTACTCACCATATTTCGTAAATGTGGTTCATTGGTATCAAAATTGCTAGAATAAAATTTTGGATGAACTAGTTGCAACTAGATGTAGAACCTAGCTCACACTCTCGCGCTGTTGCCAGTCTATAGCTATCCTAGGTTTCGGGTCCAATCTCTTGCAAACCCTAGCCTAGGTAAGCTAGCATTAGGATCAACATCATCGTTCAATCGCGCCTCGCGCCCACTCTTGTGCAAACTCGGGCCACGACCTAGGTTGGGATAGTTCCTACCCGTCCAATCTCTTGCAAACGGGTATCGGCATGGAATTGCAACCGGAAACCCTAGTATCGGTCCAATCTCTTGCAAACCGATACTATGGAAATTCGATTCCAACCCAATTCGGATTTCTAGTGTTTCCTAACGAATTGGGATCCAATATCATGCAAATCCCAATCGATATGAATACCTAGCCATCCGTAGTAAATCAATCCCAATCTAATCCCTAATAGCAATTCTAGCAAAGTTCCTACCAATTCATCACAAATATGAAATTGGGCTCGTAGGGTTCATCCCCACGCCCCAAGACGTGGAGACTACTCACAATTCATAGCACAAACACAAAAATAATCAATGAAATAAACAAGAGAATTCATCACAAATTTGATATAGGCAATAAAAATAGAATTTTTTTAGAGAAGAGAGGGACAAACCAATGGAGTTCTTCAAATAATTCAACAAAAATCAACTTTTGTCTCCTCTCCAATCACAAGAATAAAGCTAAAAAGTTAATCTAAAAAGCTGCAAAAATCTAAGAGAAAAAGCTCTCTAAACTAGGGTAAAAACATGGGTTAAATACCCCCCAAAATCGTCCAAAAAACTGTGACCAAAATGCCCCTGCGCAGCCTGAAATCCGCAATTTTCGCTACAGGCAGCGCGTCGCACTCGGCCGAGTGAGAAACCCTGTAAATTTCCAGTAAGTCTGGGTCTTCGGGGGTCTTCACTTCGGTAGTCGCTCGGCCGAGTGAGTTGTCGTCACTCGGCCGATGGCTTCTTGGTACTCGGGCGGTCGGCATTTGCCACTCGGCCGAGTGGGTCTTCTGAAGCTCAGGCAGACGAAAAACAGTAAGTTGGCGATTTTTGACATGCGTCGTCTGGGTGCCACTCGGGCGGACGGGATCTCGTCACTCGGCCGATGTGGCTTCCGATGCTCGGCCGAGTGCACGTATGAAACGTATCCGATCTGGTCGGCCGAGCAGTGTCTCGCTGGTCGGCCGAGTGAGTCCTTCACTCGGCCGAGTGGGACACCAAAAATGCCCAAACAGCTTGTTTTGGCCTCCTCATCGCTCCTGTGACGTCCTTTCTTCTTCCGCTCCTCTCCAACAGTAAAATACCCCTCGGGGAGGTCGTCGGTGACACTCTGGAGTAGGCGTATCTCGAGATCACTCCAAATCGCTCCAAATCACCTGAAATTCGACAAAAACAAGAAATCGTGAAAAGCATCGCAATATCGTCGATATATCGTGAAAAACAGGATTTGGGCGATCTAAATGGCATGTAAACATGTGGGAAAAAAGTGTAAAATAAGGAGTGATCAGCCACCAAGTCCCCATTTACTTTGCACAAGATCAATAAAGCCAGGATAGCTTGCCCATGAATTGTAGAATCTAAAGGGTTTAGGTAAAGATTGTACCTTTGGTTGTGGCCAAACAAGCATTCCAGAATGGTCACTCATTCCTGCCGCAGTGTAATCGTAGTAGGAGTGCCGAAAACAGTGCATCCACGCAAGATTGCCGAAAACATGGTCTAGCCGAGCACAAATACGTGAGCTTCCCGATCTCTTGTTGTTCCAAGTGAACTTATTGCCAACCCCCTTGAGCTCCAGAAGTTTACAGTCAGAAATACAAGAATTAAACGCATCGATGCAACTTGGATCTACTGCACGACCACCCATCTTTTCATTATTACTTCGGATGCAATTGAAATCACCACCTACTAGCCAGGGGTGCCCATTCAACACAGTAGAGTCGGATAACAGGGAATTCCAAAGTGGCAGCCTTGCAGAGGCGAGATTGAATCCGTAGACAGCAGTCAAAGCCAATATAAAACCCCCCTTGTTAGTGAAAACAGCCGTCAAGTGCTGAGCAGATTCTGATTGGACTGTACAAGTCCTGGAGAACCGGCTGAAGAATATGTAGATTCTGCCCCCTTTGTGCTGATTGCAATTATCAATGCAATCCCAGTCATTAGCAAAACACTTACTAATTCTAGCTTTATTCATGGATTCTACTTTTGTCTCAAAAAGACAAACAATAGTAGGATCGTGCAGCCGCAGTTTATGTCTCAAATCAGCAAGTCACGATGAGTTATTTAGCCCCCTTGAATTCCAGAAGAACAAAGACATTAGGATGAGGATGAAGAGATATGAGGCTGCGCCAGCCTAGCGCTACGTCGAATTGAAGAAGGAGAAAGCTTGGAGGGTTTAGATTTAGCCTGGTGAGAAGAATCCTTCAGGGTGAGTTGCTCTGCCACCCAAGCCTGGTTGAGAGTCGTAGGGTTCTCCGGAGGTTCGGCATCATCAGTAGGTTGTAACAACATGGGAGAGGGAGCATGCTTGTAGTTGGGCAAGAGAGTACCAACCGGGGCCGCAGATCCCAAATACAAGGAGTCAACATCCATCGCTAGGGGGCAATCAGGAATGGTCATAGACGAGCTACATTCCCCTACTTCCAAATTAGAACTGAGGGAGACAGCACCTGGCGGATTCACAGGGGAGACAGCAACAGGCGGATTCACAGGCAGATTCACAGGGGAGACGGCGCTAGGTAGATTCATCGGCGGTTTCAAAGGGGAGACAACAACATGGGGATGAACAGGGGAGACGGCAACAGGCGGAGTCACAGAATGAGGCAGCTTCCCAGCACTAACTGTAAGTAGCTCAGCAAGAGGGGTGTGGTCTTTGACTACAACGGGAATGGGAGCAGACGCCTCCTTTGGGAGAACAGAGCCTGGGGTATGAATCTCAACAGGCTGGGCAAGAGAGTTGCCCACCAGAGGCTGGGCCGCAGCATCTAATGCGGGAGAAGCATCAGGGGTCGAACCAAGTTCCTTGTGTACAGAAGATGTAGGCAAGACATTTGGCATAGCTGGAGTTTGGATTGAAGGCAGCTTAGCAATATCCGGGCACTGGGAGTCGGAATGTCCAAAGCACACACATTGGCTACATCTAGGAGGCTCGCCTTCGTACTTAGTGTCAATATTAACAATGGAACCATCATCCAACTCCAATCCCACTGCTCGAGGCAGGGCCTTAGTCGCATCAACCTCTACATGACACCGCACATACGTCAACCTTTCAAATTTAGCCGTAGCCCTATCCAGACAAAGAGGGTTACCGACAATTGAGCTCATAATATTAAAAATATCCAAAGTCCACATGCTCAAAGGCAAGCCATGAAACTGGACCCATACTGGCACCGTAGCTAGCATGTCACGATCGTACTGTAGGGTAGAGCTCCACCTCTGGAGCACCGTCAATCTGCCATCAAAGAGCCATGGTCCTCCATATAGAATACGCTCACATTCTTCAGCGCACTCAAATCTGAAATAGAAGAACCCGTTTTCCCTACTGAAGATACGAACTCCCTTCTTCAACTTCCATAATATATATATATATATATATATATATATATATATATATATATATATATATATATATATATATATATATATATATATATATGGGATTGATGTAGAGCAGGTGGCACCTGATCCATTGGATCAGGTGCAAGACACAAAAAGGTGGGGCCACACGAGTACAAGCCCATGTGGAGGCTTGTACTTCCCATCTTTTTTGTGTCTAAGCACCTGATCCAATGGATCAGGTGCCACCTTTTCTACATTAAATCATATATATATATATATATATATATATATATATATATATATATATATATATATATATATAATGACCTCCGTTTTCCACGGTGGGGAGAAACTGGGCGATCGGGGGGCTAGCGACGCAGCGGGTTCAGGCGGTAAGATTCCCTCGTTTACAGGCGCCGGTGATGAAATCAATCAAAGGAAGAGCATCCAAAATCAGGCTGACGGAGAGGCTTCAGCACGGGGTGACCAAGATGCGGACTCAGGGCGGAAATTAGTTGAGAAGAAGACTCGTGGAAATTCTGGCCCTAAGCTAGGAGGGCTGCAATCAACGGCAAAGGGGGGGGGGGGGGGCAGATCTCGGCCAGTGGATCGCAAGAAGTGGGAGAAGCCTAATCCAAGCATTTTCCAAGGGAATTTTTTAAATGGTGAACACAAGGTGAATGCTAGAATGCTTGTTAGACCGAATATACCAATTACGATCAATACCTCAGTTTCCAAAGTGTCCTGGTCTGATGTGTGCGCAAATAGAAGAATATATGAAGAATCCTTGACTATGTCTTTCATCCCACCGCTCTCTAATGAAGATGGTTCTATCTTTGGTAGAGTGTAGAGCTCATTAATAGAAAAGGGTGCGGAGAGGTGGAAGAACACTTTGGTTGGGTATGTGTTAGGAGATGTGCCATACTATGGGCAGATTAGGGCGTGGGTAGATCGCCTATGGAAGTTGAAGATGAAAGTCCAGATATACAGTCGGGAAAACGGCTTTTTCTACTTCAGATTTGAAAATGCAGAGGAATGTGAGAGGGTGTTATATGGCGGCCCGTGGCTATTTGATGGTCGGTTGATGGTCTTACAAAGGTGGAGTACAAACCTACGGCACGATCGAGATATTCTGTCTACGATCCCTGTCTGGGTCCAACCGCATGGGTTGCCACTAGGCATGTGGACCCTAGACATGTAATTTTAGCCTGTAAGGAACAATACACTAGAGGGGGGGGGGGGGGGTGAATAGTGTATATTAAAAAAAATGTCGCAAATAAAATGTTAGTAATATTTGCAAAGATGGCACAGAAATAAAAAGACAAGTACTGAAATTAAATCAATCGCAAACACAGAGATTTATCCTGGTTCGGATCCTTGTGATCCTACTCCAGTCCTCTACCCCGTAGAGATTTTCAATCCACTATAATCACTTGCCCCGCAAGCACCAACTTACAAAAATGGTGACACTCCCCGTGTCCCAAACTTTGTACAATCTCTAACAGAGATTCAAACCTGTAAAATAATGAAATAGAAAAACACCTATAGCCTTGTTATAAATTTCAGAGAATGAATTCAAGGATGGTGTTTTAGAAGAAGAACTTCAAGATGTAAAAGATATGTAATGAAGCGCAACACTTGAAGTTCTCTGGTTCATAAAAGAAGAGAGAGAGATCAATCGATTTCTTCTTCAATTATGAACACAAACAACTTTCCAAAATGATGTTGAAAAACCAAGTTCTTCCGTTCTTAAACGAAGAAGGAAATCTAATGATTTCTTCTTACAAATAAGAAAAGAACAACTAATGGCCTAAAGCTTTAGAAAAGAGAAGACTTGATTCCAACAAATAAGAGAGTAAAGAAGAGGAAAGTGTGTGTAAGAAAAGAGAGGGTCTACCCCTTTATTTATAGTGTTTAGGGACGGTTGGGGACTGTAGTTAATGTTGGAAAACGGGCAGGAACCGTCTCTGAAAATTTGGGATCAAAACGGCTAGTTTTGAAATTGGTCGACCAAAATGACCACATTGGTCGACCAAAATTTAGAGAGAGAATTTCGACCATTGGAGGACATTTCTAGAATCTACACGGTTAGGGGAGTTTGCATATGCAATCCCATAACCAAATTCGAAGGTTTAAAATTGGTCGACCAAAATGGGGTTATTGGCTGCCAATTTTCAAAGTTACGAATTTTCGAAATTGGGAAGTGTAGATCTTTGAGGAATGGAACCTAGATGACTAAGATATATTATCACAAGGCTTTGTGACTCTAATAAAGTAAATTTTACATTGATTACATAAAGCCGTAGATAGGACTGCATCTGCAACTGAATCTGAGAAGCTTCTTTGCAGGAGATCCTTATCAAGTGATTATATATCCAAGTCGTGGATTAGGTGCCTTTGTCTTTCCAGCTTCATGAATGATATATCTGATTGAGTATGCATGAAGATATCTCATTTGTGTGGAACTCAGCATTGATTTGTATCTGCATACATAGAGTTAGTAGCACCGAATGTGTTTGTCATATCAAAACCATATGGGAATAGAAATATGGAATTATGAAATTCCAACATTCTCCCCCTTTTTGATGATGACAAACAAGAAATAAATAAATAAATAAATAAATAAATAAATAAATATATATAT
This sequence comes from Scilla litardierei, assembly GCA_030789695.1. Classification (NCBI taxonomy): domain Eukaryota; kingdom Viridiplantae; phylum Streptophyta; class Magnoliopsida; order Asparagales; family Asparagaceae; genus Scilla; species Scilla litardierei. The sequence continues at coordinate 144,484,850 of CM061136.1, forward strand.
ATATATATAAATATATATAAGTAAAATTGAACATATCAGATATACTCCCCCTGAGTATGTGGAGTTTGTGAATACTCCCCCTGAGTAACTGAAATATATTCTCCCCCTTTGGAATCCTCAAAAAGAGGGAAATAAGAGTTAGCCCAAAAAGAAGCTAGAAATATTTGTGTTAAGACATGTGTAGGCCAAATATGGAGTGTAGAGGCCGAAAATGAACATGCCATGATATGTCGGACAAATATAAATAAATTAGGAGTGAAGTGGCCGAATAATGAGCAGGTCATTAAAATAATGAATTGTACAGGAAAAGAAACAAGAGCCAATTTTATGTCTTGTACCATCAAGGAGTGATGTAGAGCGGTATATATATAGCCACGGACCTCATTGGAATAGTGCAAAAAGAAAAAAATAACCAGATATCAATGGGGCAAAAATGTTGAATAACAACACAATAGGCACAACGGATGTATGAGTGCGAAATGCCCGGTGTATACAATCTGAGGTGTGTACCAACAGAGTATAACCTGAAAAAAAAAAATATGTGTGCAGTTGAGTATATCTTGTAGAGAAATAAAGCGAGACATGCGAGTGGATGGAACATCCTTTGAGAATGGGAACCAAAATGTCGAAACTGTTGTTAAGAAAATATCATGTGGGCATGGAGTGAAGCAAGCATGCAGTATATGGGCCTTAAAATTATGTTGCATTTGCATGATATCATTGCGTGTAGGAAAAAAATTGAATAAGTGAGGCTAAATAAAGAATGTATAAGTCGAAAATGAGACATGTGAGTATAATAAACTAATAAACTAAGTTTTATTTTTGAAAAAAAATAAAAATAAAAAAATAATAACAAAACAAAACAGAATGGTGAGTGGCATTACAAATAGGATATGAAGGGAGGATCCAAGTACGGTCAAAATAATTGTGACACACAGTATGAACAAATTGAAATCTCCTTTATGACAGAAAAGACCTAAATGAATTTATTAATTATGACACCATGCCTAGAGTTAATAAAAACAGAATCACTTGTGATTCAAATAGAAACAAACCGAACTGATTTTAATCATTGAGGAAAAAAGATTGTTCACAGGCAACACTCATAATGAAATCACCTGGATTTAGGAAGATAGTGGAGTTTGTAACATGAGGAATAATTTTTGGGATTACAAATTTATAACCACAGAGTCTAATTGTCATCATGAGAGTGGTGACAGATAGTAAATAAAATAGAGGAAATTGCATGAGAATTAGCAACTTTGTAGCCTAGAAAGTAGCAAAGGTGCTATTAATGTAATATAAAAAGCCAAAGTCATCTTCAGGACTAGAATACTAGCATATCAAGTGATATAATGCCACCAATATACAATTAATACCATCTGTTATGAAGTGGACAAAACAAAAAAACAATGGGATTTGAATAAGACAAACATGGGGGGAAGAAAGTACATGGCTTTGGAAAATGAATTGAGGGGATGCCTTGGAAAATGAAACGAGAAGATTGGTTCCTCATGAATGAAAGGATTTTAAATAAAGAAAAAAAATCTGTTATGGGAAGTTGTGATAGAGTTTTTGGTGGGAACGGATATTTTTGCAAAAAGCAATAGAAATGTTTTGAACGGGATGAGTGGTCTTGGGAAATGAAGAGTTGCCTTAGTGATGAAGGGAATTAAATAAGACAGAGAATAATGCAGTTATTGGAAGTTGAGGAAGTGTTTGAGAACGGGAATATTTCCAATCGACAGTAGCAGTTTGAAAGTAGCCGTTTGAAAGTAGCCGTTTGAAAAACTGAACTAAAATAAAAAATGAAGTGATGGGTTTCGTTGGAAATAAAAAAAACAGTTGGAAATAACTGTTAACTGAAAATAAGCGGGAAGACGAACCAGTTACCGAAAAATTAAAAATAATAAAAAATTCGAAAATTGGCAACCAATATTGGTGAATTGGTCGACCAATTTCAAAAATACACAGAAAAATTGGAAAAAAAATTTGAAAAAATTCTAAAAATAAAAATAAGAATGTGTCATAAGTCCGATTCACTAATAATCCCTAAATTCCTACGAAGCTTAATAAAAGTATCTTCTTTCAATGGTTTGGTTAAAATATCAGCTGTCTGATGTTCAGTAGTTATAAATTTAAGAATTATATCTCCTTTCTGAACATGATCATCTAGAAAATGATGACGTACATCAATATGTTTTGTACGAGAATAATGAACGGGATTTTTAGAAAGATTAATAGCACTAGTATTATCACACATAATAGGGCAAGTAGAGCAATCAATACCATAGTCAGATATAGTTTGTTTCATCCATAAGATTTGAGCACATGCTAAACCGGCGGCAATATATTCTGCCTCGGTTGTAGATAATGAAACGGAGTTTTGCTTTTTGCTAAACCAAGATACTAAAGCATGACCTAAAAAGTGGCAAGTACCACTGGTACTTTTACGATCTGATTTACAACCAGCAAAGTCTGCATCACTATAGGATAATAAATCAAATGTGCTTGACTTGGGATAAAATAAACCAAAATCAGAAGTGTGCTTAACATATCTAATAATCCTTTTTACGGCAGTTAAGTGTGAAACTTTAGGATCTGCCTGAAAACGTGCACATAAACATACTGAAAACATAATGTCTGGTCTACTAGCAGTTAAATAGAGTAGAGAGCCAATCATACCTCTGTAAAGACGTTGATCAACACTCTTACCATTTAAGTCTTTGTCGAGAGATGTAGATGTACTCATTGGAGTACGTTTTTCTGCAGAACTTTCTAAACCAAAACGCTTGATGAGTTCTTTAGAGTACTTGCTTTGGTGAATGAAGATTCCTTCCTTTAATTGTTTAATTTGAAGACCGAGGAAGTAATTGAGTTCACCCATGTGACTCATCTCAAATTCTTTCTGCATAATCTTAGAAAAATCTTGACAAAGAGATTCATTAGTAGAACCAAAAATAATATCATCAACGTATATTTGAATAATGATTATGTCAGATTTAATATTTTTAATAAAAAGCGTGGAATCTATTTTACCAATATTATAACCAGAATTTAAAAGATAGCTTTTAAGTCTTTCATACCAAGCACGAGGTGCTTGTTTGAGACCATAAAGAGCTTTCTTTAATTTGAAAACATGATTTTCAAAATTTTCATGATGAAAACCAGGAGGTTGTTCAACATAAACTTCCTCCTTAAGAAATCCATTTAAAAAAGCACTTTTGACATCCATTTGAAATAATTTAAAATCTTTAAAACATGCAAATGATAACAACATGCGAATAGACTCAAGACGAGCAACTGGTGCATAGGTTTCATCGTAATCAATACCTTCTTCTTGATTATAACCTTGTGCAACCAATCGTGCCTTGTTTCTAATTACCTGACCAGATTCATCCAATTTATTTTTGAATACCCACTTGGTACCAATAATTGAATGATCTGTTGGTCTGGGAACTAATTCCCAAACATCATTTCGTTGAAATTGATTGAGTTCTTCCTGCATAGCGATAATCCATGAACTGTCTTCACATGCATCTTTGATGTTCTTTGGTTCAATGGATGAAAGAAAAGCACAATGCGCCATTTGTTCAATTTGACGACGAGTTCTAACTCCATCTGTAATATCTCCAATGATTAATTCTGATGGATGGTTTGGAACTTGTGCAAAAGCCTTGGGAAGATCTGTATTATCTGAAATAGACTCAACAGAATGATTAGTAGCATCAATTTCATCAAGTTTGATATTATCTAAAGAATTAGATAAAGGTAATATATTTTCTTCATCATCAACAATGGGAGACTTAGATGAGGGATTCTCATCAAATGTGACATGTAGTGATTCTTCAACTGTTGAAGTTCTTTTGTTATATACTCTGTAGGCTTTGCTACGTGTTGAGTATCCAACAAAAATACCTTCATCAGATTTAGAATCAAATTTATCAAGTGCATCTTTAGTATTAAGAATGAAACATTTACATCCAAACACTTTAAAAAATGATACACGTGGAATACGATCAAAGAATAATTCAAAACAAGTTTTATTTAGCAATGGCCTTATGAGAATTTTATTCATAATGTAACATGCAGTTGCGACAGCTTCAGCCCAAAAATATTTCGGTAAATTACTATCACAAAGCATTGTTCTTGCACATTCTTGTAAGGTTCTATTTTTCCTTTCAACTACTCCATTTTGAGGAGGAGCACGAGGAAAAGCAAAATTGTGAGTAATGCCATTTTCATTACAAAATTTGGTAAACGATTCATTTTCAAATTCTCCTCCATGATCACTACGAATAGTGATAATGTTAGAGGATTTGATTTTTTGTATCTTTTTACAAAATATTGAAAATTCTTCAAAAGCATCATTCTTGTTTTGTAAGAAAATAACCCAAGTATATCTTGAATAATCATCAACAATGACAAATGCATATCTACTTCTATTTAAAGAGGCTACTCTAGAAGGACCAAACAAATCTAAATGTAAGAGTTCTAATGGTCTCTTTGTTGAGATAACATCCTTTGATTTAAAAGAAGATTTGTGCATTTTTCCTTGTTGACAAGCATCACAAAAATGTTTGTGTTTGAAAGAAATATTTGGCATTCCATTTACTAATTTGTGTTTTGAAATGTGTGCAAGATTTTTGAAGTTAGTGTGTCCAAAACGTTTATGCCATAAAAGTGTATCATCAGATGCAATTATTAAACAATGATTATTTGTGGTAACAGACATGCATAAAATATAAATGTTATTTTTACGCTTACCACGAAACAAAACAGATGACATATCTGAAACATAAATAATGCAATCATTTTGTTCAAAAACTATTTTGTAATTTTTATCGCATAATTGACTAATGGAAAGTAAATTATGTTTCAAACCGTCAACCAGGTGAACATTCTCAATGATAGGCTGATTAGTATTGCCAACTGTTCCAGTGCCTATGATTTTTCCTTTCTTGTTGTCACCAAAGGTAACTGTGCCTCCTTGTTTGTACTTGACGTTTGAAAGTAGTTTGACATTTCCTGTCATATGTTTTGAACATCCACTATCCAAAATCCATCTTTCTTTCCTAGGTACCTGAAAGATAAAACATTAAGCATTGGTACCCCTTCTTGAGGGTCCTTGGGATTAGATTTTTGGAAGCCAAACCCAAGTGGAATTTGGCTTTTTAATATAATCATTAGAATGAACTATAGCATGTATATAATGAGAAATATAATCATTTCTATCTTCTAAGCATGAATTCTTAGGAACCCATATACTAATTGTAGTAGGTTTCCTAGAAGATGATTTTGAAATGTTAGAAACATTTCTTTGTGAAGAAGAAGTAGGAATGTTTACTTTCTTTGTGTAAATAAATGCGTGATTCTTCTTTTGAGGTCTAACAAAAGTAGTTTTTCCAACAGAAGAAGAAATGATATAGGACTTGGATGCATTCTTATGAGAATATCCCAGACCTTGTCTATGATTTGCTGGATATTGTATTTTTAGCAAATCATCGAGATTAGTCTTTCCTTTATTAAATTTATTAATATTGGAAGACATCTCGTCGTATTTCATCTTTAGTGATGAAATATTTTTATCCATTTCGGATATTTGAGAATGTAGTTCTAGATTCTTAGTTTTGAGAATATCATTCTCTTTACTAAGATTTAAATTTTGAGAAGATGTATTCTCAATAGGTGTAGTGTTCTTAGAAGAAGACAATTCTTGATATTTTACAAGGAGATCGTTATTATTCTGTTTCAAAGATCTATGTTGACTATTTAGATTTTTGAAACGAGAATAGAGATCTTTCAATGCATCTAATAATTCTTCATTACTAAAGGTACTTACCTCATCTTCATTATCTTGTGCCATAAAGCACATGTTGGCACTTTCATTTAGATCATCATCTTCATCATCTGAAGAATCATCCCATGTTGCTGCAAATGCCTTTTTCATTTTGTCAAATCTCCTTTCTCTTCTGGATTGATCATTATTGGAAGTTTTGAACTTTGCTTTGAGAAGAGGACAGTCTTTCTTCATATGTCATGGCTTATTGCAATTAAAGCAAAGAGAAGAATCAGTATTCGTAGATTTAAAATTATTATACTTACCTTTCTGAAAGAATTTTCTGAAGTTTTTGGCAAAAAATGCCATATCATCATCTGAATCTTCATTATCTGATGTTGCGTTGAAGGCAAGTACTTTCTTCTTTTGATCTGATTCTTCTTTCTCATCTTGAAGAGTAACTTCATGGGCCATTAAGTTACCAATAAGATCTTCCATAGATAATGTGGAAAGATCATTGGCTTCCTCAATAGCAGTGATCTTTGGACGCCATACTGGAGTTAAAGCTTTAAGAATTTTGCGAACCTGTTCAAGAGAAGTGTAAGTTTTTCCAAGAGCACTTAAAGAATTTATAATATTAGTAAACCTGGTGTTCATTTCTCCAATTGTCTCTTGGTCCTTCATCTTGAACAACTCGAATTTGTGAACTAAAACGGAAATCTTAGTTTCCTTCACTTTACTGGTTCCTTCATGAGTTACCTCAAGTATATGCCAAATCTCCTTAGCATTTTGGCCTGAGATACTCGATTAAACTCATGTTTATCCATAGCACAAAATAAAGCATTCATGGCCTTTGAGTTGTTGGTTTTTGCAGTTTTGTCGTTGATGGTCCAATCAGCAACATGAGTTGTTGGCTTTTCGTATCCTGACTCCACGATGTCCCAAATTTCATAATTCATACTTTGGAGATGAATCTCCATTCGTATTTTCCAATATGAATAATTTGAACCATCAAATAGAGGAGGACGAGTTTGAGAGTGCCCTTCAGGATGCTGATTGTAGTTGTGTGGAACTGCGTTCATGTTTGAGGAACTTGCTGCCATCTTAACCTTGCTCTGATACCAAATGTAATTTTAGCCTGTAAGGATCAATACACTAAGGGGGGGGTGAATAGTGTATATTAAAAAAATGTCGCAAATAAAATGTTAGTAATATTTGCAAAGATGGCACAGAAATAAAAAGACAAGTACTGAAATTAAATCAATCGCAAACACAGAGATTTATCCTGGTTCGGATCCTTGTGATCCTACTCCAGTCCTCTACCCCGTAGAGATTTTCAATCCACTATAATCACTTGCCCCGCAAGCACCAACTTACAAAAATGGCGACACTCCCCGTGTCCCAAACTTTGTACAATCTCTAACAGAGATTCAAACCTGTAAAATAATGAAATAGAAAAACACCTATAGCCTTGTTATAAATTTCAGAGAATGAATTCAAGGATGGTGTTTTAGAAGAAGAACTTCAAGATGTAAAAGATATGTAATGAAGCGCAACACTTGAAGTTCTCTGGTTCATAAAAGAAGAGAGAGAGATCAATCGATTTCTTCTTCAATTATGAACACAAACAACTTTCCAAAATGATGTTGAAAAACCAAGTTCTTCCATTCTTAAACGAAGAAGGAAATCTAATGATTTCTTCTTACAAATAAGAAAAGAACAACTAATGGCCTAAAGCTTTAGAAAAGAGAAGACTTGATTCCAACAAATAAGAGAGTAAAGAAGAGGAAAGTGTGTGTAAGAAAAGAGAGGGTCTACCCCTTTATTTATAGTGTTTAGGGACGGTTGGGGACTGTAGTTAACGTTGGAAAACGGGCAGGAACCGTCCCTGAAAATTTGGGATCAAAACGGCTAGTTTTGAAATTGGTCGACCAAAATGACCACATTGGTCGACCAAAATTTAGAGAGAAAATTTCGATCGTTGGAGGACATTTCTAGAATCTACACGGTTAGGGGAGTTTCCATATGCAATCCCATAACCAAATTCGAAGGTTTAAAATTGGTCGACCAAAATGGGGTTATTGGCTGCCAATTTTCAAAGTTGCGAATTTTCGAAATTGGGAAGTGTAGATCTCTGAGGAATGGAACCTAGATGACTAAGATATATTATCACAAGGCTTTGTGACTCTAATAAAGTAAATTTTACATTGATTACATAAAGCCGTAGATAGGACTGCATCTGCAACTGAATCTGAGAAGCTTCTTTGCAGGAGATCCTTATCAAGTGATTATATATCCAAGTCGTGGATTAGGTGCCTTTGTCTTTCCAGCTTCATGAATGATATATCTGATTGAGTATGCATGAAGATATCTCATTTGTGTGGAACTCAGCATTGATTTGTATCTGCATACATAGAGTTAGTAGCACTGAATGTGTTTGTCATATCAAAACCATATGTGAATAGAAATATGGAATTATGAAATTCCAACAAGACATACTGAATATTGCGGCATCCGTTGTGGGAATTCCAATTTACCTAGATAGAGCCATGGCCAAACTTGAATGGTTGTCTTATGCCAGGTGTTTAGTTGAGGTAGATGCTAAGAAACCCCTACCAAAAAAGATTGCCCTTGAATTGGACGACGGAGGTATAGTCACAATTGGCACGGAATACGAGGGTGAGCCACCGAGATGCAGTCATTGCATCTGTTTTGGGCACTCGGATGCCCAGTGTCCTGATATGTTAAAGCTCCCTTCAATCTAAAGAGGAGAGGAAGGAAAGGGGAAAGTGGCCGTAGGTATGAAGGGGAATTCCTTGGATGAGCATGGCTTGTCGGAAATTACAACGGAAGGCGAGGGGATGGTCTTACCTAATAAGGAGGACTCTGCTCCTAAAGTTGTATCTGCAGATGGCACTGGACAGTCTAATGAGGTACTCACTACAGATTTTATGTTGGCCCCTAACAGTCCGCTTGAGAGTATAGGGAAGACTGGGGTAAATAATGTTGAAGTAACAATATGCAATGAGGTTGAGGAGGACACAATAAGCAACTCTGGCAGCTTAGTTGAGTTACCTGGGCTCGGCATGGAGGCATTGGGTATCGTAAAGGGTGGGGAAGTGCAGTGTTCTAGTGGTTGCAATGAGCAAGCGGTTGTGATGACACACAGCGATATGCCCACATCATTGCAGACAGTTGGGGAGGGGGGAAGTGTGATGACCAGTGTTGCGGTTAACATGGCAACAAGCAGTAAGGAGGTATCTATATCCTGTAGGATCTCGACGCGTGAGGATGGAGGATCGAAAGAGAACTTACGTTAGCGTACGCAGCGCTATAGTCTCTGAACTTTTCCCTCGGATTCGCCACAACGGTCAGTACTTCGTCACAGATGATCGAAGCAGAGTTTCCACCGTCTAAATCTTTATTTAGAAGAAGAACAAAATGGAAGGGAAAAGAGGAAACGTTTTGCCTTATGCAAACTTATGGCATGAAGGATTAGCCTTAAAAACCTTACCCTTGGGTCCTATTTATAGGCTTTAGTGGTAGTTATTGTAGGAAATAACCATATATAAGCTTATTAGCCTATATTAGCATATTTCCTTATCCTCTTCATTATGCACTTATCAAGTGCCTTTTTGCACTTATAAAGTGACTTTTTGCACTTATCGAGTGGTCCTTTTCACACATGAAAAGGTTCCCTTCGCACATGCTTTCATGCATGCGACATCCGAGGTCCGTATACCCTTATACATCTCCTCATGGGTGTATACATGTCGTCCATATCCAACATATCATTGGAATCAAAAAACAACAGGGGACAAGCACATAGCACAACTCACAGGGCAATTCCATCTTTATTAGAGGATTCTTTGGAATCTGAGATGGACATGATCCCAAACTCAATGGTAATAAACAATCCTGAATGGGAGCAAGAAGAAGAGCGGTTGGCGACCACTATGGAGGATAAAAAGTCAAAAAAGAGTGCAATACTACCGGGAAGCAATGTTATCACAAGGAAGAGCTCAAGACTCAAGGAGGGGAGTCTCTCACACCACCCACAATAAATGTCTATTCTAATTTGGAACACTAGGGGGTTGAACAACTCCATAAGACGTAGAGATCTTCGAGATAAGATGCAAAAGTTAAAGCCCTCCGCAGTCTTCTTACTGGAGACTAAATTAAAGGGGGAGGTGAGTCATAAGAAGTCTTGCATCCCTATCAATTGGAAAATAATTCACAACCTTGCAGATCACAAAGGTGGGCGAATTTTCATTGGAGTGGACCCTCTGTTTGGCAGCATTCTCTTGTATCCCATTCGGCTCAGCACATCACCATCAGATGTGTTAATGCTGGGGGGTGGGTTCAAGACGGCTCTCACTACGATTTATGCATACAATACTGGAGAGGGGAGGAAAGAGCTATGAGAGCATCTGCAGCTTGATTCTGTTAGTCTAAACAATAACGATGCTTGGCTTATAGGAGGAGATTTTAATTGTGTCCTTTTCGTGAAGGACAAGATCGGTGGTCGGAAATTAAATGAGAATATGGTGGATGATATCAGCAACTGCATCAATGACTGTAGTCTCCAGGAGCTGATGAGTACTGGCAATCACATGAGTTGGACCAATATAAGGCAAGGTGGGGGTAGAATTGTAGCGAGATTGGACCGGGCGTTTTGTAACGCTGAATGGAAATTTCTTTTATCGGAGTCTTATGTAGAATATCTTGATCCCGGAACTAGCGACCACTCCCCTATGGTGATTCATTTGCATACTCAGGTCCCCTCTAACCCTAAACCTTTCAAATTCTTTAACCATCGGACCAAGTGGATGGATTTGCAAAACTAATGGAGGCTTGCTGGGAAGAACCCATGTTCGGCAACCCACTATATTGGGTGGTCCACAAGCTGAAACGAATTAAACTAGTGTTGAGGAAGTGGGCTCGGGAATAGGATGAGAAGAACTCAATTTCCATTTACCGTGAGCAGCTATCTACAATTCGCCAGCACCCTAATCTTCATGAGGATAAAGAGTTGCAAGGCCGGGAGCATAAACTATACACAGAATTATCCAAGCTACTGGGTTTGGAAGAAGAAATGATGCGCCAGAAGAGCCGTCAAGACTGGTTATGTCTGGGGGACAGGAATACTAAGTTCTTTTATAATTGTATGAAAGCTAGACAGGTTCACAACAACCTGGGGCACCTCATTGATGCTGAGGGTGGAAGGAATAAAACTTATGAGGAGCTCAAAACCGAGGCACCTCATTTCTATATGGATTTATACAACCAGACAAATTATTGGAGAGTTTTCCCTAGGCTTATTCCAAAGCGGAAATTGACACTTGAAGCTGCCACTTGGTTTGATCGCCGTGTTTCGATAAATGAAATTAAGGAAGCCGTTTTTCAAATAGGGGCAGACAAGTCCCCTGGTCCGGATGTGTTCAATGGATTCTTCTACCAACACAACTGGAAGCTGATTGGAAACGATGTTACCACTGGAGTCCTGTCATTTTTCAAATCTGGGGTTTTGCTCCCGCAAGTTAATCACACATTTCTCACACTGGTGCCAAAAAATGGAAATACATCTAGCCTTTGGGATTACCGACCTATTGCATGTTGCAACGTGATCTACAAAATCATTAGCAAGGTCCTTTGCAACAGATTAAAAGCGGTAATCCATGATCTCATTTCCCCTAATCAAGTTGCTTTTTTGAAAGGCAGGCTTCTATCTGATTGCACTTTGCTAGCCCATGAAGAAGTAAGGGATTTCAGCAACCCTATGGGGGCTCGAGCATGCATAAAATTGGACCTACAGAAAGCCTTTGATTCTGTGAACAGAGAGTTTATTTATTATTTCCTCCACCAGCTGGGATTCAATCATAGATTCATCAACTGGATCAAGGACTGTATTTCAACACCTTCATTCTCTGTTATGGTTAATGGGTCCCCTGCGGGTTATTTTGGAAGTAACAGAGGTCTTAGGCAAGGGGATCCCCTCTCCCCATATCTGTTCGTGATTGTTATGGAGGCTTTCTCCCTGTTGATTAGTAAGGCTATCTGCACCCGCGCCATTCACCCTATGAGAAGAACAGGTTATATCTCTCGCTTATTGTTTGCTGATGACTTATTGGTCTTCTGTCGAGGCAATTCCCATTCTCTTAATGGGCTTAAATCTTTGCTTGATGAATTTTATAATTTCACGGGACTTCTAGTGAATTGGGAGAAAAGTGCTGGCATCTTCAGTAAGGGTACTAAGAACCCATCATTATTGGCAGATCAGCTGGGCATTAAGCTTGCTTCTACCATTACTACCCATTTTGGCCTTCCCCTATCAACCAAATACCCCAAGGCTCCTATGTTCAGTAGACTCATTGACAAATGCAAAAAGAGACTCATGGGCTGGTCTTCTTCCTCTTTATCTATCTCTGGACGGATCGAGCTTGTTAAAACAGTAATTTATGGAATGATCTCTTTCTGGATGCAAGCCTTCCGTATACCTATCTCCGTCTTACGTACTATTACGTCGGCCTGCAGGAGATTTATATGGGGCTCTTCTCGATCTTGGGCATGGAAGGATTTGTGCACTCTGAAAAAAGAAGGGGGAGTAGGTCTCAGGCTCCTCTCAGACATCAATCTGGCTTATGGGGTCCGCCTCACTTGGAGATATTTATCATCAGGAAGCATATGGGCCAACTACATGGAAAGGAAATATGGCAATTCAGGTAAATTCTATGCATCAGAGGGCTCCTTGTTCCAATCGGGGTCGTGGAAGTTTATGCTTCATTGCAGAAGCATATCGCAGAAGATCATTAAAAAGAAGGTGAGGGATGGTAGAACCACTCTTTTCTGGCATGACAACTGGTTGCACTGTGGGCCTCTCAAACATATCCAAGCTGTTCTAATGGGGGAAAGCTCAAAAACAGTGGCAGATTATTGGAATGGTTCTGATTGGGTGCTAAAGCCAAGCTTGCAAGGTATTTGGCCTATTCTTCAAGGCTATAAAATCACGCATGGAGAAGACACATGGAGCTGGATACCTGGTCCTGTATTTAGCTTCAGAGAAGCTTGGGAGGGTACTAGAACTCGAGGTGAGACTTTCCCTTACTACAAATTAATCTGGTATAGCAAGCAAATCCCAAAAATGTTAATCACTTTGCTGCGTGCGTTTAAATCTAAGCTGCTTACAAAAGACAAATTAATCCATTGGGGGCTCAACACGGATGGGGTTTGCGTGCTCTGTGATGTCGCGGCTCCTGAAAGCACGACCTATTTGTTTTTTAATTGCAATTTTGGCCGATACCTCCTCTACCGAATGCTCTTGAATTTGGGTATCACATCAATCTTGCCTTCTAATCTACATGAGGTTGGAGAGCTGTATCTGAGGAACTTCGGGAAAAACAATACTTTGGGCCGGTTGGCTAGAAATGCACTAAGTGCAACTGTGTGGCACCTTTGGAGAGAGAGAGAAATAAGAGATTATTTAAGGGAACCAAGAAGTCCTCCCTACAGATATTCGAAGACATTGAGGCGGACGTCAGGATTTCACTCCAGGACCTCGATACGGAGGATATTGAAGCATCGGATGCTCTATCCAATTGGGGTTTTAGGGACAATGGCTGATATGTTGTGTGTCTGATTTGCTTCGGTCGGAAGAATCATGTAAATATTTTAGTGGAAACTTAATGGGAGGGGAAATCTTTAGTAGAGAGTGACGGCGATTGTGCCCTATCCTCTCTCTATAGAATTCCTATTTCCTTGATCTTTTCCATGTGTTGTGTATTTTTGTATAGTATTAATAAAGAGCTCATTACCTTTCAAAAAAATATATGTATATATATATATATATATATATATATATGAGCGTTTTTTTGTTTCTCTCTCTTGTTTGTTTTAGAGTGAGAAGCTCTGAGAGGCATTTGCGAGGCTTCGCCAGGGGCGGCCGCTGCGGCGCCGTCGAGGTTTGTACTTATTGGGGTGGAGCGAGCGTCTAGCTTAGCAGGAATGAACTGAGATTCGTCGGATCGGTGATGGATCGATCATCGTCGGATCCGTACTTGTTCGGTTCTTGATCAAAAACAAGGCGTTGGATCTTCGCCGGTGGTGTGAGAGATATCTTCTCTGCTCTTCATCTGGATCCTTGCACTCTTCTCTGAAGTCGAATCAAGATATCTACCCGAGGTCTTGATTCAGGGTAAGATTACGTGTCCTGTTTGATTCTTGAATTCGTGATTCGCCCTAGTTTTTGAGCTTCGTTTTATGGTTCTTGTTCTTTATTTGGTGAGGTGAGGAGTTCAAATCGATCGGATGCGATACTTTTTGAGCGGCCTTTGGATCGGGCGATCCGGCTAGCTCCATCGCCAGCGATTGGATGGATCGGGCTTGAACATTGGACGATGTAACGACCACTTTTCGTCGTACTTTGTTCGTGCACGTGCTTTTGACCGTGCACGTGTTTATTTTAGACTTCGTTTGTTTGTGAACACTTTCGTGTGATATGCCGTTGTGAACGCCTCCGAGAGTATTAAATAGTGGCACTAATTTGGAACGACGTTTCTCGAGTCGTTTTCCCACAATTTAATCTTATTTGATGAGACGTCGCGATTTTCACTTTTGACGGGAGACGTTTCTATTTTTAGTCTCGTCGTCCGACATTGAAATTGAGATCCGTCTTCTTAGTTAGCTCACTTTCGTCATCACGATCACCCCGATATTTATTTTATAATTTTTGGAGTTTATTTGACAACTTTTATATTTTTAACAAGGTTTATAATATTTTTAATAATTAATTTTTAAATTATTTTCGGCAAAATAAAATTTATTTGAGTTTTAAACGTATTAAAGAATTTTTGAGCCAATTTCCAGCTCATTTGGACCGCATCAAATCCTTGTGTGAGTTGGAGAAGTTGAGATTCAAATTTTAAATATTTTCGAACTTCTAATCCTATTAGATTTAGACCTAGACCAAGTCAACCCATCTACACTATATAAACAACCCCTAGGAAGGCCTATTTTCACAAGAAAATAACCCTAGCCGCTTCCAAAACTCAAATTTGACGTTGCGACGATTCGTCGCAACGTTGCGACGAACTTCTCCCGCACGACCGAGGAAGACATGCCATTTTCCCCGCTCCGACTGAAGCAGCAGCCGCACCTAGCCGCTCACCCTGTCGTCCCACACCGCTGCACACCCCCAAGCATTGCAACCCCGCATCCCTAGTGCCCGACCGACGGATCTCCCCGCACCGAGGCTGTACGACCGAGAGCCATTCGTCGCAACCCCGCACCCGTCGCACCACTTGCCACCGTGGGCCCCCCAAGTTCTCCAGAGGTATTGTGGGTCCTCCATAGGTCCCTAGGACTATTGTGGGCCCCACCTATGTGCTTTCTCTTCAAGGATTCGTCGCGTACGACGTTGCGACACGTCGTAGCCCGTCGTCGCACGTGCTAGCCTTGGAATCTGGAACCGTTACTCCGGTTGATGCTCTGAACTTTCCAGCGAGGAATCTAAATTGGAATCAGGACTTGGAGCGCGTTCTCTTATTCCAACCACCGGCGTCGCTGCCCGACGCCGGTGTAGCTTTCGCGTCGTGTTGAGGTAACGCTTTGCACCCCTAGGACCCCCAACCCAATGCATGCTAATCAAGACTAAAATCAGTATTTTTAAAGAATTCACTAATCAAGACTAATAAAACGGATGTAGGCCGGTGGACTTGTGCACGTAGGATAATTGTGATTTTGGACTCTCTTGGACGGTGTTTCTCAGACGTCGTACTTACAGGCAAGTGAAACTTGCCAACTCTTGTGTAGGGCCATGTTTTTAGGCCACTTCCTTGTTTTTAGCGTAAAAGAGACTAGTCAGTGAAATGATAGCTGGCTAGACGCCTATTTGATCTAGTTTGACAACGAAACTAGATCCGTCACCTAAATTGATCTAGCTTGACAACGAAGCTAGATCCAACTCTTTAAACTTGTTAATCATGCATACTAAACTGTCACGTTTACTTTCCTTAGCTGTATGCACTTTTAACTGTCATGCATTGCATCTTACATGTCATCCAAATTGATTGTTGCATCGTAGCACACGCTACAAAATACTTGTACAATCCGTGTTTCCGTGTTTCCGGCTAGGTGCACCCCTACGCCATACTTGTTAAAAACACTTCCTGGCTCGTGATCCAGAAGCGAGCATTCCCGTTCGGGGGTAAGGCACTGGCTCGATACACGTGGAGGGGTAGGGTTGAGCGACCAATTAACGTAGAAGTGTGCCCGTACAGCCTCTTCAGCTGTAAGGCGTGAACTCTGTGCATGAGGTGCTTACTTTACTTGTCTTGTACTAGTGAGCGTTACTTGTATAACTTGTCATCCATGTCATGTTTGAATGCCATGCTCGTACTTTACTTTACTTTACTTGTTGCACTCATACTTTAAACTGCCATGTCATTGCATTCTTGCTAGTACTGCTAGGTTGCTTACCTTCACTTTCAGTTTCCTTGCACAAGTCTCTTGTAGACTTGCTGACATGTGCCCCTTGCTCTTTTGGGTGTCACATGTTAGACCCTGAGCCAGAGACCGTTGCTGAGTACGTGATGTTTTGCTGACGCTGAGTCTGAGTCCATGTTTGCCCAGGAGGAGTTTTGCAGACACCGGTGACCTTTTCTGAGTGACTTTACTGAGCTTTCTTGTGCTTTAGGTTTTGCTGTTAGTTGTTGGTGCGTGGCACCTTTGTTTTGTATGTTGTACTTTTGTTGGCCATGTGTGGGCCTTTAGACTCTTTTATTTCAGCCTGGTGGCTTTTTCTGTGATGTTGAAACTTATTTTATCGATATTCTGAGATATCTCTTTGTCTCATTTCATTATTATTATCTTTGTTTCGTTTGCGTTGCAAGGACCCGCAGTTTTTAAAGATTGATTGATGCTTATCGGACTTGCAGCTTTACAGCTTCAAGTCTGAGCGGACCTTCTCACGCTTCCCTCCACATTTTTGGGAAGCGGGGCGTGACAGGTTTTGTTGGTGGCCCATGCAGGTCCAGTCTTGCAATTGCGAATTAACGGAACAACGATAATAATGGAATGTCCATTAAATAAATTGCAACATCCGAGTCCTAAGCCCTGAGTCTAGTCGTTTTCTTATGACACTAGGTGATAAGAAGACTTAGTTAGACGTCTGTGCTTGCTAGTTAGAGGCCTCTGTTTGTTAGTTAGACTCACTTCTAGCAATTGATTTAATCGTCATAGGAGTCGCCTTAGTGGTCCTTGTCTACCCCTGACCATATTAGACTTCTAGAATTTCCTTCAGTCGTTCGCTTGGGTTCATCGACTTCGGACCAAGCTGAACGCATTTCATTACCGTCTAGCTCCTTAGAGAGTCTTAGCGCTTAGTTCTTAGTCTTTTAGTTGGTCGACTGTAGGAGTTTCCCTGTAGATTTTCCTGATTCATGATCATCCGACTATTTTCCTTGCCTCGATTCACGAGATCG
Organism: Scilla litardierei; assembly: GCA_030789695.1. Taxonomy (NCBI): domain Eukaryota; kingdom Viridiplantae; phylum Streptophyta; class Magnoliopsida; order Asparagales; family Asparagaceae; genus Scilla; species Scilla litardierei. Next base: position 144,502,106 of record CM061136.1, read on the forward strand.
CCCCATGACGATCGTCGTCAATTTTCGAACCTCTCCATTACAAGTCTTGAATTTTCTGAAAGTATTTTCGATCTTCTCTTTCACTAAGTTTAAATTTGTCCAAATTTTTAATATATATATCTTATATTTCATACTCCTTCGTTGATTTAAAATTTTAAAACTTTTGCTGAAATTTTTGAACACTAGTTTATAATATTTTTCCAGCCTATGTTTTTCGTACTTATGTAAATGCGATGTCCCTTCATATATTAATTGTATTCTGAACCGTACTTTTGCTTTGCCCAATTCGATTTATAATTTTCCTTCTTATTTGTGTTATACGAATGATACGTCGGGTTTACTTTAATATACTCTCAAGACACATGGAATTTCGGCTTTCAGCAAGTTGGTTTTTGCTCATCGTTTTCGCTACTTCAGATTTTTGCAAAATTACTATTTTCATAACCACTTCCTGCTTTAGACCCTCCCTGATTTGATTTTAAAGATTTGCTATTCGATCATGATAATTCTTATACTAAGTCATTATTATTTTCTTTCCGCTCACCATACACGCTTTTAGAAAAAAAAAATTTCTAAACCAAATTGAATTTCAATTATTTTTTATACCCATACCAGGCTCGTTGTGCTTGTACGCTAAGAGCTTAGTGTAACCAGTTTTATTTTTGACGAATCCTGATTTCTCTCAAAGAAGTTTCAATATTGATTTTCCATAGCCTAAAAGTTTTGAAAGCATTTAACATGAGTTTACATTCTTCCGTTACTTGATTTCATTCTCTGACTTTCAAAAACTTTTGACAACATTATATTAATTTATTGACGTATAAGATTTCTAAAACCTCGTCCTTAATATTCGTGTAAATGATTTTACTTCCTTTTACAATGATTTTATATAAACCAATAAACCATTTTCTCTTATCATGTACATCCGACTCAAACTTATTTTGAACAACTTGTTTTATCGATCTCCAAAAATTTTATACAAGCAAGGATTCCAACTTTTGAAGTACAACAGTTTTCAATTTCGCGTGTTTTAGCTTATGTTACTTCATTTCTCAATCCTATACAAGTATCACTACATCTCCCTTTCCCTCAACCTAAACATCACCATTGAGTCAATGTTCGTCTAACCAAGCTGTCTCCTCGTACTCGTCCTATCTGAACTCGTGCTTATCGATCCTTCCCTCGTCACGCTTTCGACCTCGACCTCCCTCTATTGCTTAGGCTTAAGTGCCCGTCAATGTCTGTGTCAACTCTAAGTTGTTAGTAGGCCCTTGGACCTTGTGAGGTAGTCGTAGTGCATGTACCTAAGTTATGTACGTAAGCTTGAATGAGTATAACCCCATAGTATATTAATGTTTGCCTATTATGTGATATATACATACTCGGAGTTATTCGTGATATTAAGAAGTTGGTTGTGTGTTAGTATTCATAGATTTGTGAGTGGTTAGCTATACTATACTAGGGATGCCTGTGTATATAAGAGTTAGCGTTGAAATATCTAATGGAGTGTATGTAGTTAGAGATACTTGTAATGGTTGAAATAAAATGATTGGTAAAACTATGTATATGCTAGGTGTGATAATAATAAGTGTACGTATAGTTAAGTGAGTAGGCCTATTGCGTGACCCATATATTAGTACGTGTGAGTATGTGCTCGTAGGTGGATAAGTATTGTGCTTATATGTAAGTAGTTATGTTTCGTTGCATGAGTATATAGGTGATGTACATATGGTAGTAGGATTATAATTTTGATTGGTATTGCTTGCTTTTACGGGATGTTGCATGCGTGCATACCGTGAGGTATACACGACTATTGCACATCTTAATTATGTATGTGTGGATGTGTTAGTATACTAATTATAGGTAGTAGGCCATGGTGTGAACATATACATTACTTATGTGTGACTATATGGTGAATGTTTGTACTAGGGAGGGTATTATAAATATGTGGGTGCTGATGTCTGTAATGTTATTATTATGGTATATAAATTGATTTAACTATGTGGGTGTTATCTGACTAAATATTAAGTGTGATTGACTTATGGTATGTATATGGTTGTATTGGTAGACCTATATATATTGGAAGTGGTATTGGTATAGGTATGAATGCCGTGTTACGTATATAGAATATTCTGATATGTGTATTGAGTCTCACTCAAGCTTGAGTGGGTATACTCTAAGTATATTGTATGAATGTTGTAGTTTGAATATAGTAATGTTTGATGTATGAATAGTGATAGGAGTGTTTGTGCCTGGTTGTGTTACACACATGATTGTGGGTCGCTACACCAGTATATAGTTATAGGTGTTGGTCTTGTGGTATAGTTAATTACTAAGGACTTGCCTGTGTGAACGTATGTGTGCTAGCTAAACTAGGTGTGCAGATGTACTGGATATATAATGGTATGATTGGTGTTTGTAAATGAAAAGTTAGCGTGCGTGGGTATGCACCATGCACGGGTAAGTATGTGCTTAGTTATAGTTATTGGTGACTATGGTATATGTGGTGTGTCGCAAATACAGTTATAGGACCGTATGTGATGTGAATACATGGTGAACTAATTACATTTGAATGCCTATATATTGTGAAACTATAGTAGTGGTGAATGTATGTTAGATATAGTAAACTTGACTTAATAATGGTATGTGTGACTACTTATGATGATATGCTTAGTATTAGATGCATACTAGGAAATATTAGGGAGTAGTATACCCATGTTGTTTGTGCATTGGTAGCTATCTATACGTAGAGCAATGATTGTATTTGCTAAGTGTGAGACTATCCTTATATGAGTATCTGAAATATTGTTTTGTGTTTAGGTAAGTAGTAGTTATATAAGGGATGTATGCTTATGTATATGATTGAAATACATGTATGAAATTGACTGACTATAATAGGTATAAGTGTATAACGTACGTGAATGTATATGTATACGTGTTGGTAGTGATAATGTTTGACTACCTAGTGCGTATATAAGCACTTGTAATGGTTATACCTGGTTTAAATTATAATGTGACACGATCGGGGTAGTTACTAGAGCGACTAGATATATTAGAAAGTCCGAGGACTGACTTTATTCTAAGGTGGGGAGGATGTAACGACCACTTTTCGTCGTACTTTGTTCATGCACGTGCTTTTGACCGTGCACGTGTTTATTTTAGACTTCATTTGTTTGTGAACACTTTCGTGTGATATGCCGTTGTGAACGCCTCCGAGAGTATTAAATAGTGGCACTAATTTGGAACGACGTTTCTCGAGTCGTTTTCCAACAATTTAATCTTATTTGATGAGACGTCGCGATTTTCACTTTTGACGGGAGACGTTTCTATTTTTAGTCTCGTCGTCCGACGTTGAAATTGAGATCCGTCTTCTTAGTTAGCTCACTTTCGTCATCACGATCACCCCAATATTTATTTTATAATTTTTGGAGTTTATTTGACCACTTTTATATTTTTAACAAGGTTTATAATATTTTTAATAATTAATTTTTAAATTATTTTCGACCAAATAAAATTTATTTGAGTTTTAAACGTATTAAAGAATTTTTGAGCCAATTTCCAGCTCATTTGGACCGCATCAAATCCTTGTGTGAGTTGGAGAAGTTGAGATTCAAATTTTAAATATTTTCGAACTTCTAATCCTATTAGATTTAGCCCTAGACCAAGTCAACCCATCTACACTATATAAACAACCCCTAGGAAGACCTATTTTCGCAAGAAAATAACCCTAGCCGCTTCCAAAACTCAAATTTGACGTTGCGACGAACTTCTCCCGCACGACCGAGGAAGACATGCCATTTTCCCCGCTCCGACCGAAGCAGCGGCCGCACCCAGCCACTCGTCCAGTCGCCCCCACACCGCTGCACACCCCCAAGCGTTGCAACCCCGCATCCCTAGTGCCCGACCGACGGATCTCCCCGCACCGAGGCTGTACGACCGAGAGCCATTCGTCGCAACCCCGCACCCGTCGCACCACTTACCACCGTGGGCCCCCCAAGTTCTCCAGAGGTATTGTGGGTCCCCCATAGGTCCCTAGGACTACTGTGGGCCCCACCTATGTGCTTTCTCTTCGAGGATTCGTCGCGTACGACGTTGCGACACGTCGTAGCCCGTCGTCGCACGTGCTAGCCTTGGAATCTGGAACCGTTACTCCGGTTGATGCTCTGAACTTTCCAGCGAGGAATCTAAATTGGAATCAGGACTTGGAGCGCGTTCTCTTATTCCAACCACCGGCGTCGCTGCCCGACGCCGGTGTAGCTTTCGCGTCGTGTTGAGGTAACGCTTTGCACCCCTAGGACCCCCAACCCAATGCATGCTAATCAAGACTAAAATCAGTATTTTTAAAGAATTCACTAATCAAGACTAATAAAACGGATGTAGGCCAGTGGACTTGTGCACGTAGTATAATTGTGATTTTGGACTCTCTTGGACGGTGTTTCTCAGACGTCGTACTTACAGGCAAGTGAAACTTGCCAACTCTTGTGTAGGGCCATGTTTTTAGGCCACTTCCTTGTTTTTAGCGTAAAAGAGACTAGTCAGTGAAATGATAGCTGGCTAGACGTCTATTTGATCTAGTTTGACAATGAAACTAGATCCATCACCTAAATTGATCTAGCTTGACAACGAAGCTAGATCCAACTCTTTAAACTTGTTAATCATGCATACTAAACTGTCACGTTTACTTTCCTTAGCTGTACGCACTTTTAACTGTCATACATTGCATCTTACATGTCATCCAAATTGATTGTTGCATCGTAGCACACGCTACAAAATACTTGTACAATCCGTGTTTCCGTGTTTCCGGCTAGGTGCACCCCTACGCCATACTTGTTAAAAACACTTCCTGGCTCGTGATCCAGAAGCGAGCATTCCCGTTCGGGGGTAAGGCCCTGGCTCGATACACGTGGAGGGGTAGGGTTGAGTGACCAATCAGCGTAGAAGTGTGCCCGTACAGCCTCTTCAGCTGTAAGGCGTGAACTCTGTGCACGAGGTGCTTACTTTACTTGTCTTGTACTAGTGACCGTTACTTGTATAACTTGTCATCCATGTCATGTTTGAATGCCATGCTCGTACTTTACTTTACTTTACTTGTTGCACTCATACTTTAAACTGCCATGTCATTGCATTCTTGCTAGTACTGCTAGGTTGCTTACCTTCACTTTCAATTTCCTTGCACAAGTCTCTTGTAGACTTGCTGACATGTGCCCCTTGCTCTTTTGGGTGTCACATGTTAGACCCTGAGCCAGAGACCGTTGCTGAGTACGTGATGTTTTGCTGACGCTGAGTCTGAGTCCATGTTTGCCCAGGAGGAGTTTTGCAGACACCGGTGACCTTTTTTGAGTGACTTTGCTGAGCTTTCTTGTGCTTTAGGTTTTGCTGTTAGTTGTTGGTGCGTGGCACCTTTGTTTTGTACGTTGTACTTTTGTTGGCAATGTGTGGGCCTTTAGACTCTTTTATTTCAGCCTGGTGGCTTTTTCTGTGATGTTGAAACTTATTTTATGGATATTCTGAGATATCTCTTTGTCTCATTTCATTATTATTATCTTTGTTTCGTTCGTGTTGCAAGGACCTGCAGTTTTTAAAGATTGATTGACGCTTATCGGACTTGCAGCTTTACAGCTTCAAGTCTGAGCGGACCTTCTCACGCTTCGCCTCCACATTTTTGGGAAGCGGGGCGTGACAGACGGATCAAGATATACTTGTATATCATGATCCGGTGGTGAGTGCATTTGGACTTTTGATGCCTCTTGGTGTTTGATTTCGATCCCGACCTCTGATCAATTGTTTTGTATGCTGTGTGCTGAGGTTCTCTTGACTAATCATTCGTCTACATCAAGATTGATGATGGCTGACAAGAACGATAATGGTGATGCTCGATTGGAATCTGGCTCAGGCGTGCTGCTGCTACTAAATCGAACGGGTGGAGGGAAATTCCTCGTAAGAATTTCAAGAATGCTATGATGGACAAAAGCAAGGCGATGGACAATGGGAAGAACAGGAAGATGCAGCTTGATGGAAGAGGGGGCCCAAGCAAAAAACTGATTCCCAGACCTGACGCACGTAAAGTGCTCGAGCGTAGAGCATCTCGTCTGACGATACCAGTAAAGATAAATGTCAATGCAGACAAGCGCTCATGGCTGGAGGTATGTACTAGTAGGAGAAAATTCTCTGATTCCTTCGAGATGTCATTCGTCCCACCGAAGCTTGACAAAGACAGAATTGCCACCACGATGTTGATGGATGAAATGCTCGTCGAAGGAGCGGAGATATGGGAGAACACGCTCGTTGGATACGTACTTGGGAACACTCCTTATTACGGGCAGATTAAAGATTGGGCTTCCAGGATGTGGAGGATCGATAAAGAGTTTATCATCTTCTCTAAAGATAATGGCTATTTCTTTTTCAAGTTTGAGATAAAGGAAGATCGAGTTGCGGTACTCTTTGGTGGTCTGTGGCTCTTCGATGGAAGGCTTGTGGCGGTGCAACGATGGAGCGCCGATGAGGGGTTTGAGCATGATCTTCTTACAGCCGTTCCAATCTGGGTGCAGCTCCCTAATCTGCATATTAACCTATGGACCCTGCGCATCTTGAACTCGATTGCCAGTATCATTGGAGAGCCCATTTGTTTGGATCGTGCTATGGCATGGATGGGGCGCCTATCTTGTAACGACCCGCTCTCGGGGGCCCATTACTTATTTGGTTTATTCGCAGGTCTTGCAGTTTACCAGTGAAAACAGCATAGCCACAACTCAGAGATGTACCACAATACTCAAACCAGCGTACCGACGTTATTACTGTCCAAATTAAAGTACAACCACAACCAGCACACTCTCTCACAAATACATAGAGGAAGTACAAAAAGGGAACGCGGAAAAGTAAATACACAGTATAACACACACCCCAACAGAAAAGTAACTAACACCCCGCAGCCTCTGGGTCAATGTAGGCTCCTCGATCTCTGGGGCAATCTCCTCGATCAGGTCTTTGTCTGCCGGTGCCATAAATGGAACTGAATGTAAGTCACATAACTCTAGCGATAGAAAAAGAGGAGTGCACAAATATGGAGCAAGCTATAGTAAACAAGTGCGGGAAGTAAAGTAGGGACAGACAAGCATGCACGTGCGATAAGTAAAATACATCTAGTCAAGCATGCAAGGGTGACAAGTAAAGTAAAGGCGACCGAGCAAGTACAACTAGTAACGTACAAGAATAATCATGACGATAACAATGACAATAGCAATAATGAGAGTAATTGTGCCTAGCCTAGTTCATGACTTTTAACGGGAAGTACAGTGAGCAACAAAGAATCCCCCTCTTACCACGGGTGCTACCCGGGCGAACTATTCTCTGAGAACTGTGCAATAATCTGTGATCTGTGATGGTCGTCACCTGCTACTGTGATGGGTTGCTAGAACCTGCACGGTGACAACAAGGCCTAGATTAGTCGCTCCCGCACTTCCGTAATTATAAGTTACCCCAAAACCCCAAGTGTCTGTGCAGGTTACCGTACTTGCAGTTTTACGAGTCATTTACTATTCTCACATTTCCAGTTACAATCTTTCTGTCAAGCATGTCATGTAGCTATTGATGCGACTATTTAGTTATGTCTCTAGTCATCTGTTCAGGTCAGTAACTGTTTCGAGACTAGATGTCAAGTACTATGTTCATACGAGTACACTATCTAAATTTCTAAGGAAAGAATTTACTGTGACTTACACTATTGGGATCGTCGTAGCAAGACGAGAATGGAGTTAGAGCGGAAGGATTGGCACCTGCAAACACAAGAAATTATCAGTTAATGGCTACACTAATTATTATCTAATTTCAAAAAATACGGATATACATGTATTTATAAGAGTATATACGTATTAAAAATATTACAATAAACTTTGAAAAAAATATAACTTGAAAACTAAGTATCGGATCGAGACGAAACTGGCGCCTACACGTTCGTGACGAAGGCGCGGATCTTCTGGTGGTATCCGTTGCTTCGTCCGATACCTACATCAAAAATCACTAATCATATCAAACTTATAAAATTATTTAGTTTTATAATAATATTATTTATTTTCATTATTTCCTTATAATTCCTTCATACACCTAGTGACGGATGCAGGAATTGAATTTAGGGGGGGTCACAATTTTTTAGCAAGAAATAATTTTTGTTTATATTATTTATTGAAAAATTGTAGTACGAAAAATTACATTGACCCCTCAAAATCTTAAACGGAGTAGATGTGCAAGAAAAAAATTCCAGACAGTATTTAACTGGATTAAACTGCTTCTACATGCCATGCAAATAACATAAAACCCTAGAGTTGAAAGAAGATCATATTTTTTGGAAAGTGATTCACATAAATTTCGAAAAAAATTAACATTCGACAAGTTAAAGAGATTCGCATAACGTTGTATATATTATAACCACCTCGAGAATATTATTAAAAATAACTACATTTAGAATGCCGACCTGTACGATAAAGACTGGTGCAAAACCCAAAGGTAGATCGAAAGTTTTGACAAACCTCCGTTCTTTTGCAAAATCTAGAGAAAAAAATACAAACCGTATTTAAGGAGGTAATAATTTATATATCTTGAGATTCTGAGAACTAACTACCAAATAATAATCATAACACTACCAAAAATTACCTTGAAATTCTAATAACCCGTAGTACCGTTATTTGCAAAAACCTAGAGGAAAAAAATACAACCGCCATCTGTCGTTCCTCTGCAAACCCAGGGGGAAAAGGTATTTAAGTCGTTCAAGTGCAAAACCTAGCCCAAAAAACAAACAGTATTTATTGGGGGTCAAAACATAGTAATTACTGTGCCTAACAGTATTAATTTAGGGATTAAAAAACTAATTGCTCGGTAATTTAGGGAATTAAAACCCAATTGCCTAGCCCAGGTTTCGAACGCGGGCTGCTCACATTTGCGCCCTTACACTTAGGGGTGGCAAACGGGCGGGTCGGGTCCGGTTCGGTTCGGGTCGGGTTTGACCCGACCCGAATAAGGGTAAACCCGAACCCGACCCGAATTAAATTCGGGTCAGGGTTCGGATACCCGAACCCGACCCGGTCGTAACCCGGGTGACCCGTACCCGACCCGGTTTGTCTTACGGGTCGGGTACGGGTCGGGTTCGGGTCGGGTTTGATGTGAAATAGTGATTATTTTTCAAAAAAGGTCGGGTTCGGGTCGGGTCCGGGTTGGGTTGGGGTGAAAAGAGTGATAATACGGGTCGAATTCGGGTCAACCGGGTCGAGGGGTCAAACCCGTACCCGACCCGGATTTTTATCCGGGTCGGTCGGGTTGACCCGAATTCGACCCGACCTGGATTGGCCCCTACCCATACCCGACCCAAGAGGCCAGGTTCGGGTCGGGTCGGGTCGGGTCGGGTCAATTTTGCCACCCCTACTTACACTCACGCGGTCTTACCATCAAGCCACTTTGCTTACGTTGATACTCTTTGAAAGATATATATATATAAACCTATTTTGTTATGATAATTTTGCCATAAAAGGGTATAAATGTAATTTTATTCTCGATTTTCGGGGGGGGGGGGGGGGGGGGGGCACGTGCCCCCCTGTCCTCCATGTGGGTCCGTCCCTGCATACACCTACGTTTTGTATTATGGTTTATATAATAACGGTGTACTCACGGAATACTGTGCATTCAAATATTATTACTGTGCACTCACGGTCTCTCCTTCTCTGCTTCTTTCTTTCTTCCTGCCATTACTTGCGCGCACTGTCAACTGTTGGGGCAGCGGCAGAGTGAGGGGGGTTACCGGTGGGGAGGCGTCTGGTCAGAGGCGGAGCGGTTCGGTGGTGGTGAGCGACGGTCGTGGGCGAGTGGATGAAGGAGCGGGCGAAGGCAGCGGGGCGGGGTTCTCGACTGCGTGCAGTGAAGTAGGGAAGCGGCGGTGGTCGGATCACCGGGGGAGGGGCGGTTTACGGTGGTGACGGCGGTGTACGGAGCGCCGGGGGCGGCATTGGCCGTGGGCGGGGATTTTGAACGGAGAAGGTTAGAGAGAGAGAGAGAGAGGGAGAGAGAGATACTGGTTGAGAGGGAGAGAGTGAAAGATAGGGGGAGTGTCACCCGGGGTTTCGGATTTTTGAAGGGAGAGAGAGATCTCGAATGGCCTGCGTAAGCAAGATAGAGAGAGGTTGAGATATACTGTGGGTTATTTTATAGGGTTAGGGGAAGAGAGTTTGAGAGCAGATGGGTTTGATGCTAGCTGAGGGATGAGTGTTTTGCAAAAGAGAAGAAAGAGCCTAGGTATCGAACGGGTTAAGAGAGGGAGATTGAACTGTGAGAGATGATGCTGGGTTGGGTAGTTAATATATAGGGTAGCAGAATAAAACTTAGGTGGTACAATAATAATAATAAATAAATAATAATAATAATAACAATAACTCATGGCATTAAAGCATGTTAGATCTGAGCTAAAAAGAGAGTTGGGTTAATGTGGGTGGTTACGGAATGAATTAAGTGGGGTTAGGGGGGTAAAAGTTATTAGTAAAAAGTAGTTAGTAATAGTAAAAATGTCATTAGGGAAAGTAATTAGTAAAACCGGAGGGATACAAAACCCGTTTTCACAAATGACTCCGAACAATTACCAAAACATACCCACGGGATCGTATCGTCGCGAGGATTGCAAATATAAGATCCGTTTTGGGATTTGAGCTACGGAAATACTAGTTTTAGGCCAAAACATTTAGAAAGCGGGTTAGTGGGTTCTAGGTTGAAATTATATCGGAAAATTACGAAATTAATGTGGGAAGCCCTAAATGATCATAGGATGCTACTGTAGAAGTTTGAAAACGTTTTGAAAATGTTTGAATAGAAAATAAATTCGTCGACCCAAAATGGTAATTATTGAAAATGAATTTTTATCGAAACGTTTTTGAGTATTTGAGGAAATCTGAAATTGCTGAAATACAATATAATAAGTCTAGTGTTTCAAAATATTTTTATAAGAATTTTTGAAATCAGTTTTGATATACAACTCCTGACTAACCACTATAAAGAGATTTTTAAAATTGTTGAAAAATATGTTAAATACGTATTTGAAGTGTTTGAAAAATACAGGCCGTTACATATCTTATGCTCGATGCTTGGTCGAAGTGAAAGCTGACTCGTTGCTACTGTATTCGATCTCAGTTCAGCTGGAGGATAGGTCGATGATCAGCTTGGGGGTCAAATATGACTGTGAACCGCCCCGATGCTCCGTTTGTGTCTGCTTCGGACATCTTTCCTCGCAATGTCCTTCGGCAACCGCATGTTCTATGTAGGGGGATGTCTTGGTGAAGGGGAAGGAATCGCTTGGTGATGGTGTTGTTCAAACTGCTGCTATGAATGTTGAGAGGAAAACGAATATGAATCATTGTAATGACATGATGAGTGATACTCAAATGGGAATGAATGTTGAGAGGGGGGTGGCTGCGTCCACTGGGAATGAAAATTATTTTCAGCAGGTTAAGAGGGGGGTGGTTGCATCCACTGGGAATGGAAATGATGTTCAACTGGCTGTGCCCAGTACTGAAAAGAGATGTAATTCTATGGAGATGGCATCGGCAAGTAAGTTAGGGGCCAATGTTGATGGGAATTGTAACGGGGGGATATGTAGTGGGGGTGTGATCACTCCATATTTTACACCTTTTTTCTGCATGTTTTCACTGTGTTTTGATCGCCCGTATTGCGTTTTGCACGATTATTCGACAATATTTCGATGCTTTTCACTATTTCTTGTTTTTGTCGTATTTCAGGAAATATGGAGCAATTTGGAGCGAAAATGAGACCAGAGGATTTTCACGCACTTCAGAGTATCACCACGGCTTATTCGAGGAGTTATCAGCGATAGAGGATGAGCTGAAGAGGAACGAAATCGATAGGAGCGACGAGGAAAGGAGAAGAAATGAGCTCAGGAGCACCTCACTCGGCCGACCAAGACTGGTCATTCAGTCGAGTAAAGAATCAGACTTGCCCGAGTGAAACGGATACGCACCGAAGATCTTCAGTATTTCCTCGACCGAGTAAGGAAGTTTACTCGGTCGAGTAAGAAAGCTCACTCGCCCGAGTGGTACAGGGAATTCAGACAGAGAAGAGCCGAAGTTACTAGAAAATCTGAGAAAGCTCACTCGGCCGATCAAAGAAGACTACTCGGCCGAACGAAGAAGACTACTCGACCGAGCCACCCGAAGAGACGGACCCCTGAAAACCTCGACGTTACTGGTTTTTACAGGGTTTGTCACTCGGGCGAGTGACAAGGGTCACTCGGCCGAGTGATCCTCTCCGACTGCTGCTAGGAATGCGAATTCTGGGCTGCGCAGGGGCAGTTTTGTCACGATTTTTTGGACGATTTTGGCTTGTATTTAAGCCCTGTTTTTACCCTAGTTTTGGAGAGACTTGATTTATTTTTTAGAGACTTCTTTTAGGGTTTAGACGGCTATTCTTTGGAGAAATCTCAGCTGGAGATCATTGGCTACATCATTGGTTTGTTCTTTCTTATCAAAAATCTCATTTTTATGAATTGTTTCTTATTTGTAATGAATTGTGCCATGATTATTTGTTATTTCTGAAAATTTCATGACGATTAGTGAGTAGTTCCGTCGTTCTAGGGCGTAGGGATGAACCCTATGGACCCGATCTTTGAATTGTGATGAATTTATAGATTTGTTGCTAGAATTGATAATGGTTAGGTTGTGATCGATTTATTACGAGTAGTTAGGAATTCATATCAATTAGGATTTACAAGAGATTGGATCCCGATTGATAGGAAGGCCTAGATATTCGATTTAGATTGATAATTGAATTTCACTAGACTTGGTTTGCAAGAGATTGGACCAAAGCTAGGATTTTTAATTATAAATCTATACTAATATTCGTTTGCAAGAAATTGGACGAATACGAACTATCATAACCTAGATCGTAGCTCGAGTTTGCACGAGAATGGGCTCGAGATGCGATTGGACGATGATTTCGATCTTCACGCTAGCGGCTTAGGGTAGAGTTTTCACGAGAGTTGGCTCTATTCTAGGTTTGATATAGACCAGCAATAGCGTGAGAGCGTGAGCTTGGTTCTACATTTAGTTGCGACTAGTTCACCTATATTCAAGCTTAGCAACAATGAAATTTATGATTCACGAGGATAAGAGACGGTCTGTAGTGGGGATTTCCTATCCCTAGACGCTTTATTATATTGATATTTCTTGTTATTGAACGATTGTGACTATTACATCAAAACTATTCTTATTCTCTTGATAGCTAGGTAATCGAAGTAAGATACTGGCATTTGTCCTCTCTGTGTTCGATACCCGCTCGCCACTACACCGTGCGTTTGCGGTAAGACTACAAGTCATTTTTCGGGTGTATATCGAACGCGATCAAGTTTTTGGCACCGTTGTCGGGGAGGCGACAGTATTTTATTTTTCTTACTTAGATATTTCTTTTTTTCTTTTTTATTATTTTTATCTTTTTATTCCTCTATCGTGCTAACGATTCCATTGAAGCTCTATTTTCCTGTGCATGTACCCGAGATCTACGGAGCATCAAGAAGATCTATTATTTGATCTGGAGATCGATCGTACCACAAGGAGGCTTAGGGCCGAGAGAAGACTTGCTATAGAGGACGATTGTATGAACCGACGGGAGACACCGGAGGAGTTAGCTGCATGCATGGCTAGGCTAATATCTATCAGAGATAGGCTTCGGCCTAAGACAACTTCTACTACTTCATCCATTACGATGCCGGAGTTGGCGGCGGACAAGAATTTCGAGCTCAAAACGGGACTAGTGGTTCTAATGCAACAAGACCCATTTCATGGGAACGCTTACGAGAATCCACACTACCATCTTCAATTATTCTTGTCCAAGTGCGCTACCTTTCAGATGCCCGGGGTACCGGTCGATGCAATCCGACTGCGCCTCTTTCCATTCACACTCAGAGACAAATCATTATATTGGTTGAGGATGCAAGCGGAGGGGATCTTTACTTCATGGGATGAGTTGGCGAGTGCTTTTGTGAACAAATTCTACCCACCATCCAAGACCGTCAAGATAAGGAGCGCACTCATGTCCTTCAAGCAAGGACCACCGGAGACTCTATTCGAGGCATGGGAGCGCTTCAAAGATCTCTAACACCAATGCCCCCATCATAGCATTGAAGCATGGGAGCTAGTACATAGCTTTTACAATGAACTCCAACCGGGCACCAAGCAAATCATAGATGCAACCGCTAATGGAGCCATTTTATCCAAGACGCCGGATGAAGCTACGGCCCTACTAGAGGAGATGGCCTCTAACAACCAACAACGGGGCAACGAGCGGGGAAATTCTACATCCTCCTTGAAGCCGACAAGCATATACGAGGCCAAGGCCGCAGCATAGCTTTCTACGAAGTTTGACTCTCTCCACAAGGTTGTGGAGAGATTGGAGAAGTTGATCACCGAGCCGCATGGAACTCCCGCCACATCTACACCGGGAGGCAATATGAGCGATTGACAAGACCGATCTCAAGCTATGTTCGTTGGAGGAGAGCAAGGAGAGGGTGCTATAGAGAAAATCCAATATATTGCGGGGAACACCGGTTATTGGGCCAACCCGGCTGCGAGAAATCATCCGGGATTTTCATATGCGAATAATGATGGAGCTTTGAACCCACCACCACTGCAACAACCACAAGCTCGACCTCCACCTCCACAACCTCAATATCAACCGAGAGGGCCCCCACAACAAAGCTACCTGCCTAGGCAACAAGCGGAACCATATAGGCCACCGGATTACAATCAAGGGTAGAGAGCTCCAAACCCATCACAAGCGCCACCTAGATCAAATCATGAGGCGAGGGTGGAAGAATTCATGGTGGAGCAAAAGAAGATAAATGCTAGATTGACGGCCCAACAAGACTCTCTTAATACCGTCGTGGCACAACTAGCGGAGCAACTTGCATTGCTTAACAAAAACACTCAACAATTGCCGGCTCAACCCTAGCAAAACCCACGGGGAAATACCGGCCACATCAATGCTGTGGTGGCGGTTACTACTAGGGGCGGGAAGGACACTACCCCCACCATGGTTCAAACCAAGGAGCCCGTGAAAGAAATTGTGGATGACAAGGAGCCGGCAATTGAGGAGGAGCGCCCAAAAGAGTCGCAAGAAGGTGAAAATTCTGAAATTGTGAATCCACGCGAGGAGCGCACCTATATGTCACCGGTACCCTTTCCACAACGGTTGGCGAGAGCAAAGATCGAGAAGCAGCTAGCCAAGTTTCTTGAGTACTTGTGATGGGTTAGCCTCAATATCCCTTTTTGGATGCTATTGTAGAGATCCCGTCATATGCCAAGTTCTTGAAAGACTTAATTTTGGGAAGGAAGAGAAAGGAGAAGATAATGCTTGCCGAGCAAGGCACATGGTTCACCCGAAAGGAGAAGGAGCCCACAAAGTTAAAAGAACCCAGAAACTTCCGCATTCCATGCACACTTGGAGGAGTCCCGCTACAAAAGGCTTTGGTAGATTTGGTAGCAAAGCCTAATGCCCCTAAGTATGTTTGAGAAATTGAATACGGTGACCGACTTGAAGCCTACGGATATGAGAATATAACTTGCGGATGGTCGAGTTACTAGGCCAGTGGGAATTGCGGAGAACATTTCGCTCCAAGTACCGGGAGGGATTTGCTTGCCATGCGACTTCGTAATTATGGACATCAAGGAGGAGGGCGATACATCGCTAATACTTGGACGCCCCTTCTTGCCACCGCCGGCATGATAGTTGATGTAAGAGAGGGCACCTTGTCTTTGAATGTTGGAAACATCGAGGTGGAGCTACATATCCCTAAAGCAATGAAGCATATGCCCTACCAAGAGGAGGTGGACTACGTGGACCTCCTCGACGAGGTGATCGATGAAGCTATACCACATTCTATTGGCGCCTTACATGATGATGGCCTTGAAGAAGGCCAATCTTCTAGCAATGGAGAAAAG
>CM061136.1:145881082-146017359 GCA_030789695.1 Scilla litardierei
AGCTAGCCCAATAGCTGCTTCCGCGGCCGCAACGGCTATAACAAAGATTGAGAAAATGTCTCCTTTTAATTGACGACTATCAAATATATCAGAAAATGTTACCAAATTAATATTAACCGAATTTAGTATAAGCTCAAGACACATAAGTGCTCTAACCATGTTTCGAGATCCAAGGGAAATTGCTCTATCTTCAATTCAAAGAGGAGAGATACATCTGGATGCAATGTTGATTCAGAAAGACCTAACTCTTAAGGAATTGGTAAAAAAGGAATATTTATTATCGAACCAATTCGTCTATCTATGAAAAGGGATGGAAAATATATTATATATCAAACCATAGATATTTCATTGGTTGACAAGAATAAGCACCAAACTAATAGAAAATGCCGCAAAGTCCGGTATTTGACGAAGATCTTTCTATCAATAGATAGGAATGAGTCTTCGATATATGGGATAGGATCCATCTGCTCTTTCTCTCGAAATTTTTTGTTTCAATTTTGAATATCAGATATTATTATAAAAAAGAAAATCGGAATTAGATTAAAATATAGTGATTTCTTTCGGAAGCAGATGATTATTCATCTGCTTCTCATGTTTCGTGAATAGCCTGGACATTGAGGAAGATCCAAAAAGGCATTTCAGGAATCGATCTGATTCTATCTCTGTTCGTTCCGTTTGAAGAAAGGAAGGATCCCAAAGAATCGATCTTTCTTTTAGTTGCTGGATCTCTGTTTGATCGATCAATGTGTGATATTCTGAATCCTCATTTCTAATGGAATCGAAAGGATCAGGAGAACTTTGATTTCATTTTGTCTATCGCACAAAAAGACGGAATAACGGAAAAGCAATCAATCATCAATGGATCAGAGCATTTCATGCTTTGCCGAATTGTCTGTCCCTCGTCAGTTTAAACAGTGGTTATCCTATCCTTACTACAATTGAGCGAACGCCCGCATATGACGCCGAAAATAGACCGATTTGATATCACCCTTCAATTCAAATTAGCAAAAGCAATGTCTCCTTGCATAATATGGATTCCAAACATTCATGATCTGTATATGAATGAGTCGAATTACTTATCCCTCGGTCTATTAGAGAACTATCTCTCCGGGGATTGTGAAAGATGTTCCACTAGAAATATCGTATCAATCTTTTTATTCATTTTTTATTTTACAAATTTTAATTTAATTGTTATTTAAATTTAATTGTTATATGTTTTTCAAACCAGAAATAAGTTTTTTCATTTTTATCTTCTTTAAGTTTTCCCAATTCCCACTTATCTTGATGGGTATCAAGATAAGAATCCTCGTAAACTGGGCTAGCTTTGTCTTCTTCGGCGGATCCCTCTTGTTCCTGTTTAGTCTTCCTCGTTTCGTAAGTTGTTTCTACATCGCTTTCTTCCTTTCTTTCTCCCCTTTCTTCCGTTTCGGGCTGAAGAGAGAGCCAAAAAAGGATCTTTCGTGTATAATCCTGCATAATCTCGAATGTTATCAATTCCAGTACGTAAACCAAATGATACAATGCGAGCAAAAGTTCCTAGATTCATGGAGATCGATTCTTTTAGTTACTGATTTATGGATCGGATTTCACTCGACCCATGGTTGGGAACTAATGATTGGTTCAATCTACAATGATTTTGGATTGGCTCATAACGATCAGATTATATCTGGTCTTATTTCCACTGGAAAGGTTGGTCATAAATTTGGAGAGTTTGCTTCTACACGGAGACGAAGACCCTCGAGAACAAATAAAGGTTCGGGAAGAAAGGGGAAAAAGTAAAGTCTAAGTGCTATACATATGCCACGAAAAAGCAATCCAATTTCGGTAAGACTTTATCTGAATCGTAGTTCAGATCCAAGTCGGTTCAGTGAGGGCGACCGCGAAAGTCACCGAATGGGTCCGGTCCGTCTTTTCCTGATCTTTGTCCCATATTCAAAAAGAAAGGCGTGGGAGGACGTTGCAGATGTCCGGGACGGACACGACTTCTTCTAACGCTAGAAGACCACAGGAAGACACCCGGGACCTTAGCATGTCGTGAAAGAGGCACACTGGACGGGCGTGCTTCGACCGTGTCTCTGGGGCACTCAACGATGGAACCCTGCTTATTTCTTTTTTGAGGATCGACGAATCAAATGATATTTCTGTTCCAATTTCTGCCGCTTCTTCTCCCTCTGAATCAAACATTTTCTTGCCATAATGTTCAGTTCCTATTATTATCAATGATACAATTCGGATCCAATTACATAAAAAAGATTTTTTATCGCAAAGGGGTCTACGAAAAATTCTGGGAAAACGTCAACGTCTGTTGAATTATTTGTCAAAGAAAAATGGAATACGTTATAAGAAATTAATTGGTCAGTTGGGTATTCGGGAGCCAAAAACTCGACGAATAAAAAAAGAAAAGTAGGATTGCATTTGTATAGCTATAGTTTCTCCGTGTCATTGTGGTTGTGAAGTGAATGATGTGACATGGTTTCTTTTGATGGATGCAATATCTGGTGTTGTTATTTGTAATTGTACTTGGGATGATGTTGTAATGCTAGGTTTCAGTTTTCTTGATATTGCAGTTCACTTCTCCATCTGTAGTACTCTCTTTATTTTACAGGCTTACCTCTTGCCACAGGTATGTGTTTTGGCATTGATATCATTTACATTTACATATGAAGTTGCCATGATATGACATGAGTTAGTTTCCCATTTATTGCTTAGTGCATTGCATCTTTGTGCACCATGTGAGTTGGGTTTGAAATTCCTACTGGGTCACGCTGTGACGTGTCCCCATTGATACTTTTCAGGTGTGGTTCGTGAAGTTAGAGGCCCACTAGTCTAGTCGGTCGGAGTTGGATGGAGTTGAGAGTGGTGCGAGTGTGTGAGAGGTATGGAGGTGTGTGGTTTGTACTTGGCGAGGTGTGAGCTGTTATGTTGTATATGAGATTTGTATGGAGAAGTTGTATGAACAGTCTGTGTGTATATAACGGTGTTTGGAGTGTTGTCTCTTGTGTTTCTATGATATCTGGAATGCTACAGGTACTAACCCAGCAGTGCGCAGTGGACCTGCTTATGTTGTGTTTTGCATTTCCTTCGTAACACTCGCTCCTACTAGGATTACCTGGGACGGATTCGTACTTCCAGGGTATACTGGGGAGCGGGGCGATACACGTACACTCTTGTAGTAGTCCGTTTCCAACTCTGTGGCTTCAGGGGTTACTCTCATGAAAGCCAACTGCAAGAACAATGAACTAATAAGTATGTGGTAAAGAAAATGCTAAGATACGTTAACATAAACTAATATACACTAGTATACGTTAATACACACTAGTATATGTTGGCGCATTCAGGCATATACTAGTGTATTTAAGTGCATACAATGACATATCAGTTAATATAATGAAAAAACCAAAAAATATTGGAAATTAAATTCATTCTTACATCTTCAGCATCATACATAGTCTGCCTGGCTAGGGAATAGCCACCTGGCAGTACGTGTGAAGTATCCCATCGATAGATCCTTGGAAGAGGATTCCCAGGCACCCTCCTAGCCAAGACAGCAGCGAAATCAGGCAATAAACACTCTAGAACCCAAGCTTGAATAACAAAGGGGAACGTTCCAACCTTTAGATGTGCGACACCTGGTTTCTTAACCATATTCAACATGTGTGCCCACTCCTTCACCACTTCTTCATATACCATTCTGCCCTAAGGGTATGAATTGAACAACACCGGATCATCTGCCAAACATATGGCCTTGGGATGCCCAAAATTCCCAACATCTTTCACAAAGACCATGCTGTGGATGATGTAAAACACAACAAGCTTACGAATTTCAATGATGTCATGGTTTTGAACGGCCTCAGCATTGAGCTTGGCCATTAAATCTGAAAATCACATGTTATCGGTGTCAAGGAATGTCCGAAACGGTGTCTCTGCTTCCTCGTCAATTTGGAAACTCCCCGAATGACAAGCCAGTAACAAGCGCAAATTCAACATGCCCAAAGGTATACGAATGCCCAGCTATGTTGAACTTCAATGTGCGTTTATTAGGGATGTTATTACTTTCAACCTCCCCTCTGGATAATAACCAATGCAAAGTCGGACTTTGTATTGGGAACTTCTCCAGCTTAGACAAGCACTCGATGAAACCGTACTCCTTCAACATTTCCTTGTAGGCGTCTTCGCCCAAGTACGCCTTACCCTCTCGTATGCAATCCACTGTAGCCCGATTATTAACTTTGATTTTACCATCTACATATCGCAAAACAAATCAGATTAGATAATTAAGTCAGCGTATAACAGTGTAAGTCAGCATATAACAGTGTAAACCAAAGTATTTAACTAATAAGTCAGCGTTTAACAGCGCACAATATCGTATTTTACAGAATAGATTTGAGAAAAAATCACAAAAAATTGCTGCTCATCTCCAGTTGTTGAACATGCAAGTTGAGGTATATGAGCATCAATATCCTATAAATTTGAGAAGAATTTGAACATGCAATAACTTAACATTTTATGTTCAACTTGCAATATCCTGTAAATTTGAACATGCAATAACTTAACATTTTATTTTACAGGATATTCAAGTTGAGGAGTATGTTCAACTTGCGAATTATTTGAACCCTATATGCAATAACTTAACAATTTATTCTTCTCAAATTGTATTCTTCCCAAAACCCTAAATTAATACCCCCAAAAAATCTTGTACAAAATCACAAAAAATTTGCAAAATGCGAAGCAAAAAAGGCGCAAATCACTTACCAGGTTCGAAAATCAAAAAGGCGATGGAGGTTTGGTACGACGATGTCGATGGAAGCGGCGTTCGGTAGCGGTGCTGTGAGGTCTGCGGCGTCGAAGTGTCGCGAGGGAGACGCCGTAAGAGTTGGGCGCTGCTGGCGGTTCAGGGTGATCGGAGAGGCGGTGAAGGGTTTAAGGGTGCGGTGGTTGGGAGCGGTGCAGCGAAGTGAAAGGCGGTGGAAGACGGGAACGGCGGTGGAGGGATGGTCGGAGAGGAGGAAGATGGGAGGAGTTATGGGTTTGGGAGAAGATGAGAAGAGGGTGAACGATTTGGGTAAAGGGGGACGATTTGGGCGGCAAATGGAGGAGGGAGAACGTCGTCCGCCGGAATTGTTTTCGCGGGGGATTTTAATTTTTTGGGTTTAATTTTTGGGAATGTAATGGGGGTATTTTAGTCTTTTTTCCAGAGGGTGTGGTATTTTAGCAAAGTTTTTAAAGCGGGTGGTAGAAATTAAAAGATAGGGTTGACCCATGGTAGTTAGGCAATTTTCTCGCATTTTGTGTGTATAAATACACCATGTAAGTTTCAACTTGGAAAGCATTTTTTTCTGTAAATAACCAATTTCAAATGTTGCTTCTCAAAAAAAATAGACCAACACTTCTCTTCTCAGCTTTTATAAATTTTGCAAGCGTGTACTTCTTGTGAATGTTTTCGTAAATATCCATATCATTGCTGGTTGTTCCTACCACCATCCAGGGCTGGTGGGGCCCATGCTACTAGGCTATCGGGCTAGTGGGCTCTGGCCACCGGAAATCTTAATCGACTTCCTTAGCTTAATTCGGGTTTAGCATTTCATAAATCCGACCCGAATCGACCCGTCTAACATCCAACTCCGAAGTCCGTGAACATACCATTTTGCTCAGTGCACATGCTACTTATTTACAAGTTTGCCATTAAAAATTTACAATTGAGTGTTGTTATTCGCATCACAGAAATTTATGAATACACAACACTACTTGATTTACTACACATATATTTTTAAAATCGGATGTTCAGATTTGGAAATCCGAACAGCTCTAATACTTTTATTCTTCCGTTCGGAATTGTAAAACCGAACAGTATAATAAAATATTATATGTATTGTGTTTGGATTTACACATGTATTGTATTAGAGCCATTCGGATCTCCAAATTCAAACATCTGATGTTAAAAATAAAGGTGTAGTGATTTAAGTAGTGTGGTGTATTCATAAATTTCTGTGGTGTGAATAACAACACTCTTTACAATTGAAACCTTTTACTCGTGCACCATTTAGATCCATTTATTTACAAGTATACCTCCCCCAACCAAAAAATACTCGTCTCTATGATCGATGGCAAGATCTCAAATGGGTATTCAGCAAAATTTGATCTTGGAGAACAGATTATGAGATTTTTGTGTTGAAGGAAGAACAAAATAGTCATCAAAGATTTTGGACGGTGGCGGCGTGGAGACCTACCTCATCGAGCGGTGCACCACCGGTTCCAAGCCTGCGGCGGCACGATCCCCCTCTACATGTTGGACGAGCTCTCGGTCCCTTCCAATTGCATCGAACGCCTGTGCCTCCTCTCAGGGGCGGATCGATGTTGGTGGTGCCCCCCCAAATTTTTTCGCAAATCATTGCATTTAGGTGAAGCCCGTCTGATGAGTTAAAGCCCGGCCCCTCCCAAACATCAAAACCACGGGCCTGGGCCCCCCGGACCCCCTCTTTTTATCCAGATGAAAGAGAGAGAGAGAGAGGATCAGAAGCTCCATGTAAAAACCTAACTGCGTGACCTCTCCTTCCGCTCTCTCCCTGCGGCAGTGCGACGGCCGAAGAACTGAAATCGTTCTGGTATCAGGTATGGCTCTGTTCTCTTCATCTTCTATTTATTGATTTGGGAAATTTAGTTTAGGCTTTTTATTTTATTTTGATTTGATATTTAGTTTAGGCTCGCTCAGCTAATTGGTTGCCCTTTGTGAAATTTGCGTTGGAGTAAACCCGCTGGTTTCTACATTTCTTGATATGTTTTTTTTGTAAATTTGAAGCAGGATATCGAAACCCTTGGGTTTCATTTGTTTATTTTTTGGGAGGCCTTTTTTTTGCTTGCACTGACAACAACAATGCCTCTAAACACTGCTGTATCACTATTTTAGAATAATTGAAAGAAGCAAATGATAGTTAAATTGATGTGTTTTGAGTTAAATTGCTGACACGTTCTTTTGCAAAGGAATACACTGATGGAAAATATATCAAGTACAAGAATTTATTACTGGTTACAGAGAGCATCACCAGAATCAAGAGTACTAAATTAGATTCCTCCATACTTACACCAATGAACACCAAATATTACCCACAAGCAAGCTTATCAGCCAAGAATTAGAGAAGTCAACTGTATAATCAAATCATTGGGCTTCAATAAAAATTATGTTACATCTCTCATTTGATTCGATAATGAGCCCAATTTGGTGCCTTTTGATCATGCGCCAATTTGTTAGATGGTTGCATTCTTTAGAATAATGGTTGGTTGCATTCTTTAGAATATTATTGCCCATATTTGGTAGATGGTTGCATTCTTTATGGTACTCTCAGTTCCTCTTCTCATCCCTCTTGTTAGCTTAGGTATGCATATGAGATGGTGGCTGTTTTAAGTATCTTTATGTTAAAATGTAGAATTGAGGAGTGTTCTGTAAAAATCAGTTAACTTTATGCTAAAATTCCAGAAGTTTGATGTTAAAAATGCAGGTAACTTTATGCTAGAATCGAGGAATGTCATCATAAAATATTTCTTTATTTTATTATGTTTTAAAATTTTGTATTTCCCAAGTTTGATGTTGAAACATACATTAAATTTTTAACCTGCTGAATTGCTCTACATTGACATCTTTGTGTTGTAGTAAATTTGACAAGAATTCTAGAATGGATTTATATTATTAGTTTTTTTTATCTATTTGGTATTGGTTTTTCTCATTGGGTTGACATTATTTAACAAGATTGTTCATTTTGGTTGACATTATTAGCTCATTTGGGATCCCGGAAGGCCAAGGCGGTGGAATTTGGAAGGAACGACCGATCTCTGTCTTTGGATCTTGAGTAAGTTCTCCAACCTTTATTTCTTCAGTTAGTTCAATATTATATCTTGATTCAATCTCAAAAAATCCATCAAACTCATTTCCAAATTTCAAATTCCAATAAACTTATTTACAACTTTTATTTACCTCTTCTGCAATTTTTCTTCTAATTTAGCAAAGTATTTAATTAGTTAATCCTTAAGTTTAATTTTGATTAAGGGTTACTTTGTTAGGAGTTGTAGGAACTTTGATTAAGGGTTACTCCGGGGTAGGTCCCAACTTCGGAGGCGTGCTTATTCGTTCTAGAAGCTCAATAAAGTAAGCTCCTTTTCTTCTTCGGAATTGGTTATTTAAGTGTACTTTTTGCTATTTTGCGTCATCAACTAAGTGTAATTAAGTTTCAGTAATGCCAATTATTCTTACTTACTGTCAATATAATGTTGTCTATTAAACTATTTTATATTTCACAAATTATACAAATTTCTCGACTATAAGAATTTTTTTATTGCTCATATTATATTCTATTTTTTAGATGAAGAGGTTAACAACAATCGATTCATTCTTTAAAAGGAAAAATATTGAAACTCCAGCATTAGATAGTCATGTACATTCGAAGGAGGATCATGCTCCAAAATTTTAAAGAGTTGAAATCGATGTGCAGTTTGATATTAATATATTAGAACGTGATCTGGGATTACGACCGCAAATATGGAAGTATCCAATTGAGAATCGCGACGAAGTTCGAAGAGCTTATATTAAAGCTGGTCCTTATCAGTGTACACTTCATAAGTATCCAACATTGGGTAAGAAACATACGAGAAGTTTTCAAGCATCATGGTTTAAGCTTTTTCCATCTTGGCTAGAATATTCTCCTATTACAGATTCTATATTTTGTCTACCATGCTTTCTATTTCATAAACAAAATGGACCTTCTGGATCTAATGCATTCACTTATAATGGATTTCGATCATGGAAAAAGGTGAAGGATGGAAAAAATTGTGCGCTTTTGGCCCATATTGGAAAAGATATCAATTCGCCTCATAGAAATGCTGAGAAAGTATGCACAGACCTTATGAACCAATCATCTCATATTGCGAGAAGTTTTGAGAAATTCACATCACAAGAAGTCATGGAATACAGACTTCGTTTGAAAACTTCAATTGAGACAGTTAGGTGGCTTGCATTTCAAGGATGCTCTTTTTGGAGCCACGATGAGTCTAAGTCATCAAGTAATCGTGGAAATTTTTTAGAATTGTTGAGTTTCATCGTCTCTTATAATGATAAAGTAACAGCAGTTTTGGATAAAGCTCCACGAAATGCATCATATACATCACCAAAAACACAAAAACAAATTTTGCATGTTTTGGCAACTAAAGTGAGAAAGGACATTCATGAAGAAATTGGCGATTCAAAGTATTGTTTAATTGTTAATGAAGCTCGGGATGAATCTAAAAAAGAGCCAATGTCAATTGTCTTGAGATTTGTCAACAAAGATGGCTACATACAAGAGCGCTTTTTTGGGCTTATTCATGTCAAAGACACTCCGACATTAACTCTGAAAGAAGGGATTTTTTCGATACTCTCTCAGTATAATCTTGATGTTCAATCTATCCGAGGGCAAGGTTATGATGATGCAAGTAATATGCGTGGAGAATAGAATGGTTTGCAAGCTTTGGTTTCAAATGAATGTCCACATGCTTATTATGTTCATTGTTTTGCTCATCGTTTACAATTGACATTAGTTGCTGCATCCAAGGAAGTGTCCATCAGTTTTTTACCAAGCTAAATTCCATTATGAATATTGTTAGTGTATCATGTAAGTGCAATGACCAACTAAAAGCTGCTCATACTTCAAATATTGCTCATTTACTTGAGATTGATGAGCTTCAAAGTGGAAAAGGACTTAATCAAATAGGTTCTTTACAAAGGGCAGGTGACACGTTGGAGTTCTCATTTGAAATCAATTTTTAGTTTGTTGAAGATGTTTAGTGCAACATGTGAAGTTTTATTGAATATTATTGAGGATGGGGCTACATCTGCTCAGCGGGGTGATGCAGATTCAGCTTATGAGGCAATGACTACTTTTGACTTTGTTTTCATTTTGCATCTTATGAGAGAAGTTTTAGAGATTTCTAATATACTTTGTCAAGCTTTGCAACTCCAATATCAAGACATCTTAAATGCAATGCATCTTGTTTCATTTACTAAGATGCTTATTCAAAAGTTAAGAGATGATGGCTTGGACAATTTGGTTAAAATTGTGAGATCTTTTTGTGAAGCAATCAATATATCGGTACCAGATTTTAGCGCTCGTCATATTGCAAGAAGAGGAAGAGCTCATCATCAACAAAATGAAATTACAGTGGAGCATTATTATAAAGGTGATGTTTTCAATGCAGTGATAGACTCTCAATTACAGGAATTGAACAACAAATTCAATGATAACACCGTAGAATTGATCATTCTCAGTTCAGCTTTAGACCCAAGAGAGATGCATATATCATTCAGAATTGATGATATTTGCAAATTGGTACAGAAATTTTACCAACAAGACTTTACAGAATATGAGATAACACAGTTGCATATACAATTTCAACATTTTGATCATGTCCGACAACTTTCAGATTTTAAAGTATTGACAATAATTTCTGATCTATGTTAATGGTTGATAAAAACTAGAAAAGCAGAAGTATATCCTTTTGTGTATAGAGTGATAACTCTTATTCTCACACTTCCAGTTTCTACAGCTACTACAGAGCGTTCTTTTTCAGCAATGAATATAGTCAAGACTACACTTCGTAACAAGATGAGGGATGATTTCTTGTCTGATTGTTTTCTTGTATACATTGAAAAAGAAATTGCTGAAAAAATTAGTGTGGATTCAATTGTAGATGATTTTCGTGACATGGAAGAAAGACGTTCTGCATTTTAACAAGGTAAGAATGTAATGACTTATTTATATTTAAATGAGAGTTTTAATGTTGAGAATAATGGGTATCATACGCCATATGAGAGGGTCTCTCATATTCCCTCTCACATAAAGGGAGTAAGTACAACAAGTACAAGCCCATGTGGTCTTGTACTTACCTCCTTTATGTGAGAGGAAATATGAGAGACCCTCTCATATGGCATATGATACCCATTATTCTCTTTAATATTATTTGATGCAATATACTACATATGAATTTATTTAATATTTATCTGATGCATTATATTTTACTGGTTTCGCCCTTGCCTCCTTTCTCCTCCGTCGACTTGTTAATAACTGCAACTGTGCAGAGTAAAAATTTTCAAATGGCAAACTTATAAATAAGTTGTATTTGCACTAAACGAAACGGTGAGTTCGCGAAGTAATCCCCAAAAAAAATCCACTTCCAGTCTCCAACGCAAAGTGCGAACATTTCCGTTCTCTCTGAAGTCTCCTCTCCAATCGTTAACCCTAACCGACTTCGCTATAAAAGCCGGCGATTTTCCGACGACCCGGTGGATTTTCAGCTTGATACTGGCGACGGTGGCTTTTCTGGCGTCAGCTTTTGAGTAAGTTTCGATTTTCTCTCTCTCTCTTTCTTAAGTTGTTTCGTTTTTGCCCTAGTTTACTCTTATTACGTTTTTTTGGAATTTATTTTGATTCGCGTTGTATATAAAAAGCTCTCTTAATTTTCATTCTTTGGTCCTGATCCTTTAGATGAAAACTATAACTAATACGATGTAGGCTGTGATTTTTTCCTTTGACTCGATTGTTGATTGGAAAATAACTGATCGGATGATTTTCTATTGCATCTAAAATGTTGTGATTAAGGGCTTTAACTGAAAATACCATTTTTAATATTTAGGTGTTTCTACTGTCCTAAAATTTATGATAGGGTAATTTTTAGATTTAGGATAAAAATTAAAAATAATATTAAGTTTCGACCAAGAAAAATATTTACACAAATCGACCATGTTTGGCCACGTCAGCGGCGAGGCGCGTGGCCTCGCCGTCGGGGGGCTATTTTTGATCAAGCCGCACTTGGCAAGTGCGTTTTTTCTGACCACACTTGCCAAGTGCGGCCAATGTAGTACGTGAGCAAGAGGCGACTTAAGTCACGAGCATCTAAACTGGCCGCACTTGCCAAGTGTGGCCAATGTGCCTGCTATTTCCTAGTGGCGCCAGCCCAACCCGATACATAAGTTATCCAACAGCGAAAATAAAAAACCCTAGGCTAGAGAGCGGCGGCGGCGGCGGCGGCGGCGGCTTTCCTTCCCCATTTTCGTTGATCAGACGGTGACGGCTTCCCCATTTCCGTTGATCAGACACCGAGATCCACAAACAGGTACCTCTGATGCTTCAATTATTCTGCTAAACCTCTACTTCGAATTGATTGAATCACATGTGCGTTGATATCTCCATTTGATGAACTGATCCATGAGTTACTATATTGGTGTCTAGACCGAGATCCTTTTTAAAAGCATGAAGAATGAATGAATGTATACTGATGTTTTTGCATCATTTAGGGTTTTGTCAAAGCTCGCAACATATAGAACATGTAGGATACTATATTCTCTTTTGATAGAACATGATGCGTTATTGAAGATGTGTATGCAGCTAACAAGGATACCATCATGCCTTGGGTATAAGGAAAAATGCTGTAGATTGGCAGAGTGGGCGTATTGGGGGCACACATGGAGATGTATCGTATTTTGGTGATGGGCATGGGAGCACATGAGCTTTCATTTTGTTTCATGCATTTCAAATTGTTAATTAATAGGCTATTTTAATTTCAAAGTCCATCCACAAATATGCTATTTTAATTTTAATGAGTATTCACAGGTTTAATATACATTTTCGTGATTTCTAATGCATCGTAAAATAATGTTTTTGCAAATTGTAGGATAGAATATCATGGAGGAGGCGGGACCAATAACTGACGAGGTCTTGTATGATCAGGTGCATCATCGGTCTGCACAGATCCAGTATGAACATGTATGAATATTTGAGGTGAAAAATTCAGAAAATTTAATTATGTTGCCAATGCAGAAAATTAATTAACGTGGTATTGTTTGCAGGAGGCTGTGATAGGAATTGTTAATCATGCATGCAGACATTCAGAATGGCAAACAGATGAGCGTGTGGAGCTATATATCATAATGTCTGTGTTACACGTATGTACAAAGTTGAAGTGGATACGATTGGACCATGCACTATTAACATTGGTTGAGAGATGGCGGCCCGAGACGAACACATTTCATATGAGACACGGGAGATGACGTTCACACTGCAAGATGTGGCTGTCATCATGGGCCTACCTATATCAGGGACCCCATATATCAAATAGGCCGACGACATAGTACATGGGCCGATTTGATGGAGCGTCTTTTGGGCCAGGCATCCATGGAAAACCAAGGAGCAAAGGTGAAGCTTGCTTCGCTGCGTGAAACACATATGGAGTTGTCTGATGAAGCCACAGATGAGGAGATTCAGCAATGTGCACGGGCGTACATGCTGCATATGATCGGAATCTTATTGGTTCCGGATCCAAGCAAAGGATCGGTCCATCTACGGTGGTTGGAGAAGCTGGAACATTTTGAGGAAATTGGAGGGTATGCGTGGGAAAGTGCAGTGCTGGCACATATGTATTCTAAGCTAAGCAAGGTAGCAATGATGCAGACATCGGCTATATATGTATGCGACACCTTGTTGCAGGTATAACATTATTAATTCTGTAATAGTGAGAAGTGTATAAATATGTTTTATAAATAACTAACAAATTCATATTTATAGGTATGGTCCTGGGAGAGATTACATATAGGCCGGCCCACATACAGACAAAATGTATTGGACGACAATGACCCCTTAGGCTGCAGGTGGAACGTGCCAAGATCATTTCGTGAAAATCCCGAAGGGAACCTCGAATTGTATAGAAACGAGCTTGACTCGTTAGAGAGCACACATGTTTGAATTTGTAAATTTTGAATTAATGATATATATGTAAATAGTACGTCGTCTAATTATATATTTCTGTCATTCATGCCTATTAGGTTATCTGGGAGCCATATGCGCGCGGTTGGAGCATCTTCATCTTTCATGTTTAGCCTTTCCCGCGATATGGCGTGCACGTGTACCATTATTTTGCTGGGAGGATATTGAAATGCATGTACCAGACCGTGTTATGCGGCAATTTGGGTTAGTACATCACATTCCAGTAGCGGTCCCAGTAATACCGGGAAGTCAGGTTAGACCCCCAACAATGGGCTGCTGCCATCGTGGAGCTTCAAGCGGCATGTGAGCCATATGCTGCGCGGTTGGAGCATCTTCATCTTTCATGTTTAGCCTTTCCCGCGATATGGCGTGCACGTGTACCATTATTTTGCTGGGAGGATATTGAAATGCATGTACCAGACCGTGTTATGCGGTAATTTGGGTTAGCACAACACATTCCAGTAGCGGTCCTAGTAATGCCAGGGAAGTCAGGTTAGACCCCTCAACAATGGACTGCTGCCATCGTGGAGCTTCAAGCGGTATGGGATCACAGATTTGACCATGTTGTGGAGGAGGATGCCGTGTCGTTAAATGATTACATGCAATGGTATTGGGGGATCACAAGACAATGGATATATACTAGGCAGGAGCCCCCGTTCTTGTACATGCCACGTGGACCCCTCGAGCGTAAAATGGTAAATAATAGTCGTATACACTTCTTAAATTTATAAATTTATTTGATTCATATATACTAAGTGTTCAATTTGTTTTACAGTGTGATACACTGCTTAACATCTACAATCGTTCGGTCATTGGTTTACAGGAGGACCCATACAATCCTCACTTGATAGCAATCCAGCAAATGATCGATGATGTGATGGGACAGACATGGCATCGTCCTGAAGGAACAGACACGAGCTATCTTAGGCGACTTTATAGGAGGGATGTCGCCAAAACTTCGCAGTAGCAGCAGGAGCAGGAACAGCAGGAGCAGCAGGAGCATATGCAGGAGTCGGAGCAGCAGGAGCAGCAGCAGCAACAGACAGTGGATGAAGCTGGGACCTCGCAGCCTCAGTATACACAACCACAAATGGAGTGGGACACCGCTACACAACAAGCACAGTTGCGGACATACAGCCGTACCCGTCGTGTGAAATCTGCACTCCAACGTTTTTGGCGGCCGTAGTTTTTTATTGTTTTGACATTTTTTTTGGAACGTAATTTATTTTCCGATAATTTGTAGGATGACATTGTGTTTGACATTTATTTTTTGTCATGTGTGCTACTGTTTATCTCATGTAATTTGTGTCATGTGTGCTACTGATATATGATTGAGATAAGTATGATAGGTGTCATATGTCACCTCTCATCATCTTCTTCATTTTTCAATGGCTTCCTGAAACACAATGTCATCCTACAAATTATCGGAAAATAAAATTACGTTCCAAAAAAAATGTCAAAAACAATAAAAAACTACGGCCGCCAAAAACGTTGGAGTGCAGATTTCACACGACGGGTACGACTGTATGTCCGCAACTGTGCTTGTTGTGTAGCGGTGTCCCCCTCCATTTGTGGTTGTGTATACTGAGGCTGCGAGGTCCCAGCTTCATCTACTGTCTGTTGCTGCTGCTCCTGCTGCTCCGGCTCCTGCATATGCTCTTGCTGCCCCTGCTCCTGCTCCTGCTCCTGCTGCGAAGTTTCGACGACATCCCTCCTATAAAGTCGCCGAAGATAGCTCGTGTCTGTTCCTTCAGGACGATGCCATGTCTGCCCCATCACATCATCGATCATTTGCTGGATTGCTATCAAGTGAGGATTATATGGGTCCTCCTGTAAACCAATGACCGAACGATTGTAGATGTTAAGCAGCGTATCACACTGTAAAACAAATTGAACACTTAGTATATATGAATCAAATAAATTTGTAAATTTAAGAAGTGTATATGACCATTATTTACCATTTTACGCTCGAGGGGCCCACGTGGCATGTACGAGAACGGAGGCTCCTGCCTAGTATATATCCCATCGTCTTGTGATCCCCAATACCATTGCATGTAATCATTTAACGACACGACATCCTCCTCCACAACATGGTCAAATCTGTGATCCCATGCCGCTCGAGGCTCCACGATGGCAGCAGCCCATTGTTGAGGGGTCTTACCTGACTTTCCCGGCATTACTGGGACCGCTACTGGGATGCTAACCCAAATTACCGCATAACACGGTCTGGTACATGCATTTCAATATCCTCCCAGCAAAATAATGGTACACGTGCACGACATATCGCGGGAAAGGCTAAACATGAAGGATGAAGATTTTCCAACCGCGCATCATATGGCTCCCAGATAACCTAATAGGCATGAATGACAGAAATACATAATTAGACGACGTACTATTTACATATATATCATTAATTCAAAATTTACAAATTGAAACCTGTGTGCTCTCTAACGAGTCAAGCTCGTTTCTATACAATTCGAGGTTCACTTGGGGATTTTCACAAAATGATCTCGGCACGTTCCACCTGTAGCCTAAGGGGCCGTTGCCGTCCAATACATTTTGTCTGTATGTGGGCCGGCCTATATGTAATCTCTCCCAGGACCATACCTGTAAATATGAATTTGTCAGTTATTTATAAAACATATTTATACACTTTTCACTATTACAGGATTAATAATGTTATACCTGCAACAAGGTGCCGCATACATATATATCCGATGTTTGCATCCTTGCCACCTTGCTTAGCTCAGAATACATATGTGCCAGCACTGCACTTTCCCACGCATACCCTCCAATTTTCTCAAAATGTTCCAGCTTCTCCAACCACCGTAGATGGACCAATCCTTTGCTTGGATCCGGAACCATAACAGATGAGGAGATTCAGCAATGTGCACGGGCGTACATGCTGCATATGATCGGAACCATAAGGTTCCGATCATATGCAGCATGTACGCCCGTGCACATTGCTGAATCTCCTCATCTGTGGCTTCATCAGACAACTCCATATGTGTTTCACGCAGCGAAGCAGGCTTTACCTTTGCTCCTTGGTTTTCCATGGATGTCTGGCCCAAAAGACGCACCATCAAATTGGCCCCATGTACTATGTCGTCGGCCTATTTGATATATGGGGTCCCGGATATAGGTAGGCCCATGATGACAGCCACATCTTGCAGTGTGATCGTCATCTCCCCTGTCTCATATGAAATGTGTTCGTCTCGGGCCGCCATCTCTCAACCAATGCTGTTAATAGTGCATAGACCAATTATATCCACTTCAACTTTGCACATATGTGTAACCCAGACATTATGATATACAGCTCCACACGCTCATCTATTTGCCATTATGAATGTCTGCGTGCGTGATCAACAATTTCTATCACAGGCTCCTGCAAACAATACCACGTTAATTAATTTTCTGCATTGACAACATAATTAAATTTTCTGAATTTTTCACCTCAAATATTCATATCTGTCCATACTGGATCTGCGCAGACCGATGATGCACCTGATCATACAAGACCTCGTCAGTTATTGGTCCCGCCTCCTCCATGATATTCTATCCTACAATTTGCAAAAACATTGTTTTACAATGCATTAGAAATCACGGAAATGTATATTAAACATGTGAATAATCATTAAAATTAAAATAGCATATTTGTGGATGGACTTTGAAATTAAAATAGCCTATTAATTAACAATTTGAAATGCATGAAACAAAATGAAAGCTCATGTGCTCCCATGCTCATCACCAAAATACGATACATCTCCATGTGTGCCCCCAATACGCCCACTCTGCCAATCTACATCATTTTCCCTTATACGCAAGGCATGATGCTATCCATGTTAGCTACATACACATATTCAACAATACATCATGTTCTATCAAAAGAGAATATAGTATCGTACATGTTCCATATGTTGCGAGCTTTGAAAAAACCCTAAATGATGCAAAAACATCAGTATACATTCATTAATTCTTCATGCTTTTAAAAAGGATCTCGGTCTAGAAACCAGTATAGTAACTCATGGATCAGTTCATCAAATGGAGATATCAACGCACATGTGATTCAATCAATTCGAAGTAGAGGGTTAGCAGAATAATTGAAGCATCAGAGGTACTTGTTTGTGGATCTCGGTGTCTAATCAACGGAAATGGGGAAGCCGCCGCCGTCGGATCAACGAAAATGGGGAAGGGAAGCCGCCGCTCTCTAGCCTAGGGTTTTTTATTTTCGCTGTTGGATAAGTTATGTATCAGGTTGGGCTGGCGCCGCTGGAAAATAGCAGGCACATTGGCCACACTTGGCAAGTGCGGCCAGTTTAGAGGCCCGTGACTTAGTCGCCTCTTGCTCACGTACTATATTGGCCGCACTTGACAAGTGCGGCCAGAAAAAACGCACTTGCCAAGTGCGGCTTGGTCAAAAATAGTCCCCCGACGGCGAGGCCACGCGCCTTGCCGCTGACGTGGCCAAACATGGTCGATTTGTGTAAATATTTTTTTGGGTCGAAACTTAATATTATTTTTATTTTTATCCTAAATCTAAAAATTACCCTTTATAATAATCTGAGGATTATTAAGAACTGAAATTCAGTGAATCATTGTAATTTTGAATGCTAGTTTCTACGTGTCATCCAATATTATTACTATTGCATAAGGTATTCCATAACTAATATAAATCACGATGTTCTTAGCATTTTGTTTTACCATTTTTGTGCTTCAGAGATTTATTATGTTTTTTAATTTGTTTTATGTTCAGATATTAGGCAAGTTGGTTGCCTGTAGATCATGGCACATTTGGGAGGAGGTGCAGAAGCACATGCCCGGTTCAAGCAGTACGAGTTCCGTGCAAATTCAAGCCTTGTACTTACAACAGACTCACGTCCTTTGGACACCCATGAGCCCACTGGTGAGCCTGAATCTCTCCATGGAAAAATTGACCCCAAGACCTTTGGCGATCGTGCTTCTAGGGGTAAACCCCGCGAGCGTGAAGAGAGGATTAACAAGTCCATGAAGAAGAAAGACCGCGATCCTGCCGCTGGTGAGCTGGAAGGTAAGACGGATATCAAGCGGAGGCGGATCCAGGAGGAGAGTGTTCTCTCCCTTGTTGATGAAGCCGTATACAAGCCTAAAACAAAAGAGACACTTGGTGCATACGAGAATTTGCTCAGCTTGATACAGCATCAGTTTGGAGGGCAGCCCCAAGATGTCCTTGCTGGAGCTGCAGACGAAGTCTTATCAGTTTTGAAGAATGACAAGATCAAGAATCCTGAAAAGAAGAAGGAGATTGAGAAGCTCTTGAATCTTATTTCCAGTCAGTTCTTTGACCAGCTTGTTTCATTTGGTCGGTTGATCACAGACTACGAGGATGCAGGTGATGCCGATGGATCAGATGCTGCAAATGGAAACGATGAGGCTCTGGATGATGACAACGGTGTTGCCGTCGAGTTTGAAGAGGATGAGGAGGAAGAAGAGAGTGATTATGATCAGGTAGCACACAGTTACAATTTCAGCATTTGTGATTAATTTGGCCAAGTATTGACATTTAGTATTCTTTTAGGCAAAATTTTAATGCTAGAGAGCTATACCTTTTCAAATGAGCTTTTAAGATATACGTCTAATAAATGTTTTATCTGCATATTTGTCCCCACAAATTATTGTTTTGGATCTAAATCCCTCACACTTTTAAATCAGAACTTTTTGAATCATCAATTACCATATCAAAAGCAAGGAATATTCTGTTATCATATTTTTCTTCAACTGAATCCAAATATCTCTTTCTCATTCTCAAAAAGTAAAATAGAATAGAATAAAATTGAAAGCTGATGGTTGATGGATAAGATGCTATTTGGTTAGATGGAAATGGAGCTGCAAGTCTGCTACAGTTTTGGCTGCAACTAAATTTCTATTTTCTACATTTCGTTAGTTTCATAACAAAGCAAAATGGTAAATGAAACTATAAATGTAGAAAAAATACAGTAAAATCTACAGCTAAATTGGATATAGAAACTATTGCAGCTTTTTGCAACCAAAAAACATGGTTACCATTGCCGAAAACTAGTTTCTGTTATTTCCTAAATATCATTGAATCAAATCTTTTAGCCATTCTTACTGTCCCACATCAACATAACTACCATGTCTAATTATTAATAAAATTCATGCAACAAACATTGCATGAAGTTTGTGAAACAGATGGGTTGAAGTTTTTCTTCCTACAACAAATGCAGCATTTGCTGCATTGAATATTTGTTGCATTTCTATATATGCAAACCAAACAACTCCGATGTTAGGTTGCCAAATTTTGGTAATTTGAATTCTGTGAATATGGCACCACCACCACCACCCACCACCAGCAGCAGCAAAAATCTTTTTTCTTTTGCAGATATGTTTAAATATGATTATCTGTATGGTTATACTTTTTTGCACTCATAAATGAACAGATCCCAGTGGATTCTGAGGAGGAGGATGACGAAGTTCAGGAGTCAACTGGCGCTGGGGCTATGCAAATGGGTGGAATAGATGATGATGAGATGGAAGAAGCTAAAGAGGGACTCACCTTAAATGTTCAAGACATAGATGCTTATTGGCTTCAGAGGAAGATATCTCAAGCATATGATCAAATTGACCCTCAGCACAGCCAGAAGCTTGCTGAGGATGTCCTTACGATGCTGGCTGCTGAAGGGGATGATGGTCATGTAGAGAACCAGCTTGTGACACTCCTAGGGGTTGACAAGTTTGGTATCGTCAAGTTGTTTCTTAGAAATCGCCTTAAGATAGTATGGTGTACCCGGTTGGCAAGAGCAGAAGACCAGGAGCAGTGGAGGGAGATTGAAGAAGAGATGACAAACATGGGTCCGAGCTTGTCTGGAATCTTGGAGCAGTTGCATGCCACCAGAGCATCAGTCAAAGAGCGGCAAAAGAACCTGGAGAAGAGCATAAGAGAAGAGGCAAGGAGATTAAAGGACGATCATGGAAGTGGGGATGGGGAAAGGGACATGGCTCGACGTATTATTGATAGAGACGGGGAGAGTGGATGGTTGAAGGGTCAGAGACAACTGCTTGATCTTGAGAGTATTGCTTTTCAGCAGGGTGGACTTTTCATGGCAAACAAGAAATGTGAGCTACCTCCAGGATCTTTTAGAACTCCTCACAAGGGTTATGAAGAAGTCCATGTGCCCGCTCTGAAGCCAAAAGCATTTGCTCCCGGCGAGGAGCTTATAAAGATAACTATGATGCCGGATTGGGCACAGCCAGCTTTTGAAGGGATGAAACAGCTAAACAGAGTGCAGAGTAAAGTTTATGAGACTGCTCTTTTCACACCTGAGAACATACTCCTGTGTGCTCCAACAGGTGCTGGGAAAACTAATGTGGCCATGCTAACAATACTTCACGAGATTGGTCTGCACATGAAGGATGGTATTGTGGACAACACAAAATATAAAATTGTTTATGTGGCACCTATGAAGGCTTTGGTTGCTGAGGTTGTAGGGAACTTGTCCGAACGGCTTGAGGCATTCAATGTTGTTGTGAGGGAACTTAGTGGAGACCAGACTCTTACCCGCCAACAGATTGAAGAAACACAGCTAATTGTTACAACACCAGAGAAGTGGGATATTGTAACCAGAAAATCTGGGGATAGAACATACACCCAACTAGTGAAGCTTCTTATTATTGATGAAATCCATCTTCTTCATGATAACCGAGGCCCTGTGCTCGAGAGCATTGTTGCAAGGACAGTAAGACAAATTGAAACAACCAAGGAGCATATCAGGCTTGTTGGGTTATCAGCTACTCTACCAAACTATGAAGATGTGGCATTGTTCTTACGTGTTCATCCATCTAAAGGTCTGTTTCATTTTGAAAACAACTATCGACCGTGCCCTCTACAACAGCAGTACATTGGAATTACCGTGAAGAAACCTCTTCAGAGGTTTCAGTTGATGAATGATATCTGTTACGAGAAGGTTCTGAATTCTGCTGGAAAGCATCAAGTGCTTATATTTGTACACTCAAGGAAAGAGACAGCAAAAACTGCCCGCACAATAAGAGACACTGCATTGGCCAATGATACTTTGAGTAAATTTCTTAAGGATGATAGTGCAAGCCGGGAGATTCTTCAGAGCCAGACAGAGCTAGTAAAGAGCAATGACCTCAAAGACCTATTGCCATATGGCTTTGCAATCCATCATGCAGGGATGGCCAGGGTGGACCGAACGCTTGTTGAGGAGCTTTTTCGTGTTGGTCATGTACAGGTCTTAGTCTCGACAGCAACACTTGCATGGGGTGTTAATCTGCCAGTTCACACAGTGATAATTAAGGGGACACAGATTTATAATCCAGAAAAAGGAGTGTGGACAGAGCTTAGTACTTTGGATGTGATGCAGATGCTTGGTAGGGCAGGGAGGCCACAGTATGATTCTTATGGAGAAGGAATAATCTTAACCGGACACAGTGAATTACAATATTATCTCTCACTCATGAATCAGCAACTACCCATTGAAAGCCAATTTGTGTCCCAATTAGCCGACCAGTTGAATGCGGAGATTGTGTTAGGGACTGTTCAGAATGCTCGAGAAGCTTGCACCTGGATTGGATA
The DNA here is from genome assembly GCA_030789695.1 of Scilla litardierei. NCBI lineage: Eukaryota > Viridiplantae > Streptophyta > Magnoliopsida > Asparagales > Asparagaceae > Scilla > Scilla litardierei. Next base: position 145,903,451 of record CM061136.1, read on the forward strand.
CACATACTTGTATATCCGGATGTTGAGAAACCCAACTCTCTATGGTCTACCTGTTGATATACTTGATCGAGACAAAACATTGGAGGAAAGGAGAGCTGATCTTGTAAGTTGCTTGATCTACCTGCTTGAATAGCTTGCATAAATTGTTGCTTACCACACACCCAATACACAGGCATACACAAATGGGCGGAGCTATGAATTTCTTTTAGGGTGGCGCAATATAATACCTGGATATTTTTATAACATGTGGACAAAGGAATAATTAAAATAAAACAAAATAAAAAACAATTATGCTAAATATAATGCTTTATTATGTAACTCGCAAACTTTCACGTATTAATTTTAGATGCAAATATGCCATAAATTAAGACAATTGACCTTAGATAATATGAAATGATAAGAATGGTTCCATTCTTTATAGTACTTTGTACATTAAGTCTGCCTGTTAGCTAAATACTTTTTATATGCGTATTTGTTTTTTTTGTTTTATTGTGTCGGGGAGGGGCGCTGTACATATTTAAAAGCTCAATGGACAATTGTTTCTCTCAAATATTATTGAAGAACAGGGACATACCTGGGTATTAATGTACTGAAAACTTTTCAAATTGTTCTATTTTTATAGCACTTTGTACATCAAGTCTAACTGCTAGCTTAATATTTTTCTCTATCCCAGAGAGAGAGAGAGAGAGAGAGAGAGAGAGAGAGAGAGAGAGAGAGAGAGAGAGAGAGAGAGAGAGAGAGATGTTGTTGTTGTTCACAAATATCATTAAAGAACAAGGACATACCTGGGGATGACTGTATAACAAATTATCAAAAAAAAGTCATCTAAGATCGAAAATATCAAGTACATGAGTGTGCTTTTTTCAGTTCAGTAACTAATGGAAAATGAAGTAAAGTGCTACAAGATTAGGTATGGCATCTATTTTACATGGGCATTCTTACATGATTGTTGATTATAAAAATAGTAATTTCTGATGCAGAAGGCGTAACATTTACTTAAAATTAGCAGATGTAATTAATTTTAAGGAAGAGTTATTCAGATTTGCTTGAAGTAATGACTTCATGAAATTAAATGTGCATATAAACAAAACAACATTGTTTGTTGCAACTTTCAATTATGGAAAAATATCAAAGTTAAGAGTATTTTATATGTAAAACTTTCACCAAGGTTTGAGAACTTGGTTTCGGATTCACTTTCAACAGTTGAAAATTTTTTAGGTTTCAAATAGTTTCGTCTGTTTTATTGTTTTCATTTTGAGGTTTGACTTTGGATTTATGTGTTTTATGTATATATTTATATAACAATGCATGTATAATATTTTTTTATAATTTTAAGGAATTTTAAGCATTTTTATATTTAAATTTGAATTTTAACAAAATTTTAGAGTTTATTTTTTATATATATTGTTCAAATAAGTTGATGTATTTAAACTTAAACAAATATTATTGTAAAGGGTGAGATTTTGGTCAAAACCAATTGGTTTCAGCCGAATCTGACTGAAATCAAGCGAAACTGGTTGAAACCGAGTTTCGACAATAATTTCATCTTGTCCCCCTTAGAAATCGGAACGAAATGACCGAAATCTCATTCCTTACTTTCAACCGCAACCCCCAAACAACCAGAAAGAAAAAAATCGTGTCTATAATTGTATTTGTGTTTCAAAGTTTTTTGTTGCAAATTTAAAAGAAGGTTCAACTCTGACCCCAAACTTTTTTTCTTTGGGAGCATTGTTTTCATCATTGTTTGAAACCCGTCCTGGCCATGTGACTTTCAGTTGAACTTGGCATGGTAAAAGACTTGGCATGGTAAAAGGTGCCGAACTCTTATGTTTAGTCGGAATTTAACAAAACCCACCCCCAAAGCACCATTATTTGCATATGCTAAGATGTATACTTGATATTAGTGTGTTTTATGAAAAATGATTAACTGAGCTTTTATGTAAAATTACCCGTATTTGTACGATAAATAATTGAATCTATGGAGATAAGAAATTAATTAACTTTCTTTATCCTTTCTTCGAAATTGTCTACTATTTTCACATGATATTAGAGCTCTACCTCGAGATTAGTTAACAAAAGTAAATTAAATTAATCCTAACCCTAATCCTTCTTCTTCTTCAGCTGTCGCCGCCACTTTAATCCCTCTCCAAATAGTAACCCTAACCTAATACATCATCCTCTTATCCATCCATGTCTATCCATTGTAAATTCCCATCCTAATCACCAATCATCCACATCATTTCTAACTTTTCGTTGCAACTATCCTCTACAACACCCTAACCTAGTCACTAATTCAAAGAGCTCTGACCATGAGATGGTAACGACAAGAGTCCTCCAGTGTCAACAAGAGTTCTCAAACCATGATGAGAGTTCTCTGAGGATAACGAGGCGATGATGAGGTGTTTTTGGCGTTGTCTTGCCCTATCCAACCAAGATTTGCTGTCGAGAGAGTTCTTCAACCTTGACGAGAGTTATTTGATGAAGATCTGGGATACTATATTGGTAGGCATCAATCAAGTTGTTCGTTCTGATCCATTTCATTATTCTTCGACGTTAATTGTCTGTTTGAGTCCCCTTGCATCGATTAGGCAATTGTGGTATCAATCAAATATCGATCAGTTGATTTCACTATTTTCATCTTTGATCTTCTCTTCTTTGAGCTTCAGATCATTTTTTTTTATTTTTCATTTTGGTTTCACTGTTTCAAATTGAAACATTGGCCAAGTTCTTCAGTTAGAAGATCATACAGTATATTGTGTAAAAATCGTATATAGTAAAAATAAAAAAAATATTTCTTTTGTTCTTCTTTTTGTAATTGTAGTGTATATTTGGATGATGAGTGGAATTTTGGTTTAGTGTGGCTTTTGGAGTTTGTGTTTGGTGTTGATGTTTAAATTTTCTTGAGCGTTTGGTGTTCTTTGTTGGTTTAGCTTAGTTGCTATTTTGAGTTCTATTTTCATAGAACGATTTCCCTTGTTACCGTCTGGTGGTTGGCTAGGCATATGGTGTTCAAGTGTTTAGTAGTCGTCTTCCGATTTTTCTTCCGATTTTTAGTGTTTGGAAGTTTAATGTTTGGTAATTGCGTGTTTGGATACTTGTTCTTCATTGAGAGTATGGAGGTGCTAATATGATGTATCCAAAGTCAGAAGGGAAGTTCAGAAATGTTACATTTCTATGTCTCGATGTCTAATGAGTGGAGCTAGTATAAGATGTTTAAGAAGTTTCAAAAAGTTTAATTGCATTCATCCTGTACCACTGTATCATTAGCCAACTCAGATAACCCAATTATATGCACTTCTACATCAAGATCTCAGACTTGGATGATAGATTCATATGCTTATGATCATACGACTGGCGAGTCATTTACATTATTATTTTACTATACTTCTAGACAAATAGTAACATTAGCAGATGGCTCCATATTTTCGGTTACGGGTATACTCTATTAATGTCACATCTTCATTGCCTTTGATATTTGTTTTACATCTTACTAAAATTTCATTTTGTTTACGTTTTGTTAGACAGTTGACACGATCTTTAAACTATTCCGTAACCTTTTATTATTATTATTACGTATTTTAAGAAATTGGAATGAAGAAGATGATTGACGCAGGGCATGAGATTAGATGTATTTATCATTTGGATGCAGAAATTAGTTCAGTAGCTTGCTCAGAGTTACTTTTCTTTCATAACGCATTGCACCAAGTTACTTTTCGTTCTTCATGCATTGCAGATTAAGTCATTTAGGTTCTAAAAATTTAAAATTTTCCATCCTAAGTTTCATAATTTGTCTACTCTAGAGTGCGAGTCTTGTTAATTAGGAAAACATCTTCAAAAATCTTACCAACTATGAGTTAATCGTTGTAATTAGGAGACCTTTTGAGCCGATCCATTCAGATGCATAATGACATTGTCGTGTTTGGTTTAGATTTGGATATAGGTATTTTGTCATATTTGTATTTGATTTCTCACGTTTGAGCTAAATATATCCAATGAAAAATAGATTTGAAGTGTTTCTTGTTGGTTTAGTTTAGTTGCTGTTTTGAGTTCTATTTTCATAGAACGATTTCCCTCGTTACCGTCTGGTGCTTGGTTATGCATATGGTGTTCAAGTGTTTAGTTAGTCGTCTTCCGATTTTTCTTCCGATTTTTAGTGTTTAGAAGTTTAATGTTTGGTAATTTGTCGTGTTTGGATACTTGTTCTTCATTGAGAGTAGGGAGGTGCTAATATGATGTTTCCAAAGTCATAAGGGAAGTTCAGAAATGTTTCGATGTATCAGAAATGTTTCGAAGTTTAATTGCATTCATCCTCCTCTACCACTGTATCATTAGCCATATCAGATAACCTAATTATATGCACTTCTAAATTAAGATCTCAGACTTGGATGATAGATTCATATGTTATGATCATATGACTGGCGAGTCATTTACATTATTATTTTAATATACTTCTAGACAAATAGTAACATTAGCAGATGGCTCCATATTTTCGGTTACGGGTATACTCTATTAATGTCACTTCTTCCTTGCCTTTGATATTTGTTTTACATCTTACTAAAATTTCATTTTGTCTACGTTTTGTTAGACAGTTGACACGCTCTTTAAACTAGTTGACACGATCTTTAAACTATTCCGTAACCTTTTTGTATTATTATGTATTTTAATAAATTGGAATGAAGAGGATGATTGACGCAGTGCATGAGATTAGATGTATTTATCACTTGGATGCAGAAATTAGTTCAGTAGCTTGCTTGCTCAGAGTTACTTTTCTTTCATCACGCATTGCACCAAGTTACTTTTCGTTCATCATTTTCAGATTAAGTCATTTAGATTCTAAAAGTTTAAAATTTTTCCATCTTAAGTTTCATAATTTGTCTACTCTAGAGTGCGAGTCTTGTTAATTAGGAAAACATCATCGAAAATCTTACCAACGATGAGTTAATCGTCGTAATTAGGAGACCTTTTGAGCCGATCCATTTAGATGCATAATGTGATTGTCATGTTTGGTTTAGATTTGGATTTAGGTATTTTGTCATATTTGTATTTCATTTCTCACGTTTGAGCTGAGTATATCTAATGAAAAATAGTTTTGAAGTGTTTCTTTGTTGGTTTAGTTTAGTTGCTGTTTTGAGTTCTATTTTCATAGAACGATTTCCCTTGTTACCATCTGGTGCTTGGTTAGGCATATGGTGTTCAAGTGTTTAGTTAGTCGTCTTCCGATTTTTCTTCCGATTAGTGTTTGGAAGTTTAATGTTTGGTAATTTGTCGTGTTTGGATACTTGTTCTTCTTTGAGAGTAGGGAGGTGCTAATATGATGTATCCAAAGTCATAAGGGAAGTTCAGAAATGTTTCGATGTCTCGATGTCTAATGAGTGGAGCTAGTATAAAATGTTTAAGAAGTTTCAAAAAGTTTAATTGCATTCATCCTCTACCACTGTATCATTAGCCAACTCAGATAACCTAATTAGATGCACTTCTACATCAAGATCTCAGACTTGGATGATAGATTCATATGCTTATGATCATATGACTGGCGATCATTTACATTATTATTTTAATATACTTATAGACATAGTAACATTAGCAGATGGCTCCATATTTTCGTACGGGTATACTCTATTAATGTCACTTCTTCCTTGCCTTTGATATTTGTTTTACATCTTACTAAAATTTCATTTTGTCTACGTTTTGTTAGACAGTTGACACGATCTTTAAACTATTCCGCAACCTTTTTTTATTATGTATTTAAAGAAATTGGAATGAACAGGATGATTGACGCAGAGCATGTGATTAGATGTATTTATCACTTGGATGCAGAAATTAGTTCAGTAGCTTGCTCAGAGTTACTTTTCTTTCATCAAGCAGTGCACCAAGTTACTTTTCTTTCATCACGCATTACAGATTAAGTCATTTAGGTTCTAAAAATTTAAAAATTTTCCATCCTAAGTTTCATAATTTGTCTACTCTAGAGTGCGAGTCTTGTTAATTAGGAAAACATCATCGAAAATCTTACCAACTATGAGTTAATCGTCGTAATTAGGAGACCTTTTGAGCCGATCCATTCTGATGCATAATGACATTGTCGTGTTTTGTTTAGATTTGTATTTAGGTATTTTTGTCATATTTGTATTTGATTTCTCATGTTTGAGCTGAATATGTCTAATGAAAAATAGATTTGAAGTGTTTCATATTTTTAAAAGTTTTATGCTAAAATAAAGACTCAATTTGGTATTTTTATTAAAATTTACAATGTGATAATGTAAAAAAAGTATTTCAATAATCAGTTTGCATCTTTTTATGTCTGAATTTAAAATTATTCATCAATCTTCATGTATGCACACCCCAACAAAATGGGATGGCAGAGCAAAAAATAGACAGTTATTAGATGCTGTACGAATACCTATTTTACATATGAATACTCTGAAGATTCTCAAGATTCTCAAGTCTGATGATATTTTAAATGTTTTTTAATCTTATTAAGCGTGTCATTCATTGTGCTTAATGGAGAAATTTCTTACCAATTGTTGTGTTTTGGCTGAGTTGTTTCTTTTATCACCTAAGATTTTTAGATGCGTTTGTTTCATACAGAATTATGTTCTTGATAATTCCAAACTTGATCTTTATATAAAGTATGTTTTATTGTACTCTCATATACAGATATGCTATAAATATTTTTGTTCTATGATGAACCAGTCTTTTATATTTGTTGATGTCAAATTCTTTGAGTCTTAGCCATACTTCACCAAACAAAAGATAATGATTAATCATTCAACACTGATATTGATGATTAGTTTTTTCATTTTATCAGTTGCCAGTAAGAAAATTTAAGATTACATAGTTGTACAAATAGTGGAATATTACCAGAACTCAGCTTCCACCAGAACTCAATCTTTGGATCTACTTTCAGCTCCCATTGCTTTTACCTCCTTACCTGAAGATTATGTGCCATCTTTTTAATGGATAATTATTCTGAAATTTTCTTTAGTGAAGGTAAAGCTAGTTTCTGATTTGGATATCTCTATTACTCACAGAAAAGTTACTCATTCTTACACAATTCATTCTCTGCTAACATGTGTCTTCTGCTCATCTTTCTATGTATAGCATTTCGTTTTTCCATAGTTCTTATCAAACTTTAAATACTATCTCAGAAGCTTTATCACATCTAAGAAGGTGTGTCATAATGGATAGATGAAATGAATGCGTTTGAGTTTAATGAAAATTGGGATTTTATACCTATTTTACAGGGCATGATGTGTTTGGTTGCAAATTTGTGTATATTTTGAAGTTGAATCCCGATGGTTTCCTGGCTTGATTGAAGGTTAGATTTATTGCTAAAGGTCGTAAACTATACAGAGATAGACATATGACATAATCTAAACAGAGGTGTTCTTTCTCGGTGCGAAGATGGTTTCAGTGCTTTTATTGATCTCTCTAGTTGCCACTCATGGTATTATTGAAGAAAAGTATGGACCAACCATCAAACGATGTTATTTAAAGAAAAAGTATACATGGACCAACCGCCAATCGTCAGATTTGTTGCTCAAGAATAGCAGGGAAGGTGTACATATTGAAGAAGTTAATATATGATATGAAGCAGTCATCGAAGGCTTGGTTTGGGTGCTTTGCAGATTTTGTGGTGATTTGGATTCAAATGGTGTTAGAGTGATCACTTAGTCTTTTATTAGACCCATCAGAAAAGGCAAATTCTACTGGTGGTATATATTGCCGATGTTATGCTCAGTGGGGATGATGCTTCTAGGATTTGAGATTTGAAGCTGATTGTTTAGAAGTTTCAGATAAAGAATCGTGGATCTCTCAGACATTTTTAAGGATAGAGGTGACATGATCAAAGAAAGACATCAATTTATCTGAACAAAAGTATGTTTTGGATATATTATCGAAGATAGTGAAGTCAGGATATAAGCTGATTTCCTTACATTTAGATGGAACTCTACATTTAGATCAAACTCTAGATTTATACCTAATCAGGGGGTTAATATAGATCCATATTGATAAAGAGATTGATTGAAAAACAAAACTAGCTTACCATGATACATACTGATATTGCCTTTTAGGTGAGTGTGCTGGGTCCATTCTTGACTCATGTGATACCTACACATTGGGATGTTGTGGTACATGTCTTAATATACCTGAAGAATGCACCTGGTAAAGATCATTTATATTCTGATTGTGGTTATTGTAGAATTGCAACCTTTGGTTCATCCTTTAATCGACAATTGATGACGGTTTATTTTGTTTTTGTAGGACATAATTTGGTATTTTTAAAGCTAGAAACAACCAGTCTTCTTTTGATCTAGTGCATTATACGAGTACATAGGCATGTCTAACATTACCTATGACTCTAACATTACCTGACTTATGAATTCAGCAGTTGCTTTTTGAGTTAGGCCTCAGGACACCACACCTATGGGGTTGTATTGCAATGCAATGTTGCTATATACATCGTTAACAACAACCTGATGTGATCTTTCATGAAATTATCAAACACATTGAGATCACTTGCTTCATAGTGAGACAGCAGAGTGATGTGACAAGAAGGTGATAGAGACAAATCATGTTAGATCTGATAAATCAGCCGGCGGATATGCTTACCAAATTTTTGGGATAAGAAAGAGTAAATTACATTTATGACAAGCTGGGCATAAATGACATATGTGCTCCAGCTTGAGGGTGAGGGTTAAGATGTAATATGCTTGCATTAGGTGGTTTTATGGAGCAATGTTAAAGTGGTTTTATGGAGAAATGTTAAAGGGACTTTTATGTGAAGTTACCAATATTTGTATTATAAATAATAGAACCTAGGAGATGAGAAACTAACGTAGTCTTCCTCCACAACTGTCTCTGATTTTCACAACATATATGTGGGAATTGTCTAATGAGAACTCTTTGGTTAGACTTTTTATTATAAATTCATGTGTGATACTTCAGGGATGATCCTTACCGAGCCACTTCATAAGTTTGAAATTTCTTTCGTCTTTTGAAGTTGAATGCAGAAAACACTTGATTTTAGCTATAGAAAGGGAGTGATTGGTGCATAGGTGAAAAGACATTTTTCGACGCTTGATCCTTACTGAGCTGAGCCACTTCATAAGTTTGATATTTCTTTCGTCTTTTGAAGTTGATTGCAGAAAACACTTGATTTTAGCTATAGAAAGGGAGTGATTGGTGCATAGGTGAAAAGACATTTTTCGACTCTTGATCCTTATCGAGCCACTTCATAAGTTTGAAATTTCTTTCGTCTTTTGAAGTTGAATGCAGAAAACACTTGCTTTTAGCTATAGAAAGGGAGTGATTGGTGCATATGTGAAAAGACATTTTTCGACTCTTGTACCTCAAAACGAAGGTTTAAAATGGCAATGATGAGGCTAGCACTGAGGACCACTTGAAGTCTGGTGCTTTGATACCATGTGAAAAAGCCAACTTAAAGTTTTAAGCTGTGTTGTCAGCTAGCAGTGTATATCAACCAAACTATAGAGCTTTACATTCTTAATTTTTCTATGTTTTATAGTGCATTCCTTCTAATTCATGAAGACTTCATTGTTTGTTATTCAGTAGAGTATGTTGACATTTCATTTTGTGCTTTAGCAGAATATGCTGGCATAAGCTGCTATTTTTCTTGCTCTGGTAAATGTGTACAGGATGTTCTTTTAATTCCAAACATAAAAACACAAGGGAAAAAAGAGATGAATCTGTGCGGAATTGAAATGCTATGCATTTTATAATTGACCTTTTATCTGCTAATCTTTGTTGTATGCCCATTTTGTGGCCCTGGCTTAAAGTTTTATTTTAATTGCAGGTCCATTCTGCTGCTAGCATCTTAGATAAAAATAATTTGGTCAAGTACGTTAGGAAGAGCGGGTACTTTCAGGTCACTGATTTGGGTAGAATTGCAAGTTATTACTATATAACTCATGGAACAATATCTAAATACAACGAGTACCTGAAGCCAACAATGGGTGATATTGAGCTATTTCGGTTATTCTCCCTCAGCGAAGAATTTAAATATGTTGGGGTTAGACAAGATGAAAAAATGGAATTGGCGAAGCTTTCGGAGCGGGTGCCGATTCCTGTCAAAGAAAGCTTGGAAGAACCAAGTGCAAAGATTAATGTCCTTCTGCAGGCATACATATCACAGCTAAAGCTTGAAGGACTTTCACTGACATCTGAAATGGTCTACATCAGACAGGTCTGTCTTTTTTTATACTAATGGTACATATTTTTTCATACTTGCTGTATAATACACATGTATGGCGAATTAGTCTCTTGAATTGAGTTTCACCTGATAAATATGTAGATTGTAGACTGCGGTCTGAAATCTCCTAGCAACATTTTTAAGCCTGAACAGATAGAACCTTATTTCTTATAAAAAACTGACTTACATTTGAATATAAAAAAAACTTTTGGTTACCATTATTTATGAATTACTAATTTAGACTTCTTTTATCTAATTTTTATGAAAATTTTACTTAGTAAATACTGTTAAATTTAGTGGTATATAAGGGCCGCATAGTGAACCGTATTATAAAAAAAACATATTCAGTTTTTTGTCACGTCCTCGAGCAAATCTGTCCTGTTGGAAAATAGACACCAGTGACTTTCATCATCACAAACAATAAAACCATATAAAATTTACACACACCCCCCCAAATAAATAAATAAATAAATGCGGTTTCAATCTTGATTTATTTATTTATTTAATTTTGATTGGTGGCTTTCTGGTCCACTGTTCAATTAATAAAAATTTTCTGATAATTCAAATTTTGTGCTGAAAAGAAATATAGATATCTAAAGAAGCATCTAGCAAAATTTGAATCTATTTGTAGCCAAACTATTTCTAATATTCCACAGTACCATTTCATTATCCATAGTTCCTGTTTTTTTTTGCCGCTTGTTCGATTTAGTAAAAATCTCATTTGGTCTTGTCAATTTTTTTAATTTGATTCATAATTGTTTTGACAGAGTGCTAGCCGTCTCTTACGAGCTCTGTTTGAGATTGTTCTGAAGAGGGGTTGGGCCCAATTAACAGGAAAGGCTCTGAATCTGTGCAAGATGGTTGACAAGCGCATCTGGAGCGTTCAGACTCCACTGCGGCAATTCCATGGCATACCAAATGAAATATTGATGAAGCTTGAGAAGAAGGATTTGGCCTGGGAAAGGTACTATGATCTCTCCTCACAAGAGATTGGAGAGCTGATTCGTTACCAGAAGATGGGGAGACAACTTCATAAGTGCATACACCAGCTGCCCAAGGTCAACCTTGCAGCTCATGTCCAGCCTATCACTCGCACAGTCTTGGGTTTTGAGCTGACAATAACTCCTGATTTCCATTGGGATGATAAAGTCCATGGGTATGTTGAACCATTTTGGGTCATTGTTGAAGATAATGATGGGGAGTACATATTGCACCATGAGTACTTCATGCTTAAGAAGCAGTATATTGAAGAAGATCACACTTTGAGCTTTACAGTGCCCATTTATGAGCCACTGCCGCCTCAATATTTTATTCGTGTGGTTTCAGATCGATGGCTTGGTTCTCAAACAGTGTTGCCAGTCTGCTTTAGACATCTAATCTTACCAGAGAAATACCCACCACCAACTGAGCTGTTGGACTTGCAGCCGTTACCGGTGACTGCACTCAGAAACCCTAGCTATGAAAAACTTTATGATTCATTCAAACATTTCAATCCTATCCAGACACAAGTATTCACGGTCTTGTACAATACTGATGATAATGTGTTGGTTGCGGCGCCAACTGGCAGTGGAAAGACCATATGTGCCGAGTTTGCCTTGTTGCGGAATCACCAGAAGAGGTTAGAAAACACAATGAGGGCAGTATACATTGCTCCCATGGAAGCACTGGCAAAAGAACGGTACCATGAATGGAAAGAGAAGTTTGGAAAGGGGTTGGATATGAACGTTGTGGAGTTAACTGGGGAGACGGCAACAGATTTGAAGTCTCTGGAAAGAGGCAATATCATTATCAGTACTCCTGAGAAGTGGGATGCTCTTTCTCGTTGGTGGAAGCAGAGAAAGCACGTACAACAAGTTAGTCTCTTTGTCATTGACGAGCTCCACTTGATCAGTGGGCAGATTGGTCCCGTATTGGAGATAATTGTCTCAAGAATGAGGCGCATTGCTAGTCATATTGGGAGTAACATCAGAATCGTAGCACTTTCGGCTTCACTTGCGAACGCCAAGGATCTTGGGGAATGGATTGGTGCCACATCCCATGGGCTTTTCAATTTTCCACCTGGTGTTCGTCCCGTTCCTTTGGAGATTCACATCCAAGGTGTGGATATAGCAAACTTTGAAGCCAGAATGCAGGCTATGGCAAAGCTGACATACACTGCAGTTGTCCAGCATGCTAGGAATGGGAAGCCTGCCCTTGTGTTTGTGCCTACAAGGAAGCATGCAAGGCTTACTGCAGTGGACTTATGTACATACTCTACGGCTGAAGGTGGTAAGCCTTCATTTCTACTTGGTTCAGAGGAAGAACTGGGGACGTTCCTTTCGGCTATTAAAGATGATACCTTGAAGAGGACCCTCCCTCTTGGTGTTGGGTATCTACATGAAGGGCTTAAACCTACGGATCAGGAAATTGTGTTAAATTTGTTTGTTGGAGGAAGAATTCAAGTTTGTGTATCAAGCAGCTCAATGTGCTGGGAAAAGCCAATGCCTGCTCACTTGGTTGTGGTAATGGGAACCCAATACTATGATGGGAGGGAGAATGCTCATACCGACTACCCAATAACTGATTTACTACAGATGATGGGCCATGCCAGCCGGCCTCTTGTTGACAATTCGGGGAAATGTGTCATTCTTTGCCATGCTCCACGGAAGGAGTACTACAAGAAATTTCTTTATGAAACCTTCCCTGTAGAGAGCCATCTTCATCACTTCCTCCATGACCATTTGAATGCTGAAGTGGTTGTTGGGGTTGTAGAGAACAAGCAAGATGCCGTGGACTATCTCACTTGGACTTTCATGTACCGGAGGCTCACTAAAAACCCTAACTATTATAATCTTCAGGGTGTTTGCCACATGCATCTTTCTGATCACCTCTCGGATCTTGTAGAGAATGCATTGAGTGATCTGGAATCCAGCAAGTGTGTGGCTATTGAAGAAGATATGTATCTCAAGCCACTCAACCTAGGCCTAATTGCTTCATACTATTACATTAGTTACACCACAATAGAGAGATTCAGCTCATCTTTGACCGTGAAGACCAAGATGAAGGGTCTTCTTGATATTCTGGCATCGGCTTCTGAGTATGCTGAGATTCCAATTAGACCAGGCGAGGAAGAGCTGATAAGAAAGCTGATCAACCATCAGAGATTTTCATTTGAGAATCCAAAGTGCACGGACCCCCATGTGAAGGCTAATGCGCTGCTGCAAGCTCACTTCTCAAGGCACACAGTGGTTGGAAACCTAGCGGCAGACCAGCGGGAGGTGCTCCTCTCTGCCCACAGGTTGCTTCAGGCCATGGTCGACGTGATCTCTAGTAATGGGTGGCTAAGTCTTGCGCTTTCTGCAATGGAACTGAGCCAGATGGTTACCCAGGGTATGTGGGAGAGGGATCCAATGCTTCTTCAACTTCCCCACTTCACTAAAGAGTTGGCCAAGAGGTGCCAGGAAAATCCTGGAAGGATTATTGAGACGATCTTTGACCTGATAGATATGGAAGACGATGAAAGGCGAGAGTTGCTTCAGATGTCGGATTCCCAACTTCTGGATATTGCACAGTTTTGCAATCGCTTCCCTAATATTGATATGAGCTATAAAGTGCTCGATGGAGATGATATCAGGCCTGGGGAGAACGTCACGCTGCAAGTTACATTGGAGCGCGAACTCGAGGGCCAGTCTCTGGCAGATGGGGTAGGACAAGTGTATGCCCCAAGGTATCCCAAGCAAAAGGAGGAAGGATGGTGGCTTGTTGTTGGTGACACTGGGACGAATCAGCTGATTGCCATCAAGAGAGTTTCGCTGCAAAGGAGATCCAAAATGAAGCTCGTCTTCACTGCCCCAGCTGACATTGGCAAGAAGTCGTACGCTATTTATTTCATGTGCGACTCGTATCTGGGTCTTGGGCTTTGTATGCGCCCCGGCCCGCCCCGGCCTGCCCCGGTAAACTATAGAGGTTCTAAAAAACCTTACTATTTTGATGCGGACCATGCAGTCAGCGAATAACCCATAACTCATACTATATTCCACGGTTCTCCTAATTGGGCCAATTCCCAATTACAAATTACCAAATAAATCAAAATTCTCCCAATTCACAAATAAAATTTTTATTTGGGATTCATATGGATGACACTAATGACCTGACCCGACCGGCCCGACCCGGCCCGACCCGGTTTTGGTAAGAAAGAACCCGCCCTGCCCCGGCCCGCGACCCGCCCCGCCCCGGCCTGTAGATGAGCCGGGGCAAGCTTGGGTAGTTAAATACCCGCCCCGCCCCGCAATATTGCCATTCCTATATCTGGGATGCGATCAGGAGTACAACTTTGCTATAGATGTCAAGGGAGGCGAAGATAGAGCTATGAGCGACTGAGAGCATCACTGATGTTCGTTCTGTTATATATCGTTTATGCTTAGGTTGTGTTTTGTAACAGTGGTTTTCTAATTTTCCTGTATTTGTCATGCAGAGCTAGCGGTAAAGCAGCAGAATTCGGTCCCTTGAAGCAACATGACTTATTTCATGTTCCGTAAGTCCGATGACTTTTTCCCATTCTTTTGTTTTTTCAGAATGTTAAGCTGACCAACATGTCCGCTTCTTGAAGCACTTGGAAAGAAGCTGTCCTTTGAGATAGCTATTGGATTAAATGGTCGTGTTTGGGTATAATTCATGATGCTTCTCATTTGTCATTTCAGACTGACGGATCTAGATGTGTATTGAATGTCTAATTCTAGAATTTAGTCTCATATTTAGCAAAATATTAAGAATGCACAAATTATTTGTTGACAGTTTGTACTCTCAGCCAAAGATTATCCTTGAATTGTTTGCCTTATCCCAAAAAATCAAATAAATCAAGCTTTTTGACGAATGGTCAGTCGATTATGAAAGAAAAAAATGCATTAAATAAGTTTTCACCATCATTTATATTTGAATCTCCAGTTGTTTTCATCCTTTCATGTCTTCTTCTTATCTATTTATTTATTTATTTATCTTTAGCATGTTTGTAACTGATGGTCCCCTTTTCAAACATATCGCTGCTTCCTTCCAAATGTTCCCCCAACTTAATGTTTCAAGCACTGTGAGATAATTTCTATACATCAAGCGATTTGCGTATAGATTGTTTGTTTCTGATTCACTATTCACATAATAGTGATGCTGAATCTCTAGGTCATTCTTGTATCAAATGCAATCATGAGCTTGGAATTCCTGAGTGGGGTGCAGCAAAGAAATACGGTGGAGAAACTTCTGCAAATGATGGTGAGTTTATCCCAGACGCGTTGGATTTTCATCCTCTGATGAAACCGTTCATTCATGTTACCCAAGGTTAAAACCAAACTTGAGAAATCCAAAATGCTGCCTCATCATTGTTATTTGCTTTAATCTATGAGCATAGTTGTAGTAATAGCAGAGCATTTCCCCACTTGTCAGCTGACTCAATGACCTTCTTAATTTGCTTCGCATTTGATTTAATGTCTGTTTTTGGCTTGTGCAGGTTGATTCTTAAGCTCAACAAAGGCAAATGTGTACACTCTATGATTCTTAAGCCCGGGTTTGGCATTGATCACTTCGTCCAATCTGCAATCTGCGCTGGTCCATTTCACGCCGCTTGCGATCGCAGTGTGGAAGCGCAATGCGTTTTTGATGGGACGGAACGACGAACCAGAGTTTGATGACATGGACCGCACTGTTGTCGGGCTATGCGAAATGCGGTGATCTGGAGACTGCAAAGAAGCTGTTTGATGAAATGCCTAGGAGGAACGAAGTCTCGTGGGCAGCGATGATTTCGGGGTATGTCGAGAATGGGTATATGAATGAGGCTCTGGTGCTGTTCTGGCCATGCGCTTCCGTGTTTGTCAGCGTTTTGGTGGCGGTTGCGGAACTGGGAGCTCTCCAAGGAGGGATGTGGGTTCATGCTTAGAGAGAATGAAATGGAAGGATTGGACTGCGAGGCTGGTCACTAGTTTGGTTCACATGTACGCAAGGTGTGTGGCGATTTGTTAACCGCGCGTCAGACGTTCGATAGAATGAGGCAGAGAGACGTCGATGTGACGATCATGGGACTGGGCCTGCATGGGAGAGGGGAAGAAGCATTGGAACTTTTTGACTGGATGGTGAGCAAAGGGATTGAACCCGATGACGGGGGCAAATTCCACTAACAGACTATTGAAATATTGCATGTATATCACTAAACTACGCTGAACTAGGAATTTAGCATATGAAATTAGGAAAGAAATTTTTTTAGTTAGATAAAACTGTTAAAGTTTGTTAAATCTCAAATTTCTTTACTTATGTCTCCTTTCTTCTTCTTCCTCTCTTTTTCTGCTGCTAATCTCTCTCCACACTTCTCTCTCCCCTTTCTCTACCATCTGTAAGTTTTAGAGGAGCATTAAGTTTGAGAGATGGTAGAGGTGAAGGACTGATGGAGGGGAGGTGAGCTGTTGGGATCCTGTGTGGACGGCAAGTATTAGTTTATAAAAATTCCTCAAGAAATTCTACTTAAATTTACTAATGGAGTTACCCAAAATAAACTTAATCAACAACGATTATACTTGCTAGAGTGTATGCAACGAAAATATAACACAAGTAAGATATAATTGAACAATCATAGAAAATAGAGAGCAATAGTAAACACAAGAGATACTCTGGTTCATCCAAAACCCTGGGTTACATCCAGCCACCCGAGTCCCATTCAGCTAAAATCCACTATTATTAGGGGTGTGCACGGGTACATGGTACCCAGATACCCGATCGGAACCTACCCGAACGGGTAGGTTCCAGGTAGATATCCATTAGTTTCGAGTAGGTTCCGGGTAGAAAAATTAGGAACCGAGTTCCCATCTATAGGGAACGGGTACCCGGACCCGACCCGGACCCGGTATCCTATTGAATACTAGGTCTGCTAAAGTTTTATTTGATTCATGTAAATGGAGTTAAAGATAAATCAATCGGTAAACTTCAGTGTGGAAATAAGTAACTATCATAATTAATTTCCTTTTAATTCAGTTACAAGCATCTCAAAACTACTATGACTTTCTCTCCATTTTCCATTTTGCATATTGTCTTTGTTCCAAATTAATCGTGTTAGGTTTTTTCCAGAATCAATAAATTCTGCATCATGTTTCTGGGTTAATCGGTTCAAGAGAATCGCATATATATATTTATTGCAATGGTTTCAGGGTGTTGCATCGGCGAAAAGAGGGTTTCTTCTCAATTCTCATCTGTGCTAATTTCTGCTATTTTCGAATGGTTGCTGATGTTTCTGTTGTTCCGCAATGGGTTATTTTCTTACATAGTCGCAAAATTTGCTCGTTTTTGTAAGCTATAAACTCCTTGCCTGTTGTGCTCAACGTTGGATCATGTGTTTGGCAATGAGAAACAAGGATTCTATTGGGATTTAGTTTTGTAATTCCCACAAATCAGAGATCTCGTCTTTGGCCTATTGTCTTGTTCACCGGAAGCTTACAGATGTCAATGAAATGTGCGAAGGTTGTATCCTTTCATTTGCCATGAAGAAGAAATCAAATCCTGAAGCATGTAGGTTGTTGGTGGGAAAACTTGGTATTGAACTCGATGAAGGAATGGATGATGATGGATTTCGGAACAAATTGTACATTGAAGATGTTGTAGAGCTCCCTTTACTGTCAAAGAATCATGTATCTGCTTCTGTTTTTACAGGGTACCTGGAACTTACCCGGAACCATCTGGTCCGGATAGGTTCCGGGTATAGGGTCCAACAGGGTAGGTTCCGGGTCCAAATTTTAGGAACCGGTCCCTTATCGGGTAGGGTCCGGGTAACATTAAAAAAATAAGGTGTCCGGACACGCACACCCCTAACTATTATCACAAATAGTAATAACACCTCTTCACAAGTGGAATTTACAAACTATTTCTTCATAAGATATCACAACTTACCACCTCGACCCTTGATGATTTTTCCTTACAATGAAAAGATACACTTATACATATAGCCTAGCTTGAAACTTTGTGTAGATGTGTAATGGCTATAGTAGTTGATCTCCAATAGATGAGATTTTTAGGTTTTGGGAGATATAGAGTTTAGGCCAAGAAAGATTGAAAGCTTTTGGGAATTTTGGCTAAGAGGAGACTGAAAACTTTTTAGCTCAAGAACAAATTTTCTTTTAAAAAGATTGATTAAAACTTTATGTTAAAGCCAAAAACCAACCCCATATATATAAGGGTGAATTCTGCAGAAACATATTTCCTAAAATGTCCCTCCAATGGGGAAATTCGACACAATCACGTAAATCACGGAGCTGGTCAAATCCTACCATTGGGGCCATAGTAGTCGACTCCTATATGCCAGGGAGTCTGACTCCTGACTAGGTAGTCGACTCCTTGGACTACAGTAGTCGACTTCAAACTTGGGACAGAGAGCACCCATTATTTGTAGTCGACTCCTTCACCTCTAGGAGTCGGCTTCTATACAGATACATAAATGTATCTTTAAAGAGTACTTAACTATATCGAAATGATTTAAAAACTTTTTAAAACACTTTTAAAGTGTTCCTATATGTGTGAGAGATTCTAGCAAGACTTTAACATGCTAAGACAAAGAAAAGAAAATTACATCAAATAAATATTACAATGAAGACCGTTTGATGCATTATTAACTCCTCAATCTCTTTGTCTTACTCCAATTAATCCATGGCCTTGCTGAGCTAATCAATAATCCATTGAGTGCTTCTTTTATTTGATTAAGCTTTTATACATGCACTCATAGATATTAGATGATTCATTTGCTCATCATCAAAACATACGAGGTGAGACTCAATATCTCAACATTATCCTCCTTTTTTGATGACAAACATGCATGCATAATATTGAAAAACATACTTACCAAATCTGCAACACATCATGTTAGCATGCTCTAGATACCACGTGTTCTAAATACCAAGTGTTGCATATCAACTGTTGCATATGACATATGATTATGCATGGGCCATTTATCTAATATCTCTTTTCCTTTTGTTATCATTAATAGGAATATTCAATTAAGTGTACTCTCTCCCTTTCGAAAATCAAGTAAGCTTTTAAACAAGGAACGACACTGAGGCCAGTGGTGCCAGTTTGACTCCAAGTGACGATCATGAATAGTAGAGTGGTACATTCAACAAGGAACTAAGAACAACCATAAGACACAAGAATCCAAGCGCATCCATAGCCATTGATTAGGGTGGCCCAAGCATTGGTCATGAGTATCTACTAAAAGAACTAAAAGAACGAAACTTCACCAAAGGAACTTCCTGAAGGCACCTCACCCTCCACGTGTGCGCAATATGTTACCGAAGATCACATTCAATAATATATCAAATATTCATGATACTGGAGTGAAGTCCATTTTCTGTTTTCTAGCTGGTGGGGAGTGTCCTGGATGATGGGTTTTGAGGGACCCTTCGGACATAAATATATGCCTGTCCTACGTCGGACGATCAATAGAAATATAAACAACAACAGAAAAATAAATTTATTAAACACTTTAATAAAAATACCCTAAGAATATCATGACCCTAACCAGGAAATCTATTATCTTGTGGTGGGTCTGACCAGCCCTAAAGATAGATCTAAAACTAACTGCAACAGTATAAATATGAAAGCATTAAAAACATACCCGAAACTTTGCTTCTGCAGAAAACAAAGCGTCGTTTTAGCAACAACTTTTGCTGCCCGAAGCAAGCCGCCTCTTCGCCTGCAAAATAGGTCCACCCGAAGAAGAGTTGACACTGCGCCTTCGAGCCAATCACTCGCTGAAGAAAGTTTCACTTGAGAGTGATTCACGTCTTCAGACTTTGGATCAAATCCAATTCTCCTCCTTGTCTTGCTAGGACACGAACTAAGGAATGGAAGAATTATAGGAGGAAAGAATAATTTCGTTCGGATCGAGCATGCTCAAAACTTTTCGGAGCTACTCGATTCAGAGACTTGGTGTTATTTTTCCAAGGGGATCCAGCCCCTATTTATATAGGCCGCCGGACCCCTTGCGTGTCTCACGAGCAATGTGGGACTAATTAATCTTAGGGGAGAAAATTTAAGTTAGTTTGCCTTACACTAAGACTAAACTTCAACAAATTTTCTTTCCCTCATCGTCAAGCTTCGAAAGTGATACAACCTATCAAATCGAAGAACTATGGTGGTGAACGCATAAAAATAAACGGCGATCGATTCTGTAATGCCCTGTTTTGAACTGTACGTGTATTCCACTATATAAACGTGGTATTTCTACTTACGATGAATGCGTAGACATAAAGTAATTTTGAATGTCGATGTATGTAACGCAGTGCAATGGGGGTTTGGGCCGTAATACGTGGCTAAGAGGCGAGAAAGTGAGAATGCATGCGGGAAAAGTGTGAATGACGTCGTGGGTGTAATATAACAAGTATGTATTGGACGTATATGTGTGATGCATGTATGCGTGCATGGGTGTGCATGGGTGTGTGTAGTGAGAGCCATGCTAGTGCGAAAGAGGTTAGGGGTCAATGTCATCCTCTTAAAATTTTAGAAAGGCGAGGGGCAAAATGGTCATTTGGGCAAAGGAGGGGGGTGTGTGTAATAAAGAAGTGTGTGCATAAAGTAACGGCAAACTTGTAAATACCAAGATGTTGGGGGTTTTTTGGGAGGATATTTTAGTCATTTTAAGGAATGCATGGCTTATGGGGCAAGCTAATGGGGAGTGTAGAAATTTCTATTGATTTCTTCTCTTTTCTTTTATCTTCTCATTTCCTCTCTCTTCCTCTTTCCCTTTTCATCTCCCTCCCAAGTTAGGTAGGCCACCCTCTCCCTCTTTTCCCCTTCTTGTCCAAAGGAAAACCCTAACCTCCATTTCCAGTTTGAAGGAATCCAAGCTTGCTTCAAGAGAGAATAAGGTAGAGAAGAAAGAAAGAGAATGAGATGAAAAAAATCAAGTTTTGAGGTAGGAATCTAACTTGGATTTGGAAATCTATTTAAGGTTTCTTTCTATCATGTTTTTATATCATGTTTACTCAATATGTATTAGGGATGGTCAAAAACTTATGTATCATGTTTCAATTTTACTAATTACCCTTGAAATTCCATGCAAAATCTGCCTCTTTGGAAATTTGAAACTCTGTGGTGTGTTATTACTTGAATTCTGATCACTGTTGCTTGAATTAATTTTCGGAAAAATTATATACATGTATATCTTGAAGTTCTACCCCAAAATCATATAAAATTTGACATATGTTGAATTCAGTAATTAGGAGTAAATATTCCAACTTTACAACATGTCTGATTGACATTCAGTCTGGACACAGTTTAGTAAAATTGATCTCAGTCACTGCACACTCCATGGAAATTTGTATTATTGGTCTCGTTGTAAATTTAACAAGTTTTTATACAACGTCATATCAGTGCATGTTTTTTCTAAATTCGGACTACAACATGCCCTAAATTATCAGTCTTTACTGCCCTCAGAATCTGTCTGAAAAACAGATTTGACAGGCTTCACCAAACAATTCACCTTAAATCATATATTTCATATTTTTGCATAAAAGTTTATATGTGAATCCAGCACTACTAGATCTACAACTTTCATTTAGGGAATTTTGTCAAATTCTCAATGAAAACCGATGATATATGGCCATGAGTTGTTACTGTCTGCAATTTCCAGCAAGCTGAAGCATTTTAGTGGTGTTATGAATTGCGTATTGTTGCTAAACTTCCCTTTTATAGTTCATGATTATTGTTGTTACTTGAACGATAGCTTAATTATGCAAATGGCTATTGAATTTGCTGATGTGAAAATGACCATGTTTATGTCGCATGCCAAGTGTTTGTGAAAATGCCTCAATGAAGCAAAGTGGAGAAACATGAGAAATGAGTTGTATACACATGTATCATTAACCATGTTATAAATTGGTAATGATGGGGTCATGGAAATCATGGTTTTATATGTTATGAATATTGAACTGAACTGGCTATGATGAAGGGCATGACACTTGGGTGCATGACCCATGTTGATATGAGATGTGACTACGATGGAGGGCATGACACTTCAGTGCATGACCCATGTTGATATGAGTGTGGAGTGTAATGCCATGCTACATGATTCCTTCATTACTAAAGTGACAAAATGAAATTCTTGAATGTCTCAGTCCTCCCTAAGTCGGGTGAGTTGCTAAACGGGGGTTTGGGGGAAATTTGAGTAAATTGTGGATATGAGGCCTGGACTACGAAGGTGGGGATGAGATAATGTGTTATGTGATGATTATTCCCACTCGCCTTTACAGGGAGTGGATGTGCATTGGCGTTTGTGATGATGTGGTTTGGGTGTGGAGAGGTATATGGTGGAGAGCCTCACTCTTGCTATCGTCCAGGGAGGAGGCGGAGATGCTCGGTGTACAGTGCCCGTTTCTACTGCACCGTGTGCCATACTTACCCCAAACCTTTGGAGTGAGGCCCGTGAGGCAGCTCTCCTGACGGGGCAGGGTGAGAGGCCCGACGTACAGTGCCCGTGTCCACTGCGTCGTGTGCAGCTTCCGCCCCAAATCTTTGGGGTGAGGTCCAGGTCCTGGTATCACACAGTTTACCCAAGTTTCCAACTACTCAAATTATTAAATAAAAGTTTGTATGCTACTTCTTCTGCTATCAGTACTTCCCTCTTCCCTTTACATGCTTTGCTTGTGACATTGTGTTATAATTCTGGCACTTGTAATTACCCTTTTTAAATCATGTTTACGTGAACACTTGTGTTATTATCTGTGATGAACCTTTTCTTGCAGTAGCACGACATCAAACAGCATGTATTATCCCTTACTAGGCCGTTTACTTTCAGCCACATTATTTAGTTTACATGCCTTATTTCCCATGCCTTGCCTAGTGGTTGATGACCTTAAGACAGTGTTCCAAATCCAAGTTGGTTCCTACTGGGGCACACATTGACGTGCTCCTCCCTATTTTTCAGGTAACAGATAGTTGGAGAGCTTGGGAGACTTGTGAGCATGGAGCTGGGGGTGTGGGGTAGTTCAGTGAGTTGAGTTGTAATCTGGGGTAGTGGAGTTGGCAGTGTCTTTTGGAGGTGTAACTTGAGTTGAAATTTATTGATGCATATTGGTACCGGATGTTGTGTTGGCCCATATATTAGAAATGTGAAATTGTGCATGTACTTTTTGTGATGTTGTATAATTGGAATGTGATATCCTCGTTGTTATCTATGGAGCATTTCAGGTACTATCCCAGCATGTACGCAGTGGCCTGCCTCTATCTTCATCATCTCTCTTCCATTCCTTTTCTTCATCACCTATGCCCTTCAGGAATACTTGGGACAGTTTCGAAAATCCCGGGTATCCTGGGGAGTGTGGTGTGACAGATTCTGACTTCGTTTGACCTTTCAAACGTATGCTCAAAGTTGAGCAAAAGTCACGAATCGGCTAAAATCGTAGCCGTCATAAACCCCATAGGGTTTCTGAAGTGTGGGCCCCGGTGGTGGGGCCCACCGACTAACTGGGCGTGCCCAAAGAGCACACCCAGCCCATTTTCTGCGCCTGCCCATGCTTGGCAGGCGAGTCTGACCCACCTGCTGTGCGGGCGGGCTCAGACCCACCTGCTGGGCGGGCAGGCTCGAGCCGGATCCCACCAGGTAGGTTCTGGCTCGATCCCGCCCAGGCGGGCTTGACCCGCCTGCATCAGCATGCAGGCTTAGCCTGCGTGGCAGGTGGGTCTAGCCCGCCTAGCGGGCTGGACCCCCCCCGCACCTTTGCGAGCTAAGCCCTGCCCTACGAGCGGGTTCAGCCCGCCAAGTGGGCTAGACCCGCCCGCCCATTCTAGGTTGGGCTGGGCCAGAACTGGGCAAATGCCCAGTTCTGGCCTTTTGGGCTATTTCTTGAGCTCTATATCTCCGATTGAGCTGATTTCAGATCCATTTGAAAGCATGGTTCGAATGGGACTATCCCAAGAAGCCATGTAACCATTTCTATGCCTTTTGTTATGTAAAATACTCTAGTAAACATTTTACAGTATATTTTCAACCATTTTGTATCATATGCAACAATCCTGTATAGCATTCTACTAATGCTAATATCGCAAAAATTTTACGACTATTAAATCCCATTTAATATAGACTTATTGTCACAAACTCTTTATGACTCCAATTATTCTCGTGCACCCGAGTGCACTCCTCCTAAATCCTTCCACAAATCCCACTCGGTGTGAGCCCCTATAGCCTGACCCTACTACAGGTTAGGGCTCGAAACCACTAGAAGACAGTGACCACGAGCAGCAGGTGTCGCCCCTGTTTTGGCATCATAATTACGTGATTGACCCATTGACAAAAGTGTCACCGGGATCACTCTGACTGTGTCAGTGATGAATACCACAGTTTTAGTCCCTTCATCATAACTACGTCACTGCATAGCCTATGGTATGGTAAACCGTCAACCCTAATAGCTAGCACCGATCAGTATTATTCGGTCTTTGGTATGTCCATATTGTACTTCCTACAACATACCCCGGTTGAGGTTTAGCACAAAGAACCGTACTGAGCCTGTGATACTAACTTCCCTTTAACGGAAGAGACGAATCCTATCTTAGTCACTACTTACCTCATACGCTTCAAGTGTCACCCAACCTAAGACTTTTCAATGAGTGAAGACTCGAGGCTAGATCATAGATCTAAGTGACACCGTTCACAGACAGGTTCGTACAATGACCTCAAGTCTAAAGGACCAACAACCTATCATCACTAGAGAGGTATCATTGATTGTTTAGTTAAGGTTAACCATTTGATAACTCTTTATTGGGTCATCCAGTGGACTCATTCTCCAATGAGCACATGTGCCATGTCTCCCACTTCGCCAGGTCGAATGATTATGAGATCATCATTACCCTTTAGGATAAGACAAAGACACAATGGTCTGTCCGATGTGCCGATATCCCTTTCTCAACACATTTATGATCATGAACGTTTAAAGACTCAAGTTCCTATCGGTCATTCACTCCCCATAATGGAGATCTCCATCTAGATATGTGTATGGCCTTACTTTAAGTCTAAGGAAATTATCCAAGTATTTAAAAAAAATTTAAATCATACTAGGATAATTAGTACCATTTATATGTGAACAAGATGTTTTCTAGGATAAATTGCCACGAGGGCATATATCTTCCTACATCTCCCACTTGCACTCAGGTTATTTATCTCGGTATCTCATACCGCTATAACATAGCAGTCACTTCTAACATTCATATGTCAAAGCCTAAAATTGGATTTGCTAAAACGTATCTATTATGCATTATTACAGAGTCTTATTACTTATACAACATTGATCACACAGGGGTGATTTCACGAAACCATTTTTGGATCTCATCCAACGATTTTTTTCTTCTTCTGTATAGCTAACGATTAGCATATACTACTTTATTTAAGGTTTATCATTTCATACTAGTCAGTCATATCATAGCATATTCCAATATCCATCTGTCATTTATGTCCAGCACATTAATGACACCAAAAATTCTATATCTCTGACATAATCAAAACTCTTTTTGATTGTATGTCACATATAGATGTTTTAATAACTTGGAACTTTTACTTAGCCCAAAACAGAACCAAGAAATATGATAGCTCTCACTGACTTTGAGAAATGTCTGGTCTTAATGCTTCAACTTGACTTTCTAAATCTCATTTAGAATGTTGATCATTAAGTATCGCTAGCCCATTTGTGCTGAATGAGTTAAAATGGAATAAACTTGTGTCAGGTTGTTCTGACGAATAAGGTATATCAAAATCCGTTTATAGGAGTCTTGATGATAACTTACTCAATCATAACTACCCACACTGTTATTTCCTTCATCTGTATTAATCTTCTAACTTGAAGTATTATTTGCAGGTAAACAAGAACTTTTCTTATTGTGCGCATAATCAAGATCACATCTAATTTATATGCAACTGGAATATACCCGTTACTATAGATTTGTTAAAATACTGACTGCTCCAATCAATCGCATCAACTCAAAAACATACACAACAACTCAGAAAGCCACCAGAGCATATTCATCAAGATATCAACAAACAATGACTTTATTGAAAGGAAATTTGTTCACAACATTTTCATTGTAAGTGACATTTACGTAATCATTGTTCAAAATCGCCTCATTTATTCAAAATAAAATAAAGACGACATCCTTGATATCCTCGAAGTCCTTAGACGGCCCCAGCAGCAACGATTAGTCTGATTACCGACCGTACTAGGAACTTCACCCATCCACAGCTTTAAGCACCTGTAGACAATATACAGATGTTTAAGTAATCATATTGGTATCTCATACTACGTATTAAGCTTTATGTAAATTAATATACTCTTTAACAAGATTCGTACCTGAGGTTGAGGCATCACCATGCTCCTTTTTCTCTGCAAGGCAGGCCTTGCTGTTCCTCTTCTAGTGTCCCGGCTTGTGGCAATAGAAACACTCAGACTCTGACGACGTCCATTTCTTCTTCTTCCCCTTCTTCCCTTTGGCAGATTGAGGGATCTGCCTCTTCTTATCCTTGCCCTTAGGCTGGTGAGAAGAAGCAGAGCCGACAACCAACACTGGTGGGTTCTTCTTGATTCTCTCCTCGAACTGCCGAAGCATGTTCAGGAGACTTGGAAGTTCCACGTCAGTGTTGTTCATTATAAAGATTTTAATGAACGGGTTAAAGGCAGTGGCCAAAGACTTTAGGATTATGCTCGTGCTCATCTCATTTTCAAGGACAAATCCTAGCTGGGTTGCATCCTATACGAACCCGATCATCTTAATCACATGATCCTGGACAGGGCCCATCGTCATCTTCGTTTCCCAAAGGTTGCAGGTGTCCTTAAATCTGGCAGCTCTAGAACGCTTACCATACAATTGTTTTGCATTTAAAAGCATGCTCTGAACATCCATATGTTCATGTTTTATCTGCAGATCATTGTTCATTGAGGCCAGAGTAAGGCACTTGGTCTTCTCTACATCCCTTTGCCACTGCTTGTATGACTCCTTCTGTTCATTGGTGGCCTTGTCGTCGGGTTTCTCCAGAGAAGTTTCCATCAGTACATAACCGATTCCAACTAACGAGAGAACAAGCTTGATGTTCCTTAACCAATCCTTGTAATTCGTCCCGTTCAGCACATTCTTCTCGATGATAAACTTAAGTTCGGACTCCATACTGCATTTTAATAGAAGTTTGAATTAGCGTATGTTCTTTTATAGTTTAAAAGGTTTTTATTAAACAATATACTCACACTATTTTAATGAACAGTTAAGCCATAATAATGAACAATTTATTATATTTAAAATTTGTGGGAGAGAGATCCAACCACCCTGAGCTTCACAACCTTGAGGAGACTCAACAAGTTGATCGGCTCTGTAATTGGTAGATGAACTCTTCATCGATCATAGCACATGTGATTCCCTATAGGTTTTTACCCCTAGTCACTTATGATCTTGAGGAGACTCAACAAACCATAATGACTAGTCTAGTCAAACCCTTATTTTCATGTCTAAACTTAACTTACACCGACACTCGAGGAGACCCGATGCAGCGGTTGGGTTAAGACTAGACTACATCATATGTGTGATGGAGTCGGTTTTTAAAAGAGACCATGTTATAGCTTGAGGAGACTCAACAACCATGCTAGGCGTCTTTTAGTTCCCTAATCCAAAAATAAGGCGGGCTACACTTAATCTTGAAGAAGATTTTTAACGTATTAGACTAGATGTAGTCGACAATGTTACATAATCATAATTCGCATCCTTGCGGTCTAGTGGAACACAACCATGGATTTGGCTAGGCCAGTATCACTATCCCTAGTCGAGCTATAGTGATCCACAACACTAGTCAAAAAACACTAGACCGGATCATAGTCCATTGAAGGAAACTCATCATTCATATGTGTGCCATCGACTAGAAATGGCTTCATTAAAGCTAGTTAATCCTATCAACTAGTTGAATCATAAAATTTGAAATTATTAGGATTGTTTAATAACTTTTATTAGAGTTATTATCAACTATAAGGATTTATTAGTTTCAACGTGCTATCCTAATCATATATTAGGATTTTAAAAAATTCAAATTACAACAATTTATAATATAGCCTTTTATCAAAATTATTATCAGAACGTTTAAAATAATAATTATTAGAAAGGGCTACCCTAATCAGGAATTAGGAATTTAATTGTTGTAACAATTTATTAAACATAGCATGTCAATCTAAAATTTATCTCATAAGTTTTAGAAGAATTTTAATGGCTATCCTAAGAGGCTTTCTTGAATTATCACATAATATGCAAGAAAGTAAAATTACCATTGAAACATGTCAACTAAATTTTATCTAATAAAATTAGCATGCAGACTAGCAACTTAAAATATCGCATAAAATTAAGTTACTATCCTTTTAATAATTATCACATAATTATATACAAGAACTACGAATTAAAATTTATCTCATAAATAATTAGCATGCAACTTAAAAATTTATCACATAAATTTTAAGCACAATTTTAAAGTATCTAAAATCTTATTAAGTTGTTCCATGTTCAAGAATTATCTCATAATTTTAAAGCATGTTCTTAACAATCATATATGCATTTATATTCATTGCAATTTTAGATCAAAATAGACATAGGCTTTGATACCAATGAAGAGTTTTGAGGGACCCTTAGGGCATAAATCTATGCACGTCCTACGTCGGACGGACGATAGAAATATAAACAACAGCAAAAAAATAAATTTATTAAACACTTTAATAAAAACGCCCTAAGAATATCATGACCCTAGCCAGGAAATCTATTATCTTGGGGTGGGTATGACCAGCCCCAAAGATAGATCTAAAACTAACTGCAACAATATAAATATGAAATCATTAAAAACATACCCGGAACTTTGCTTCCGCAGAAAAAGCGTTGTTTTCAGTAACAACTTTAGCTCCCCGAAGCAAGCCACCTCTACGCATCCGAAACTGGTCCACTCGAAGCAAGCCGACACCGCGCCTCCGAGCCAATCACTTGTCGAAATTTTTTTCACTTGAGAGTGATTCGCATCTTAGACTTTGGATCGAATCCAATCATCCTCGTCGCCTTACTAGGATGCGACGAAGGAACAGAAGAATTATAGGAGGAAAGAATAATTTCGTCTCGGATCGAGTGTGCTCAAAACTTTTCGAAGCTACTCGATTGAGAGACTTGGTGCTATTTTTCCAAGGGGAGCCAGCCCTTATTTATATAGGCAACTGGACGCCTTGCTCGTCTCACAAGCAATGTGGGACTAATTAATCTTAGGGAAGAAAATTTAAGTTAGTTTGCCCTACACTAAGGATAAACTTCAACGAATTTTCTCTCTCTCACTGTTGAGCTTCGGAAGTGATACAACCTATCAAATCGAAGAGCTATGAATGGTGAACACATAGAACAAACAACAATCGATTTCAACTTTGTTTGACCCCTCAAACGAATGCTCATAGTTGAGCAAAAGTCACGAATCGGCTAAAACCGCAGCAGTCATAAACCCCTTAGGTTTTCTGAAGTGTGGGCCCTGATGGTGGGGCCCACCGGTAACTGGGTGCACCCAAAGCCCATTTTCTGTGTACGCCCATGCTGGGTGAGCGGGCTTGACCCGCCCGCATCAGCGGCCCGCCCGCACCTTTGCGGGCTAAGCCCCGCCCTGCAGGTGGGTTCAGCCCGCCAAGCGGGTTGGAGCCGCCCGCCCGAGCTGGGCAAGCTAGCCAGCCTAAATGGGTTGGGCTAGCCTGACTAGGCTGGGTTGGGCTGGGCCAAAACTGGGAAAATGCCCAGTTCTGGCCTTTGTGGGCTATTTCTTAAGCTCTATAGCTCCGATTGAGCCGATTTCAGATCCATTTGAAATCATGTTTCGAATGGGACTATCCTAAGAAGCCATGTAACCTTCTCTATGCCTTTTGTTATGTAAAATATTCTAGTAAACATTTTACAATATATTTTCAACCATTTTGCATCATATGCAACAATCCCTTATAGCATTCTACTAATGCTAATATCACAAACATTTTGCGACATTATTAAATCCCATTTAATATAGACTTATTGTCACAAACTCTTTGTGACTCCAATTATCCTCGTGCACCTGAGTGAACTCCTCCTGAATCCTTCCTATTACTAAGACACAAATCTTGCTAGGTGTGAGACCCTACAGCCTGACCCTACTACAGGTTGGGGCTCGAAACCCCTAGAAGACAGTGACCACGAGCAGCAGGTGTCGCCCCTGTTTTGGCATCATAATTATGTGATTGACCCATTGGCAAAAGTGTCGCCGGGATCACTCTGACTGTGTCAGTGATGAATACCACAGTTTTAGTCCCTTCATCATAACTATGTCATTGCATAGCCTAGGGTATGGTAAACCGTCAACCCTAATAGCTAGCACCGGTCAGTATTATTCGGTCTTTGGTATGTCCATATTGTACTTCCTACAACATACCCCAGTCGAGGTTTAGCACAAAGAACCGTACTGAGCCTGTGAAAATACCTTCCCTTTAACGGAAGAGACGAATCCTATCTTAGTCACTACTTACCTCGTACGCTTCAAGTGTCACCCAACCTAAGACTTTTCAACGAGTGAAGACTCGAGGCTAGATCATAGATCTAAGTGAAACCGTTTACGGACAGGTTCGTACAATGACCTCAAGTCTAAAGGACCAACTAGCCTATCATCACTAGGGAGTTATCAATGACAGTTTAATTAAGGTTAACCATTTGATAACTCTTTATTGGGTCGTTCAGTGGACTCATTCTCCAATGAGCACCTGTGCCTTGTCTCTGACTTCGTCAGGTCGAATGATTATGAGACCATCATTACCCTTTATGATAAGACAAAGACACAATGGTCTGTCCGATATGCCGATATCCCTTTCTTGTCACATCTATGAACATGAACATTTTAAGACTCAAGTTCCTATCAGTCATTCACTCCCTATAATCGTGATCTCCATCTAGATACATGTATGACCTTACTTTAAGTCTAAGGAAATTATCCAAGTATTTAAAAAACATTTAAATCATACTAGGATAATTAGTACCATTTATATTTGAACAAGACGTTTTCTAAGATAAATTACCACGAGGGCATATATCTTCCTACATTGGCAATGCGATAGGAGACGAGATATGTCTTAACGATAAGTTTTTAATCAGCACACTCTGATTATATTTATCACCCGAGGTTGAGAATTATTAAGACATTACAAGCGCCTATTATATCTATGACATCGAAATTCACTGAGGTTGATATCGTGCTTTGTGGTCTTATACAGTGCCAATGAGATTACGTTCTCTGTCAAGTTTTTTGATAACTTCTTTATGCTTTGAGTTTCATTGAAGGGTTTCTTTAACCTCTTCATTACGAAGCGGGTATGGGTGAAGCTTAACACTGGCCTTTTTTGAGTTAATCTCAGACAGTGGATGGAAAATGAGGTTTCTATATAAGAAGAAGAGGGATGGGAGTCCCATCCCCTTGCAGTGGTGCGTCTTTCATTGCAGGGATGAAATACCAAAGTGTGATGTGATAACATCCTATGAAAACATAGCTTATTTAAAAATTGTTGTACTTACAAGACTGAATCCAGAGGGCTTTACATCCTCGTAC
Source organism: Scilla litardierei (assembly GCA_030789695.1). Classification (NCBI taxonomy): domain Eukaryota; kingdom Viridiplantae; phylum Streptophyta; class Magnoliopsida; order Asparagales; family Asparagaceae; genus Scilla; species Scilla litardierei. The sequence continues at coordinate 145,935,256 of CM061136.1, forward strand.
TTGCTCAGCAAGGAAGTGTTTGAGAAAATAAGGTTGCGATATAATACATGTAAGATACTTTACATGATATATGAGTAAGTATTTAGCTTTGCAAGATTAAGATTATGAAATTTGCTTAGTGTAGGAAAATTTGTTGTTATGACTGAGGCCATGGATAAGCTCAAGAGTATTGTAATAAGATGGTTGGAAGAAAGATGGTATTACTAAGGAGCACCATGCTAGTATGAGGCCTCAGGGCATGCATATCTAGGGAGGAATTTGAAGAAAATCCCTCGCCCTCAAGAGTGCATGAGCAATTTGCTACTTTCACTAAGGGAGGACAAGGTGGTTGACGTCGAGATAGTGATGATATACCACCCAATAAGGCGGACTCATGCTCATCATCAAAAAATGCCCATGAGCTTAAAAGCAAAAGCATGCCCAATAGGTTTATCCTAGATGATGGAGGGCCCAACCCTAAAATTGAATTATCAAAATGTCCATTCATAAATTTTATATATAATCCTCCCATTGGGGAGGATGTGAGCTCATTCTGATTTTCATTCATAAAATTCATTTTTACAAAAGAAAAGACTATGAAAGAATAAGGCTAAAATCTGTCCATTGTAATCACTTGACAAAAAAGGCTGCAAGATGGTTGCCTACCCATATGTGTCTATTTGTCTCTGTCTTTGTCTGTGTGTGTAGTTTGTGTGCGTCTTTGTCTATGTACTGTGCCTGTGTCTGTGTGTAGTCTATATGCGTAGTCTGTGTGTGTAAGGGTGTATGTAGTCTGTATGTGTAGTCTGTGTGTGTGGGTAGTCTGTGTTTGTAGTTTGTGTGCATAGTCTCTCTCTCTCTCTCTCTCTCTCTCTCTCTCTCTCTGTGTGTGTGTGTGTGTGTGGTCTGTGTGTGTAGTTTGTGTATGTGTGTGTAGATAGACCAGATATAGAATACATTTCTCTAGAATTTTTAAACTGGAAGAGATACAATAATAGCACAGGATGTGTAGAAAATAAACATGGCAGAAAATTATGAATGCTAAAATAAAATGCAATCAAGAATGGGAAGTTTGTATGTGTAGTCTGTGTATGTAGTGTATATATGTAATCTGTGTTTACATGCCATCCAACCTCACCACGCCATACTTGTCAAGAATAAGTTGTAAACTGTCTTAACAGATCATCAGCATTACCTCTACCGACACAAACACAAACACCCAATATTTTAATAAAAAGTACAGTCACACACACTTACTACACATACAAACTACCCACACCAACCCACACCTACATAGACCACACTACAAACTACATAAACACAACACACACACATCAGACTACAAACAGACACAGCCACATACACACATAAACTACACCGACCAGACACAGACACACACATAGACACAGACACACAAACCCCCCCCACACACACACACACACACACACACAGAGAGAGAGAGAGAGAGAGAGAGAGAGAGAGAGAGAGAGAGAGAGAGAGAGAGAGAGAGAGAGAGAGAGAGAGAGAGAGAGAGAGAGAGAGAGACTACCCCCATAGACTATAAATATAGTCTACACATACAGACTACCCACCCACACAGATTACACATACTGACTACCCACACACCCATATACATAGACTACACATACTACCCACAACCTCCCTGCCACATAGACTACACACACATTAATTATTGGAAGATCATTATCACCATCGCGTCAATATACACACACCCACACATTGACTTGGCACGCGCGCGCGCGCACACACACACTGACTTGGCACACACACACACACACACACTGACACACACACAAGGATGAGGCTCAGATCTGCACATTATAATCACTTGAAAAAAATGGTTGCAAGATGGTTGTCTACATAATTACAGACCATCCTATCACGCCTCGACATTTTTCTCAAAAATAATTTATTTGCTGACACAGACTAAGCACACAGAGACACAGACACACACAGAGTACACACATGCATTAATTATTGGCAGATCATCATCATCATCGCCTCGATAGACACACACACTGGCATCACATGCACACACACACACACACACATTGCCACACACACATACACACTAAGTTGACACACACACACACACACACACACACACACACACACAAAGAAAAAGATAGACTTCAGCTCAATTTGAAATTTGAAATCATAGATAAAGCTTTCTAATTTACAAATAATTTGAAATCATAGATAAAGCTTTCTAATTTACAAATACTACAGGTCATGCATGGATGCACATAAAGAAATTTTAAAATATTACATTTCTACCATGCACAAAAAGAAATTTTAATAATTCTACGATAAGATGAAAAATTAATATAGAAATACATACCAATAAGTCGGTAATATATGGAGGCTCATCATCGACAGCAGCCTGATCATTATGGGTACATGTCGCAGGTGCAGATGTTGATGCATCTGCTGATGACACACCGACGGTTGAGCCCTACATACTATTAAAAAATAAAAATATTAATTAAGCTGAAATTAGAACTAGAACTTACAATATAAATTTGAATCATATATTGAATAACTAAGAAGTTATACCTTGTCCAAGAATAGGAATGAAATGTCTACTCCACATTTCAGACCTATTATCTTGAGTATATCCCCGATTGTATGTAGCATAGTCTTTAGTTACCTATTCTCTGCTATTAACTGTGTAATAAGCCTTTGGGAGGAAGCGGTGCTAGAGGTAAAACAAGATATTAATTGTGTGTTTGCATATTGCTGTCAGGTCAGTATCCTCCTGTGAAGAATTCATCGAATGAGACTCATGTGATTGATAATTGGCTGATCTAGACCTTGCCATATCTACTAAGCCAAAAAGTGTTAATTGCAAAAGAAACAATCATTGAAACTGTGTACAAAGAACAAGGCAGATTAGCGACACATGTATGAAACATTTATGAACTATGCCAAAGAAAACAGAAATAATTAAAGACATGATTAGATATACATTTGGACAATATTAGGTATGAAAATAACAGATAATACTACAAAATACACATTTTACCATTAAATGCATCATGCTTGAAATTAGTAGGTTAAAGATATCGATTTGTGTTGTTATGTTAATCTCATCCACATATGACCCATAGATAGAACATTATTGATGATATTCTGAAAAAGAGCAAATTATTAAATACTGATGATAATGGCTTAGCTATGCAACTGGAAAAGAGAAAATTATTAGCGTCTTCATCATCTTCCTCTCATGTATCTGCATCTACATCATCTTCCTCCCCTGTATCTACATCTTCATCATCTTCCTCCTCCGCCTCTTCATCTTCATCAACTTCGTCATCTGCCCCTTATCTTTGTCATCTATGAAACCAGCTTCAGTTTTTTCGACTATTTGCACCCCTTCAACTTCATCTAAATTACTAGGGAAACATAGAGAATCAGGTGCATCACCTTCAGCTCCATCAATATCGCCTACACTGATTTCATGTCTTTCATTACATTGTCGTGATTCCTGAGCTTGATATACAGTGTGGTTGACATTGGTTTCATCTTCCTCCTTGCATAATCTAGTGTAATCATTACACGGTCTGACATTTCACGCAACAAAGTAATCCTTCAACTTTCTATTTTCATTGCATCTGGGTATGTAGTGTAATACACTTGCTCTGCTTGTAATGCTAGAATGAATGGGTTATATCCCGCCAAACGTCTGTTACGTTTAAGTTCAACAATGTCATGCTTTTAGTGAACAAACATCCCTCAACTTGACATGTCAAACTAACTACACTTGAACAGGACGACCTTATTTTCAGTACCACGATATATCAACCCAATTATTTCCTCTAGTATACCGTTAAATTTCTTATCACCTTGGCCGGTCCAACTCCCTCTAACCATGACTCCGTCATTCATAGTCTTCTTAGTTCTGCCATAGTGTTGGGTGTTGAATCTGTAATTATTAACCATGTAACTGTCGTAACATTTCACTCAGAGATTCGGCCCAATACTAAGTTGCTTTATTCTTTGACAAACATCATTAGTTTGATCAGCTACTTGTTTAACAATCAAATGATATGTAAGAGTTTAGCAAACAGTTTTGTGCATTAATGCATATATAAATTCAACGTACTTGAGCTTGCAACCACTTTGAAAAATTCAATGCACGCATGGCTATCTTCTCTTCATCTGAAAGTTATGGATTCGAAATGGCTACCTCTTCATCAAATTTCATGCACATTAAATTGATAGTTACATTATGTGTGTATGCTTTACCAATATGTACAGATAAAAAATACATAAGAATTGAGAGATAAGTCAACTCTTACGGGATGAATGTCTCATTCTCTTCACAATTTATGAGCACATATAAATGGGCTGTCTTATACTCACGATCATCTAAATACCTTTCTACGTTGTCCCCAAATTAGTCGTCCTGGATGTGTAAATATTTTTAAGCGTCCCTTTGCATCGACTTCACCCCCATCATTTCTGTGAGGCCTATTCCAACGGGTTACCGTGTCTGAACAAAAGTAGAATGAGCAGAAAGTCGATATTTCTTCAATAATGTAAGCGTCTTCTATTGAACCTTCCACACGAGCTTTATTTTTCACCTTTTTCTTCAGACCATACAGTTACCTTTTGAAGGGATACATCCATCTATATTACACAGGTCCACACACCTTTGCTTCGTATGGAAAATGCAACATCAAATGTTCCATAACATCAAAGAATGCAGAAGAGAATATCTTCTCTAGTTTACAGATGGTTTCCACAATACTTGTCTCTAGCCTCTGCATATCATTCACATGAAGAATTATGGAACACAACTCTTTAAAAATATTACTCACCTCAGTGATTACATCCCATATGGAATTATTATGCATGCCACGTAATCTGTTCGGGAGTAATCGTTTCATGAAAACATACAATTATGGATCTTCAACCCATAGATTTTGTTTTGACATTTTAGACACATCCATCCGGGAACTTCAATTCCTTAACCCATGCACATAGCAACCTAGTATCTTCTCTGTTTAGTGTGTAATATGCTTTTGGTTTTAGCCATCTGCCATTGTTGTCTGGAATATGATGTAACTCTCGTCGAGAGCAAAGTGTAGCCAAATCAAGCCGTGAAGCAATATTGTCTTTTGTCTTCCTAGTAACATCTAAAACAGTGTTGAATACATTATCAACGATATTTTTCTCAATGTGCATCACATCTAAGTTGTGTCAAATTATATTATCTTTCCAGTAGGGAAGCTCCCAAAATATACTCCGCTTTGTCCAGTTGTGGTGTCCTCAAAATCCAGGTATTTTAATTTTTTAAATTCTTTTTTGAATTACACTGTTGGTAAAGAGTTCACCTTTGCGATCAATTCATCTCCACGTGACCGAGGAAGAGTAATGTTGAGCTCACGTCTACCCTTAAGAAATTGATTTTGTTGTCTGCGGTAGGGAAGACCAACTGTTAAATGTGCGCGATGATAATCAAACCAACAATGTTTCCTCCCATTCTGTAAATAAAAAGCCTTTAAATTCTCCATACAATAAGGACATGCTAACCTCCCATGTGTACTCTATCCAGATAACATTCCATATGCTGGAAAGTCGCTAATAGTCCACATAAGTACCGCTCGCATTGTGAAATTTTGTTTCCCATGCGAGTCATACACATGAACACCTTCATCCCACAATACATTCAGTTCATCAATTAAAGGCCGTAAATACACGTCAATATTCATCGTCCTTATATGTTCTGGCCCTGGAATAATGGCTGTTAAGAATATATTTTCTTTTCTCATACACAACTGTGGTGGTAAATTGTTCGGTGTTATCATCATTGGCCAACAAGAATAAGGGTAAGAGTGGCAAAAAGGATTGAATCCATCACTTGCTAAATCCAATCTTACATTTCGCGGCTCGACAGCAAACATGTGATGCATTTTGTCAAATTCCTTTCATGTTTCACCTTCACACAGATGTCATATTTTCTCTTCAATGCGAGCTTGGCGAGAATTCCATGTCATGTCTTTGGCAATTTTCCTTGACATATACAGTCGTTTCAACCTAGGAATCATTGGAAAGTAACGCAACACCTATAAGGCACATACTTCCTTTTCTTTTAACTTTGATCTGACTGTTTGTAGCACAGATGACGACAGATGTGACATATAGTAATATTCTCAGAGTCTTTATAATACAACATGCAACCATTTGGGCATACATCAATTCTATCGTAACCCAACCCCAACTGACCCATCAACTTCTTGACTTTCTTGTAACTCAATGTATTTAGCAACTATGTTACATTGCCTCATCAATTACATCATGCAATCGAAGGCATCATTGGACATATAACTTTCTGATTTAATGTTTAGCAGGCTAGTCACAGCAGACAATTTAGACTCTTGACATCCTTCATATAATGGTTCTTTTGCCGCCTTCAACAAATCATAGAACTTTTGAGCTTCAGCTGGACCAAAATGTTGCAGTTATATTCCCAAGTATAGGAAGTCGGTCAAGTAGTAATCCTGGTAAGTCCAGGGTCGTATTCCTCAGGGACAAACTAATCTACAAGCTTTACAATCTGAAATATGCTTGGAAATAATTTAGTGAATTATGAACCACCCTTTGAAGGTGAATTTGTAGTTGGGGTTTTGATTTGAGGTAAAACGTGTACTAAAATTTACGAAAATAACATGAAAACGTGATATGGTAAAAAGTGTGTGTGTGTGTTGTGTTTTCGTTAATGTTGTAGGATATCATGATAATCATTCTCTATGTGTGACTCAATCCCTCATCCATGCCAAGGTATGGGGATCAGATGATTTAACTTTAAAAGAACGGTGATTTTATAGCAATTTACAGTAACATTAAATCAGTCGTTTTTCTAAACAATAAAGTATAACTAGATGAACCTCACGATTCATTACCCTTCTTGGGCCCCTCTATGAGTGTGTGCATGTAGATGATGCCTCGCGACATGTCATCCTAAGCGGATTCCTCTTGGATAGCGCGTAATTAATTAAAATAGCGAAAAACGATGTATTCAATGTTTTCGATTATTACAAGTGCTATGAAGACATGAAACATGAAACCCATCAATACTAACTACTACACAACACACTCACAAGATTTTTAGCTAGCCATGGTAATAAAAACAGCAATCTTTATTAATAACAACAAAGTTCCATTACAAAACATACTTAAAACTAATAAAAACATAGGAAAAGTGGAGAGATTTCACCCAAAACGATGCCAAAACATCTCCAAATATTTACTACAGCTGCTCCAACTCCTCTGGAATTTGGGTGAGAAGCCCCCAAATCAAATTTTGCTCACAACCGAGCTTGGATGATGAAGTTATGCTCAAAATGCCAATATTTATAGGCAAACGGGTCTGCGGGTTTCTTCAGCAAAGGCGGGTGCAGCCCGCGTGGTCAAAACAGGGTTGGTGGGCTAGGAATTCAACAAAAGCAGGCTTTGACTGGCGGGCGCGGGTTGGCACCCGCCAGGCAGGCGGGTCCGCCTGTAATTAAGGAAGGCGGGCGCCAGATGGCGCCCGCTTTGGTGTGGAACCTGCCCGCAAGCGGGCGAGCGGGCGCTGACGCCATCCTGGCGTCAGCTGTACTGTTTATTTATTTATTTATTTATTTATTTTCCCATTTTACAACACATTTACTAGGCCTTTTAATTCATAGATATTTGCTCCGATCTTCGAAAAATATGGAAAAATAGCCGTTGGATTCGAAAAATTGCAAGCTTCACTTGAAAAATATAAATGAGACAAAATTAGGTCATAAAATGGTATTTTGCATAAAAATAAGCGATATACTCTAAAATTAAATGATCTTTCAATAATACACTTATTAGAGACCAAATAGATATTAAATATACACAAAATACAGTCTAAATGAGGGGTTAAAATGTAATATTCTCTCAGAATCACACCCCCAACTAACTTTTTGCTAGTCTCTTAGCAAAATAAGCGAATATTCCAAAAATATGTCATACACCCCAAAAATGAATTAAGAATAATATTACCCAACAAAGTTCAATAACTATCATGGGTTTTCATGGACTAATGCAAAAATCTACAATTTTTTCTCAATTCACACATATTTAGTATCGCGCAAATGCAATTGTTTAATTAATTAGGTAATCACGTGTCCTAGGATGTAAATTTCCTAGGATTAGGCCATCACAACATCCAAATCATAAGATCATGATCTTGAATTCACTCATAATATCTCATCTCTTATTTTTCTTCCTCTTCTTTTTTCTTTTTTAATAACATTTTAGAGCAATCCATGTAACGAGCGTTAGGTCAATGACTCCCAAACCAGACGGTATTAGGGCATTAGGTTTTGAAAAACCCCTCAGACTTAATAACTCAGAATGTCTAAAGATTATTATGCACTCCCCCATACTTCATTTTTTGACGTGAATCCCCATGCTTTCTGAGGCACGATGACCTGGCTACTAAATAGAAGCTGGAAGAACGGTGCATTTTATTCACTTTTTTTCTTTTTCTTTTCTTTTTTTTTGACATGAGACATGTTTGAGTAAAATTCTCCATCACCTACTAATCAGCAAGCTTGTGTATGTGGTTGGCTGTTATCCTGAGAATTTATAACCTTCTTCACATAATTACCAATTCATTAACGCATACGTGATATAAAATTGCCTAAACCAAACAATAGTTTCATGAGATTACAATTGCGGATACATGCACTAATTTTCAAGAAAGTCATGATAATTTAAAATTCTACGCATGGGTAAAACATTCTTAATCTATTTTACAATAATGAATATAAGTGTTCAATTAAAGACGATGGAATTTCCACTTCAAAGGGACATATAGATGGTTTGGGTGAAAAAAAACACAACACTCTTTTTTTATTATGCAAACATAAGAAAACTATAGATGCAAACTATGCAACAAATTTTTTTTAAAGTGTCAACAAACAACAGACTATATATAATGTTTATGCAAACTATTTCTACTATTTCATCCCCCCAACTTAAAATGAACATTGTCCTCAATGTTTGAAGGGTACCAGAGTAAAATATGGATATCAATATATATGTGAAGGTATAAACAAACATCTCCCCTTTCAAATATATATAACGACATATAAGGGAAAAAAGGGAAGAGATCACAGTAGCCTCCCAAATGGAGGATCACAGATATCTATCGCTGGAGGAATTTGTTCCAGAAGCTCCTTGTGTATATCCTCCGTCAGTGCTCGAGATGGCGACGCCAAAGGCAATTGTGTAAAAATTGGCATCCAATAAGTGCTAGGCGTCGCATATGGTGAAGGTACTGTCTCCATCACAAAAGGAGGATCCAGAATCTCTAGCAGAGGTGGCATCTGCACAATCAGCTCTTTGCGCTCCGCAGCCAGCTGCTGTGAAGCTAGGCCTCACCGGCCTCCTTGGATTTCAGCAATGCAACTCCCAGACGGGCTGCATCAATCCAAGTGTTATTCTCATGCCCTGTAACAAAAGTGTTCCAAAATGGGTCGTCAAATTCAACTAAAGAGTTTAAAGTCAATTGACGACATTTTGAATCAAATGTATATGGAATTAAAATTGTGATTCAATAATATAAGGCATGAAATTATGGGAACTCCACTGGTATGTGTCGCTAGCATGATCTGAAACTCTGCCTCAGTAGGAGGAGAAAGTGTCTGCGGAAGTGGATCTGGAGGGTAAAACAACACTGGCTCAATATAGACTATCTCGTAATTGCCATCAATTTCCTCCTGCGGTGAAGGAAGTGGGAACTGCTGCACTGAAGTGGGAAGAAGGTATGGTTCGGGCTCCATCTTGGTCTGTAAGCTCGCTCCCTCGTACATATCCTCATCGTCATCATCAAAGTAGATTCCCTCATTGTCAACACGCACCACATCATCCATCTCCTCTTGCTCCTCAAGATATGGTCGTTCATCCTCTTTCTTTTGGCTCCAATGTCCCCCATCAATATGCTCTTCAAGTTTTTCTAGAGGGTCGCATTGGAATGAGCCCACAGGCGGAACCTCTGGTCGACCGTGGACCTGTTGGAGTGCAACCTCATACTCAGCAAGATCATTCAAGTACCAACATGCTTCATCGGTCGAATAAGCAAAGAATTCCCCATTGTAGCTCGTCTGCACAAAATCCCACACAGAAGGTAGTAATCCAGTGTAGAAGATTTGTAGGAGATGATCATCGTGGAAGATGTAGTGTGGACATGCAAGCATCAAATCATTGAACCTATGCCATGCTTGATAGTATGCCTCCTCATCGAGCAAAGCTCACTATATGGTGCTTCGTGGTCTGCCGCCTCTATACTTGCTCAAAGAAAATAGGAAAAAAATACTCGAAGAAATTCGGCCTGAAACGACAACCAAGTAGAATCTGAGTCAAGAGTCTATGTTTCAAACCAATACTTAGCAAAATCTCTCAAAGAATATGGGAAGTCTCTAAAAAATAAGTCATCAATGCATGCATTCCCACCAAATAAAGTGCGGCATATCGTTTCAAACTTTTGTAAATGTAAATGTGAGTTCTCCTCCTCCGTACCATGGAAAACTGGTAGGATTTGAATCAACCCCGAAATAAAGTCTGAAACGATTGCATCATTATCAATATCATGATCCATTTAAAATTTTTTTACAGTTTTAATTTTTTTTGGATTATGTAAAGGAAAGTGAAAATATAAAGAAAACAAAATGACAAACAAATAAAACTGTAGAAGAAAGAAATTTTAAATCACACACTCAAATGGGACACTCTAACCAAAAATCCAAAATCAATAAAAAAACTAGTTATAGAAAACGTAACAAAAAAATTGAATAACCAAAAGAAAGAAAAAAATTGAAAATATGGATATACAAAGAATATATACACAAAAAGTGGACAAATCTCACCAAAATTTCCAACCTAATTAGAAATTGTAAAAAATATAGACCGTTGTCCCCTGCAACGGTGCCAAAAACTTGACTGGACCAAAAATTTGCAGTTATATTCCCAAATATAGGAAGTTGGTCAAGTAGTAATCCTTTTGAGACCAGGGTCGTATTCCTCAGGGACAAACTAATCTACAAGCTTTACAATCTGAAATATGCTTGGAAATAATTTAGTGAATTATGAACCACCCTTTGAAGGTGAATTTTTAGTTGGGGTTTTGATTTGAGGTAAAACGTGTACTAAAATTTACGAAAATAACGTGAAAACGTGATATGGTAAAAAGTGTGTGTGTGTGTTGTGTTTTCGTTAGTGTTGTAGGGTATCATGATAATCATTCTCCATGGGTGGCTCAATCACTCATCCATGCCAAGGTATGGGGATAGGATGATTTAACTTTTAAAAGAACGGTGATTTTATAGCAATTTACAGTAACGTTAAATCAGTCGTTTTTCTAAACAATAAAGTATAACTAGATGAACCTCGCGATTCATCACCCTTCTTGGGCCCCTCTACGAGTTTGTGCACGTAGACGATGCCTCGTGACATGTCATCCTAAGCGGATTCCTCTTGGATAGCGTGTAATTAATTAAAATAGCGAAAAACGATGTATTCAATGTTTTCGATTATTACAAGTGCTATGAAGACATGAAACATGAAACTGATTCGGGTTCAATATTAAATATTTACCACCCCCATTTAGCCCTATTTTGTGCTCATGTGATGCTACATTATTCTCTAATTCATACGTATTTTCTACACATTTATTTATTAGAGAAAACACACTATTTGAGCACAAAACAGCATTTAACAAAGTATTTCTGCACTTTTTATATTTTTTCTAGCTTGGTCTCGATTTCACGATTCCAACGAGTATTTATTTGTATTTTTCTGAGATCTGTGCTAATTACTGTGTATTTTTGAATGCAGAATACTATTTAATCGAAGAAATACGGAAGAAAATACGTTTAAATAACTATATACGGTCGGCGCACGACTTTTGGCGCGACACGTGGCGTGATCTCAGCGCTTTCCCGCCAGATCGAGCGGCCCACAACAGCGGCGACGCGGCCACGGATCAGCCGCATGATCTCGATCCAGCGGCCAGCAGAACTCCCGCTCGAATCTAAAGAGGGGGCGACGTGGCTCAATCTGAGCCGTCGCCCCCGGATCCAACGACGGAGATCGAGAATGACACGATTTGTTCTCGCGAGGCGGGCGCGAGATTTGGCGGGCGACGTGGCTTTCTCACACTCGTACGATCACGATCCAACGGACACAAGCACCCCCGCGATTTGAACGCAAAGCAGCGAAGACCAGGATCAAATGGGGCGACGTGGCTCGCGGATTGCCGTTCGATCTCTCGATCGAACGGTCGGAAATTCACCCCGATGAGAATGCGGATTCAACGAAGATGAAACGGGCGTGGATCCGAAATAGTGGGACACGTGTCGAGCCCAGGACAAATCCCGCTTTGATCGTGCGGTTGTGGTTTGCTCCGATCCAGATCAACGTTCTGGATGAGTTCGGGCGCGGTTTGGATGTGGGTTTCGACCCGCAAAGCACAGTAAACCCGCAATCTTATTATATAAGCGTATTTAGGGTTTTTTGGGCGTAGACAAGCAGATTGGGGCGTATTCTGGCGTATTGGAGGCTCTAGGAGCCGTATTTCCCCTCTGTAAAATTCTGTAAAATTCCAGAGGCTATTGTTATTATTTCCAGAGAGTTTGAAGTCGAAACTTGGAGATTTGGTGATGAATTCCTAAACTTCTCCCTCGTATTTTAGTGTTTTTCATCGTATTTTGCTATGAACGTGAAGTATTTTGCTATGCATCTTGTTTATTTCTGCATTATAAGTACCTAAAACTTATTTGTGCATGGTATGGAGTAGTTAGGGGATGTGATTTGTGTTAGTTTGGTTGAATATCCTTGTGCTAAATCGTTAAACGTCGTTAAAATTGTAATCTTTGTTCGTAAATCGACTTTTTCATCTTCCAAAAGAAGTGATTAAGTTGATGATCGCCCCAAAAGGGTGAGTTTTGATCTCCCCAAAAGGGAGTTTCATATCTTAGTTTTGATCTCTTCAAAAGAGAGTTTCATATCGTATTATAACTTTAGCGACGATCTTATTGAATATTGTGATTTAACCCCCAAAAGGGCATCTTCTGATGAATTGCTCCCTAAAGGAGAATTCATTGAGTTATATTGGATATTTTCCTGGTGAATTCCTCTCAAAAAGAGAATTCATTGTGATATATTCATCAACCAAATTAATACGAATCATTGATCCTAACGAACCCATACCATGTGCATACTTTTTATAGATATTTTCATACCCGAATTTCTTCGTTCGCACATCACCATCACGCACTTTCACACCATCGCCATCATTGTTGAAGTGGTTAGTTTCCTTTCGTAGGATTTCTATTTGATTTGAATTGTGGTTGCAACAGATTTCTTCCCGTGGATTCGACATCTGGACTCCCAGATTTTACTACTTGTACGGACTCTTGCACTTGAGAGAGAGCACTTTTCGGAGCCCACCAAGTTTTTGGCGCCGTTGCCGGGGAGGAATGGTTTGTGACTACGGTTTATTTCATTTAGAGGACCTTCGGTGAGATCTTTCCACTTTACTGTACATAAACTTTTTTTATTATTTTATTTTATTTTTTTTAAAAATGGAATATATGAACTTCTATTGCACAAACAATCTGTATGATGCAAGGTATGCTAATGCACACAAACATAGGATGGAGAAGCTCAAGATCGTTAATTTTAATCAAACTGACCGTGAAACTTTCTTTCAGGCCTGGAGGAGGTTCACAGACCTAATATCGAGCTATCCGCAGCATGGGTACACAAATGAAGAGCTTTTGGCGTCCTTCCTAGATGGACTACGACCACAGCTGACGGAATTCTTGGGAGGCATGACACCGACAGAGGCGTGGGAATACATGGAGTCTCTGCAAGAAAATGAAGAAACCATGAAAGAGATTTCAGAGTGCGATTCAACGGAGCCTTCGTGCCTTGATCAAGAAGAGCAAAGCATAGACGTACCTTTGCAATACTTGAAAGAGGAAGCTTACCTGATTATTCAGACACAGGAGGCCACATCCCTTCAATTCCAGGAGAATTTCCTTGCTCGGAGCCGGCAGATTCAAAAATCTATTGAAGATCTTAATTTGATTGCCACTTGCGTAGAAGAAGGTAATGCTTTTGAAACTCAATTTAAAGAATCTAATACGAGTTTATCTTCTATTGCAGGAAAATCGAGCAAGCCATGTCACGTTGAGGACACGAATATAAATATACACATGGCAGAAAGTGTGTGCAAAAGAGAGAACGAGCTAGCAATTTTGGATGAACGAGAGGAGGAGACAGGTAGGGACAAGGGTTTTGAGATTATCGCCATGGAGCCAGAACCATTCCCTCTTCCAGTTTTATCCTAAAATCATTTATCCCTCTCCCCATTGATCGAGCATCATACAGAGAGTAGTGCATATCTTTCAGGGAGTAGTCGTCAACTTGCTTTAAGTTCTTTCACCTATTTTGATGACTACGTTTGGAATATTTTATTGAAAGGAATCTTAAATTAATTTGGACTGACATAACTCATCTCTCGCATGACATTGGCAAACAGCTTATAAAGATGCTTGGAGTTGTGTTGCTGGGGTCCAAATTAGTTTTTGGAGGAAGAATAATCGCCGAGGAGCGCAAGGAGCAAATTGAACAACTTCCTCCATAATTAAAGATTCGGGATCCGCCATTTGATCACGGTGTGTTCTTTCCAGTAGTGTAGATTTTTATATGCTTTCTAGGTTGCTGGCTTGAATAAACTCGTACCCCTTTCAACATTGAGGACAATGTCCATCTTTAGTTGGGGGGTGTGTATGAGACCTTAGGATTTTTTTGTGAGAAGAATAAATCACCAAATCTCATCATTTTAAAACTCCTTCACATGCCTCAAATGCGGATGATTATACGTTAATTGAGTTCTAAGAATTGTTTATGGCTTGATTAAATTATTTTTCCTTCATGGAATTACCGTTAATATGCTATTCATGAAAAATTTTCAATTTCCTTGATTAATATCTCGAAATAATTTGAATTTATTTCACGCATGCTAATGTGATGAAAAAGCTTAAGTATACACGATTTATTGGAATAGTCTTCAAGTTGAAGAGGAATGTGGCCATGGTCATTAATGTGTATGTTTGAAAATATGGGTGTTGAGTTGCTTACAAAGAAAAAAGAAAAGAAAAGAAAAATGAATGAAAAATGAATGAATAAGTATGTCACTAATAAATAACTTGGTTGGCTCGAGTAGTTCAGTCCGAGGGGTCCTTTTTGGCCTAATGCCCTATTATCGTCTGATTTGGGAGCCATTGATAGGAAACTCACTCATTTGATGGAGCGATCCAAGTTATACATTTTTTCTGCGAATGTTGCTTGATGCGCGTTACGCGGAACGAATAAAAGAAAAGAGATGGTGAATATACTAAGCAACTTCAATACCCATGTCTTGAATGATTGTTTTGATAGGCCAATTCCTTGGAAACAAGAAAACTAGAACAAAACGACGTGTTATACTTTCGCTTGCGCAAAACGAAGCTTGCATGTTGTTTATTCATACTAAATTAGAGAAAATATCAGGTGATTGATTTTGTTCATGGATGTGTATATTGATGGTCAAGATCATGTTGGAATGCGTATTATTGAGCCATGCCATGAGCAATTTGAAAGAACTTATTGTTTTATTACTCATCCGTATTTATCGCTCTTTTTGCTAGAGACTAGCAAATCGCTAGTTGGGGGGTGTGATTCAGGTTCAATATTACATATTTACCCCCCCATTTAGCCCTATTTTGTGCTCATGTGATGCTACATTGTTCTCTAATTCATACGTATTTTCTACACATTTATTTATTAGAGAAAACACACTATTTGAGCACAAAACAGCATTTAACGAAGTATTTCTGCACTTTTATATTTTTCCTAGCTTAGTCTCGATCTCACGATTCCAACGAGTATTTATTTGTATTTTTTCTGAGATCTGTGCTAATTACTGTGTATTTTTGAATGTAGAATACTATTTAATCGAAGAAATACGGAAGAAAATACGTTTAAATACGTATATACGGTCGGCGCACGACTTTTGGCGCGACACGTGGCGTGATCTCAGCGCTTTCCTGCCAGATCGAGCGGCCCACAACAGCGGCGACGTGGCCACGGTTCAGCTGCATGATCTCGATCCAGCGGCCAGCAGAACTCCCGCTCGAATCTAAAGAGGGGGTGACGTGGCTCAATCTGAGCCGTCGCCCCCGGATCCAACGGCGGAGATCGAGAACGACACGATTCGTTCTCGCGAGGCGGGCATGAGATTTGGCGGGCGACGTGGCTTTCTCACACTCGTACGATCACGATCCAACGGACACAAGCATCCCCGCGATTTGAACGCAAAGCAGCGGAGAGCGGGATCAAATGGGGCGACATGGCTCGTGAATTGCCGTTTGATCTCTTGATCGAACGGTCGGAAATTCACCCCGATGAGAATGCGGATTCAACGAAGATGAAACGGGCGCGGATCCGAAATAGTGGGACACGTGTCGAGCCCAGGACAAATCCCGCTTTGATCGTGCGGTCGTGGTTTGCTCCAATCTAGATCTACGGTCTGGATGAGTTCGGGCGCGGTTTGGATGCGGGTTTCGACCCGCGAAGCACAGTAAACCCGCAATCTTATTATATAAGCGTATTTAGGGGGTTTTTGGGCGTAGACAAGCAGATTGGGGCGTATTCTGGCGTATTGGAGGCTCTAGGAGCCGTATTTCCACTCTGTAAAATTCTGTAAAATTCCAGAGGCTATTGTTATTATTTCTAGAGAGTTTGAAGTCGAAACTTGGAGATTTTGTGATGAATTCCTAAACTTCTACCTCGTATTTTAGTGTTTTTCATCGTATTTTGCTATGAACGTGAAGTATTTTGCTATGAATCTTGTTTATTTCTGCATTATTAGTAGCTAAAACTTATTTGTGCATGGTATGGAGTAGTTAGGGGATGTGATTTGTGTTAGTTTGGTTGAATATCCTTATGCTAAATCGTTAAACGTCGTTAAAATTGTAATCTTTGTTCGTAAATCGACTTTTTCATCTTCCAAAAGAAGTGATTAAGTTGATGATTGCCCCAAAAGGGTGAGTTTTGATCTCCCCAAAAGGGAGTTTCATATCTTAGTTTTGATCTCTCCAAAAGAGAGTTTCATATCGTATTATAACTTTAGCGACGATCTTATTGAATATTGTGATTTAACCCCCAAAAGGGCATCTTCCGATGAATTGCTCCCAAAAGGAGAATTCATTGAGTTATATTGGATATTTTCCTGGTGAATGAAGACATGAAACATGAAACCCATCAATACTAACTACTACACAACACACTCACAAGATTTTTAGCTAGCCATGGTAATAAAAACAGCAATCTTTATTAATAACAACAAAGTTCCATTACAAAACATACTTAAAACTAATAAAAACATAGGAAAAGTGGAGAGATTTCACCCAAAACGATGCCAAAACATCTCCAAATATTTACTACAGCTGCTCCAACTCCTCTGGAATTTGGAGGAGAAGCCCCCAAATCAAATTTTTCTCAAAACCGAGCTTGGATGATGAAGTTATGCTCAAAATACAAATATTTATGGGCAAACAAGTCTGCGGGTTTCTTCAGCAAAGGCTGGCGCAACCCGCGTGGTCAAAACAGGGTTAGTGGGCTTGGAATTCAACAGAAGCGGGCTTTGACTGGCGGGCACGGGTCGACGCCCGCCAGGCAGGCGGGTCCGCCTGGAATTAAGGAAGGCGGGTGCCAGATGGCGCCCGCTTTGGTGTGAAACCCGCCCGCAAACGAGCGGGAGCTGACGCCATACTGGCGTTAGCTGATTGCTGACGCTAGGCTGGCCCTAGCGGTACTGTTTATTTTTTATTTTATTATTTTTTTCACATTGTATAACACATTTACTGGGCCTTTTAATTCATAGAAATTTGCTTCGATCTCCGAAAAATATGGAAAAATAACCGTTGGATTCGAAAAATTGCAAGCTTCACCTGAAAATATAAATGAGACAAAATTTGGCCATAAAATGGTATTCTGCATATAAATAAGCGATATGCTCTAAAATTAAATGATCTTTCAATAATACACTTATTAGAAACCAAATAGATATTAAATATATGCAAAATACAGTCAAAATGAGGGGTTAAAAATGTAATATTCTCTCAGAATCATTGAACACTCGACATTTAGTTGATTTAAGATTTCAGGCCCAGCAACATCCGTAACCATGTCACAAAAGTTATATGTGCTCTCTGCCACATCTGATCCTGCTTACACAATCGAAACATGTGGAACCGACGAACTATGTGATCGTTCACCATGTAAAAACCAAGTAGTCATATATAAAACCTTTTGTGCACAAATGATTGCCACCATGTCCCGTACAATCCCTTTTAAGTTTCGATACGTCTTGCAAGGACATTTTATGAGCATGCCATTGGGAGATACTGCTTCGGGATGAGAGTATGCGAAGTCCGAGAATCTTTCGACCCCCTCTCTATACTCATCGCAACAACTATATCCTCTAGGTCCCTTGAAATGATCTATCCAACTCTTATCTATTTCTGACATGACTCTAATTAAATTGACCTAATTAATTTCACAAGAGCAAGACATAAGATATTTAGCTAACATGTATGAAATACAGCTAAGGTTTCGGAACATGTCATCACATCGATGGTTAACTTGTAAACTTGTCATCCTGTAATAACATCTAAAATGTTTTAAGGAGTTATGTAATATATCTAACATGTGTGATATACAACTAGGGTTTCGACCGATACCTAAAACCTTGGTCTTTGGCTGATAGTGTTCTGGCTAAAGGCACTTTTGGCCACGAAATTTTCATTTCATTACATTACATTACCGGCTGTAAATAGGAAGGCTTATATCCAATTAAATATGCAATGCATCACGTAATCTTGTATCCTATTTTATGAGTTTGTGTGTTCTTTATTTCGTGAAAATTTCGGTAGCACCTACCCACTGTTCTCCGAGTACACTGTAGCGGGAAGAAAATGTATTTGAAAATTCTTCCTGCATTTGTACTTGCAGAACAATGTATATGTGTTGCCGAAATTCTCATAAAATGAAAGAACACACAAATACATAAATTAGGATACAAGATTAATATGTAATGCATTTTCATATCTAACCCATCCACACTGAAATAATCCAATAAATATTTCTATGCAATTTCCTAATCACTTGTGGACACAAACTAGTTGTCCAACCCGAACACAATGGTTTCGATATCGTCAACCAATCCATGCACGCATGTAATTCAAGAAAACTACATATACCATTTATTGAATGTGGAAATCTATGGCTCGAATATATCTAAGTTGTGTGTGTGTGTGTGTGTGTGTGTGTGTGTGTGTGTGTGTGTGTGTGTGTGTGTGTGTGTGGTATAAGTGTTGGGAAATAAACCACTGGCAGAAGCGGACGCCCTTGGGATCCACACGAAAAATAGCAACACTACACATTGATCAGAAATCTAGGGCTAGCAATGACCCCAATTCACCCAACAAAATCCCAATTTGACCTTGCAATAGAAAGTAGCAAACAAATCAAAGCAACAAAAACAATCAATCGCAGACACAAGAGAATTTACACTGGTTCGGTTGTAAACAACCTACATCCAGCAATCCGAGACGATTCCACTATCAGAGAGATCCACAAACTAGGGTTACAAACCTCGCTTCTTCTCACGTGAGTAATAACTTGTCAACCGCACAAGTCCTTACTAATCCACTCAAGGAAGATGAAAACAATGGAGGAATAGAAAAGGAAAAACCTCACCTTTTCTCAAGAACTCAAAACCATAAATAATCTCCAAGGGGGTGGCTAGAGGCTCTCCAAAACTCTAATAATCCAATAGAGACTTAACCTAGGCTAAAACAATAGTTAGGTTTAAATAGAATCCGCAAAAACCTGATAAAACAAGATCTGGCCGCTCCTTCTCTCGGCTGGGCCTGCACAGACTCGGCCCGAGTCGGTCGGCAGCCCGAGCTGCTCGACTGAGCGAACATGCGCTGCTTCCACCGCTAGGTGGAGTCGAATCGACTCGGTCGAGTAACAAAGCTACTCGGACCGAGTCAGATTTCCCTTTAGAACATCAAACTCTTGGTCTTCTGAAACCACCAGAATTCCTCTACAGCTCGACCGAGTAGCAAGCTACTCGACCAAGTAGCCCCTACTCGACCGAGTCGGGGGTCACCCGAGTCGTAGGAAAAACACCACACAACTCTCTGTTTTCTGCTGCTTCTGATCTGCTCCTGCAGCTCGACCGAGTCGCATGCTACTTGATCGAGTCACCTGGGAAACTTTCCACATGAGGCTTGAATCACAAAAAACAACACTGTACCGTGATTCAAGTCTCATCAACAATGACTCCTGCATCTCCACACAGCATGCCATGGCCCTCTATCTGATTATCCCGATCTTCTCGAAACATGCGCCCATCCGGCGCCTCCTAAGCCAACAAGGAAATCAGCTCCATACAAACCTGGAGCTTGACGGTGGGAACTGGCTTAGTAAACATGTCTATGAGGTTCAAATCAGTCGGGATCTTCTGAAGTTCTATATCCTTCTTCTCCAAATCCAGGACGGAATCACGCACCTCAATATGCTTCGTCCTCGAACTGTATGCCTGGTGCTTTGCCAGATGAATGACACTCTGGCTGTCATAATGCACATGTGACAAACTCTGTGGTACCCCTAAATCTCTCAGCAGACTTCTCAAATACTTGGCCTCCTTCACAGCTTCCACTTCTGCAATCAACTCGGCCTTTGTGGTCGATAGCGCAACCACGGACTGTAAGACCGACCTCCACGATACCGCTGTAGTGTCCAAACTGAACACATAGCCCGTGGTAGATCGTCGCCTGTCTCTATCACATGCATAATTGCTATCATAGTACCCTGTCAGCACCTTACTGTCTCCTCTCCTATAGAGGATCCCGACACTCGCCGTCCTCGTAGATATCTCAGAATCCACTTGACGGCCTACCAATGCTCCTTGCCAGGATTAGCCATAAACCTGCTAACCACTCCAACGGCCTGTGCAATATCTGGACGCGTGCAAACCATTGTATACATTAAGCTTCCTACTGCACTCGCATATGGCACCTGAGACATATAACTCTTCTACTCATTTGTGCTTGGCGACTGACTCACCGACAGATGAAAATGAGCTCCCAAAGGTGTTGTCACGGGCTTCGCACTATCCATCCTAAACCAGGCTAGTACCTTCTGTATATACCCCTTCTGTGACAATCTAAGCTCATGCTTCTTCCGATCTCAAAAAATCCATACCGAGAATCTTCTTTGCGGGCCCCAAGTCCTTCATGTCGAAATCTTGTCCTAGCTTCTCCTTCAGCTTCTTCACCTCAGACATGCTATTAGAAGCAATTAGCATGTCATCCACATAGAGCAACAAATAAATCCTCAAGCCATTCTCAAGTGTGCAGACATACACACATTGATCTTTGATGCTCCTCTCGAAGCCTACTCCCATCATGAAGCTATTAAATCGTTTGTACCACTGCCTGGGTGACTGCTTCAACCCGTACAATGATTTCTTCAACCTGTACACCAAGGTCTGTTTCCCATCAACTCTGAACCCCTCAGGCTGTTGCATATAGATTTTCTCATCAAGGTCTCCATACAGAAAGGCGATCTTCACATCGAGTTGCTCCAACTCCATGTCCATGCTAGCAACTAGCGTCAACAACACACGAATTAATATGTGTCGCACAACCGGCGAGAATATCTCGTTGTAGTATTCTCTGTTCCTTTGTGCAAATCCCTTGGCTACCAACCTTTCTTATACCTGACATTGTTCCCATCTTGAGTTGAGCTTTCCTTGACCTTGTATATCCAACGACAACCAACGACATGCTTCTCGCTAGGTAACGGTACCAAATCCCTAGTGTCATTTCGGTGAAGAGACTACATCTCCTCCTCTATAGCTCCTTGCCATTGAGCGGCATCTCCTTAGACTATGACTCCACCGTATGTCGCTGGCTCCTTGTGCTCTAGGTTGAGTGCATAAGCCACCATATCATCGAAAGAATATCCTGCATAATCCCATGCCCCAAATCTTTCCGGCACTTTCTTCACCCTCTTCGATTTCCGCGTTCCATCATCATCTGCATAGGTGTCAAGCGTACCTGAGATGGACCGGGTGTCTGCACTTGGTCCTCACTATGGACCTCATCATGTCCCTTAACTGGAGTATCGACCATCAACTCTTTGCCTGGTCGTTGAGTGGGCTAGACCGGAAGATTGACTTTCTCCATCGAAATCACCTCTACAGACGTGTCCTCTTTTGAATGAGAATGTTCCGCCCTGATCATTGCATCCTCATCAAAAGTGACACGTCGGCTTACTATCGCTTTCTGACCCTCTGGATCCCATAAACGATAACCCTTGACGTCGTAGCCATATCCAAGAAAGATACACTTCTTTGCTCTTGGATCCAACTTGTTGCCCCTCTCATGCACATATGCCAGGCAACCCACAATGCGCAAGTACGAATAATCTTCAGCTTCACCACTCCAGAACTCCTCAGGAATCTTATAGCCAATCGCTGCTGAAGGAACTCTGTTCACAATGTGCACAACAGCCGTGAGTATCTCACCCCAGAATTCCTTTCCCAAACCGGCTGAGTGCATCAAACACCGCACTCTCTCCAACAATGTACGATTCATCCACTCTACCACCCCATTCGACTGTGGATCTCCAGGTGTGCTAAAATATCTGCGGATCCCATAGAGTTTGCAGAAATTTCTAAACTCCATCGAGGTAAACTCACCTCCATTGTTAGATCTAAGCACTTTCACGTGCCTTTTGGTGTTCTTCTCCACCATGGTCTTCCACTCTCAAAACATATCAAAAGTCTGATCATTCGACTTCATTAAGTACATCCAGACTTTGCGAGAGTAGTCATCAATGAACAAGACAAAGTACCTAGCTCCTCCTCTTGACGGCTCTGTGCATGGTCCGCACACATCGGTGTGTACATAGTCAAGTGGTCCTCCACTAGTGTGCTTCCTCGTGGTAAATTGCACCTTTGTCTTCTTTTCGTACACACATGATTCGCAGAATTCTACACTCGCATTCGAGGCTTTAATCAACTTTCTTCTTCGGAGTACATCGAGGGTCTTGTCACATGGATGACCCAAGCAAAAATGCCATAACTTGGCCGAATCTCCGGGAACTTCTCTCTTAGTGCTTACGTCTGCCTCACCTTCAACTGTGGTACCTTGAAGGGCATATAGGTTTCCCACCTTCTTTCCCTTCATCACAACCATGGCTACTTTCGAAACTCAAAGTTGGTCCTTTTCAAAGACCGACTTACATCCGGCATTGTCCAATATGCCTATGGAGATTAGGCTCTCCGCAGATCTGGGACATGCCTCACATCGGCAAGTGTACACACTATGCCGTCATGTATCTTTATCTGAACGGTTCCAATATCTGTAGTTTTACTCACTGCATTGTTCCCCATGAGACTTGAACCCCCATCCTCCTTGGAACGGTATGTCGAGAACCAACTCCTATGAGGAGTCATATGGTACGAGCATCCACTATCCATGAGCCATGCCAAATTTTCTTCTCCTGCAATACCTGCGGCAAACATCTCGATAACTCTACCTTCATCACGGACCTGCTCACCATCAATCCCTAAAGATGCTGAACCGAAATCCTTCTCGGTTTCCTTGCCTTTCTTCCTAACCTTGTTAAGGCAATGGCTCGAATAATGACACTTCTTCTGGCAATTGTAACATATGATGTTCGCAAACCTATCCTGCGAATGTCTCGACTTGGAACGATCATTGTTCTTCTTGAAGCCTCCTCTCCTTTCATGTCGACCCCTCACATGAAATGCCTCCTTGTGTTACTCATATGATCTCTACCTTGAACCTTGCTAGCCTTCACCTCTTCCACGGTGAGAGTAGTTCGGTTATAAATCATCGACCGAACAAACTGATTATACTCCTCAGGCAATGAGCACAACAAGATAACTGCTTGCTGTTCATTCTCAATTTTCACATCCATACCACGCAACTCCAGCACAATCCTGTTCAATTCATCCATGTGATCCTTCACCGCAGATCCAGACTTCATCTTGAGAGTATACAGTTGCTGAAGCTAATATAGGTGATTCGTGAAGGATTTATCTATACTACATTTGACACCTGTTTTTGAATCCTAGGGCTGACTAGGACAAGCTGACTAGGACAAACAGGTTGATAGAAAGATGGCTTGGATTTAATCTTGAGGAATGAATGGTTGAGATGAGATTTTGTGGAAAGTTTTGGAGGGACAAACATATATGGGAAAATGAAAGTTTCTGGGGAAATGAAACTTTTTGGGGAATGTAAGTTTCTGGAGAATAGCAGAGTGCACGTAATTAATGCATTTGGGAAAAAAACTTTAACTTGCACTTAATGCTGCAGATCGAATGCTGATGTAGATGAGAATAATTTCCTGCACCGAAGGCGCCCGCGCCCCGCTTAATTTTTTTACGCTAATTTGTTGTTCCACGTCGAAGGCACCCTCGCCGAATTTGTTGTTCTACGTTGAATTTGTTGTTCCGTGTCGAAGGCGCCTGCGTCGAATTTGTTGTTCCGCATCAAAGGCGCCTGTGCCGCTAAATATTTTTACGCTAATTTGTTGTTCCGCACAATTTTGGTTATGGAAATAATTTTTTGGGAACAATGATTTCGCAGGGAAAAATCTTAAATGAACCGTGCCCGCAGGCACGGGTTATGACTAGTTCATATATAGTCCCTCAAGATTCTTCCACATATCAGATGCCGTAGCCTCATCTAAGACTTCCCTCAAAACATTATCTGATAACGACAACTGAATCGCGCTGTACGCCTTCCTTTCCTTCCTTCACCTCCTTATCGATATTCGATACATCGAATACGATCTGATAACATCCCGTCTGCATAAGAACATTCTTCATATTCATCTGCCAGATCTGAAAATCATTCCGACCGGTGAACTTCTCAATGTCAAAGTTGCCAAAGACACCATATTTCCTTCACCACTAATTTCCTTTGCAATAAAATCACAAGCTCTGGTACCACTTGTTGGGAAATAAACCACTGGCGCAAGCGGATACCCTTGGGATCTACGCGGAAAATGGCAACCCTACAAATTGATCAGAAATCTAGGGCTAGCAATGACCCCAATACACCCAACAAAATCCCAATATGACCTTGCAATAGAAAGTAGCAAACAAATCAAAGCAACAAAAGCAATCAATCGCAGACATAAGAAAATTTACCCTAGTTCGGTTGTAAACAACCTATATCCAGCAATCCGAGACGATTCCACTATCAGAGAGATCCACAAACTAGGGTTACAAACCTCGCTTCCTCTCACGTGAGTAATAACTTGTCAAACCGCACAAACCCTCACTAATCCACTCAAGGAGGATGAAAACAATGGAGGAATAGAAAAGGAAAAACCTCACCGTTTCTCAAGAACTCCAAAACCCTAAATAATCTCCAAGGGGGGGTGGCTAGAGGCTCTCCAAAACTCTAATAATCCAATAGAGGCTTAACCTAGGCTAAAACAATAGTTAGGTTTAAATAAAATCCCCAAAAACTTGATAAAACAAGATCTGGCCGCTCCTTCTCCGCTGGGCCTGCGCAGACTCGGCCCGAGTCGGTCAGCAACCCGAGCTGGTCGACCGAGCTGACATGCGCTGCTTCCACCGTTGGGTGGAGTCGAGTCGACTCGGTCGAGTAGCAAAGCTACTCGGCCCGTGTCAGATTTTCCTTTAGAACAACAAAGTCTTAGTCTTCTGAAACCACCAGAATTCCTCTGCAGCTCGACCGAGTAGCAAGCTACTCAACCAAGTAGTCCCCTACTCGACCAAGTTGGGGGCGCCCGAGTCATGGGAAAAACAGCCCACAACTCTATGTTTTCTGCTGCTTCTGATCTGCTCCTGCAGCTCGACCGAGTAGCATGCTACTCAACTTTGTCACCTAGGAAACTTTCCACATGAGGCTTGAATCACAAAAAACAACAATAAGAGGGAGAAAATTGATCGCAGTTTGTACATTTAATTCTTTTGTTTCATAAATATGTATTAGGATTTATAAAACTTGGTTGGATTAATTATTAATTGGAATTTGGATGTATTCTTGTTTTGTTGATTTTGGGCAATATATATTACTTGCACCGTGACTGTTGTATCCTACATTTTTCATCCTAAATTTTGTATCCGGAATTTGGTATCCTGGAAGCCTGGAATTTGGTATCTTGAATTTCTGGTCACTCCAATCTGTATGTAGTTATACACCACACACAGACCACCCACACACAGAGACCACCCTCCCACCACACACACACACACACACACACACACACAGAGAGAGAGAGAGAGAGAGAGAGAGAGAGAGAGAGAGAGAGAGAGAGAGAGAGACCACATACACTCACACACATACCACATACACGTAGACCACCCACACCGACCACACACCGACCGCACCACCTACAGACCACGCCACTTATAACCAAGGCAACTGATTTGGGTAGCAAACATCGTAAAGCATAAAAATACTCTAGAATGACACACCAATTCGCATATTAGTTAAGAAAGCACATCACCATACATAGAGATGTTGAAAGCACCAAGTAGTAAGAAACGATCATGTCTATTTCAATGAAATCGAGTTTGGCCATGTAATGTAATTTCCATTACCGAGTGTTGGGAGATGTATATGCCCTCGAGGCAATTTATCTCTATGTATATGTACAAACATCTTGTTCAAAATAACAGTAAGCTGTTTGGTAAGAATTTACCTAAGTTTATAATAATGTAGTCTTATTAGAACGTAGGTAAAGGCTTGAGACTTGATGCGAGGTCAAACAAGTATCGAGATGAGGATCTCAATCATGGATAATTGTTTGACCGTTTGTAGCATAAGTTTAAAACCGTTCGTGGTCGTAGATGTTTCAAGAAAAGGATATCGATACATCGGGTAGACCATTGTGTCTTTGTCTTCAACATAGAGTGGTGGCGATGATCTCATGGTCATTCGACTAGGTGAAGTCGGAGACGAGACGTAGGTGCTCATTGGAGAATGAGTTCAATGAATGACCCAATAAGAGTTATCATATGGTTAATATTCAGTAATCTGTCAGTGATAACTCTAAATGATGATAAGAAAGTTGGTCCTTAGACTTGAGGTCATTATACGAACCTATACTTGAACGGTGTTAGATCTCTGACATAGCTTCGAGGCATGGCCCGTCGAAAAGTTTTTGGTTGGGTGTCACTTGAAGAATGCGATGAGAGTAATGACCAAGAGAAGATTCGTCTCTCTTGTTAATGGGGAGTTAGTGTCGTACGTGTTAGTTTGGTCTTTAGTAAAAACTCTGGCCAGAGTATGTTGGAAGAAGTCCAACATTATTTGACTAAAGATCGATGGAGACTAACTGGTTTTGAGCTATTAGGGTTGACAGTAGACCATACCCCAGGCTTGACTAAGCGACATAGTAATGACGAAGGGACTAAAACTGCGGTATTCATCATGGACACAGTCAAAGTGATCCCGACGACACTTTCGTCAATGGGTCAATCACATAATTATGATGTCAAAACAGGGACGACACCTGCTGCTTATGGTCACTGTCGTCTAGGGGTTTCGAGCCTCAACTTGTGGTAGGGTCAGGCTGTAGGGTCTCACACCAAGTAGGATTTGCGTCTTAGTAATAGGAAGGATTAAGGAGGAGTGCACTCGGTTGCACTTGAATAATTAGTGTCACAACGGGTTTGTGACAACAAAGTCTAAAATAATACATATGACATATGTGAATTATTTATGTCGCAAAAGGTTTGATATAGCCTAAAAGATATTAATGATGTGGGATTATTGTATATGATGCAAATAAATTAAATATGTCGCAAAAGGTTTGCAAACATATTTTAGATTGCATATGATGCGGTACGCACAAACATATAAAAAAGGATCCATTCGATAAAACGGGGGTCCAGGAATGTATTGGACCGGCTGCACAAGCTTGGGTCTGGTGCAAACCATTAGGGAATGGGGGCCCGCTTAGCTATGGTTTATCCTAGTCAAAAAAATGGCTGGAAATTTCCAGATTCGGTTTTTGGAACGGGGTCAACTTTGACGATGCATTTGAGGGGTCAAACGACCTTGGAATTGCACAAAGTTTGTTTCTATACGTTCACCATGTATAGCCCTTCGAAACAACATATTGTATGCCTTCGACGGATCACTAGTAAGGGATAAACAATTGCTCAAAGAAAGAATAAATCTAGACTCAAATCTGTCCAAATTCAGCTTCCTGCAGTTTTTGGTCCAACTTTGAGAGGACATTTGAGGGGTCAAACAAAGTCGAAATTGAGCCTCGTTTGTTTCTATGCGTTCACCATTTAGTGCTCTTCGATTTGATATATGATATCACTTGTGAAGGTCAACGGTGAGGGAGGAATAATTCGCTAAAGTTTGGCCTTTATGGAAGGCAAACTTGAAATTGTTTTTCCTCCATTAAATTTAGTCCCACATTGCTCGTGAGATGAGGAAGGGGGCCGGCTTCCTATATAAATGGGGCTAACCCCCTTGAAAACTTGACACGTGTTCATATTTCATATTTTGTACACGCTTTTCATCGTGTTTTCATATGCATTTCATCTCATTCCATGTTGTATATATCACATTTTGGTTCATATTGACTATTGGGTGTATTGCTTGTATTTCAGGTAAATGTCGACGTTTTGGTGTCTTCTGGAGTCAACCTTGCATGTCGGGACCAAGGTGCGCTTATACGGCGAAGATCCGATGGCCAAAGATGAGGATTTGATGATTTGGAGCTTCAACCGATCGGGTGGACAGACCCACCCGATCGGTTCGTGCACATGTATTCGACCCGAGGAGAAGCAATAAAGAGTAGACCCCACCCGATCGGTTCAGTGATCGGGTGGTCATGATAGTGCTCTCTATTTTTGAGAGATCTTCCCAACCAATCGATTCGTCCCTTCGGGTCATCTTGGGGAAGAACCCACCCGATCGGTTGACACGTCAACCGATTGGGTGGCCTTTTCTTCCCCTTTCGTGTACTGCTGCTCATTCATTGAAGATCTGCTATCATTCTAGTGAGAGTTTGGGTGATCTCTTATTTTTCTAATGTCGGCATCGCCGTTAGCTTTCCAACGAAAGGTCGCATGCCCAAATCTGATTTTTCTACATTTTACTGGAATTTTTAGAGCGCAGCTGGGTGCTGAAATTAGGAGCTGTCTGGATTTACACTTCAACCGATCGGTTGGAAGTCCAACCAATCGGTTCTGATCATTTTCAGAAGCTGTGCATCTCTGTTTGCTTCCACCCGATCGGTTGAACTCCCAACCGATCGAGTGGCCCTGTTTTAGCAGTTTTAGTGGGTTTTTGGACCCGAACTGTTAGGGTTTTGTGGGGGCTTATAAATATAAGAGTGTGCACGACTTGTATGAGGTTCCTCCCTATTTTTCCAGTGTTTTTCAGCCCCTTTCATGGGAGCTTTAGGTTAGGTTAGATTAGATTTCAATTGGAATAAATCTTGTAATGGATTGATGGGTTCAAATGCAAGATAAGTATTTCTTTATCTTATTTCCATTGTTTTGTGTTATTTTCATTTTTCTTGATGATGAATGTTTGTTTGGATTTATTGATTGCTATCATGTTCTTCATCATTGAGTAGTTCTTGATGAACCCTAATATGGGTTAGAGTAGGATTGATACTTGGAATTTTACATTTGACTTGATTGCATGGCAAGTGTTTGATGAAATGTGTCAATGGGGATTTCTAGCAATCTGAGTGCAATTCGTATGGCAACACACTAGATGTGTTGGGGGTTGGGGGTCCGAATGCTTGTCCTGTCAAGATTCGCTTTGATGTATTGCTAGAAATCACATTTGACCTATTTGGCCATTAGGGTTACGCTGGGGTGTTTTATTGTCATTGGCGAGAGAAAGACCGCCTCTGATCGTCGGGCCAAGGGAAAATAAAACCGGCATTTGATCCCCTAGCCACAGCTCACACCCCTAGCGTTGACATCGAGCCCTAGCGCGTGGGAACAACTTGGACGAAATGTTGGGAGTTATCATTGTGGCCTTAATGCTCCCAGTTGTGGTCGGTGTTAATGGACATAGGAATGCCCACCGTCCGAAACCGGGTAGACCGGGCGTATCATCCTGGGCATCGACCGGAATATCGGGCCCATGGGGCACTAGGTACCACCTTTTGGGGCAATGTCTCACCCGGGGTCAAGTCGAATGCTAAGTGTCATGAGTGCTCTAGCATGTGTTAGCGGGGATTCATTTCATATTTTTTTGTTTCTTTCCTTTATTTCTACACTTCCACTCATATTATCCGCGTAGCTCACACACAACCTAGGCAATGCTAGTAGCCATTCAAGCCATCCACCTCCCTGAGTTCGATATACATGTACCCTACACTAACCGTGCACTTGCGGTAAAACGACACCACACCCAAACCGTAAATGGGGCGCCGGTCAAGTTTTTGGTGCCGTTGCCGGGGATGCGTTTGGTTTGATATTAGCTTAGCTTGGGTTCGTTAGACTACGCATAAAAACATAAAAAAACAAATACAATAACCGAGAAATTTTTCCCCCACCATTATATTATCTTTTTGTTATTCTCTTGTACCATTGACGCTCCTCTCTAGTTTTCTTATTTTTTTTGTCCAGGTATCTTTGGTATAACCATGTTGAGATCAAATTTCGATGCTCAGATGGGATGCTACGATCCTTATTCATTTGTGGTTTGTGAGACTTATGGGATGGCAGGGCACGTGCATTATGATTGCCCATTTACACTTGAGAGCCTCCCCCTAAACCAAGGCCAAACATTTTCCCACAACCTTACCCCAAACACCTCCCATCCATTTCCTCGACCTTATATCCCTCCACCAACATAAGAAAAATCAAGCCTCGTGTCTCTCCTTGAAAGTGCCATGTCTAGCCAAGGCCAAATATTACAAAAATTTATGGTACCAATCACTGAGCCTACACCGAGGAGAGGGGATGGAGGAGAGGATATACCCACTTTCATGGTTGAGACCACCATCTCATCGGTCACCATAGACACACCTCATGCCGATACCCCATTTTTCCAACACTACCACTTGGATGACGATGCATTTTTTGATGATGATAGTGAGGTTGTGGTGATTTCTCTAGGATCTGTGGGAGAGGCTTCTCATCTCGATTTGGATACCCCACATGAGTCCTACGAGAGCACCGAGGAGGCTATAGAGCTTACGCATACCGACGAGGAGGATGTGCATGAGGACGATGATACCACGACCAAATACGAGTGGTCCGCTCCACATCCACCTCCACAGCCATCTCTGTTGCAGCTTATTTCTTGGCCTGTGGTCAACCACGATGATGTCATTCAGGACATCGGGCAGATGGTGGAGCATGAGCATATCGTCGAGGAGAATGTGCATGAGGGTTTGGATACGATGGTCCACTTCATGGAGCCCGAGTCACATCTACCTCTACCGTCACTCTCCACTTCTTTCTGCGGCTGAGCATCTACTTGAGCATATTGCCCCTATTCAGGGAGATTTTCATACTCACTCTCACTCCACTTTTGCGTATCGCTTTTCACGTCCTATTTCTTTAGACTCATATATTTTTGACACACCATATCTCTTGCAGGACACAGGATCTATTTCCCTTGAGGTATGCTGCGGTGCGTCACCACCTGGAGAGCCACTTCTCATGGAGAGCGAGGATTTGGTCGTCACTAGTACAAAGGATAACGACCCATTCTCAGGGAGTATTCGTCACCCCTTTATTATTTTTCCATCTTATATTGACGATTATCTCTGGGATACATTTATTTTGGGAAATGATTTCTTGCTTTGGGCTAATGCACCGCATTCTTTGCAGGTTATAGGTTGACATCTACGAGGGATGCTTGGAGGTGCATTGCTTGGGCCCATTGGCACAAATGGCACAACGCTTCTGGCAGAGCCACAGTAGGAGCAATTAGAGCAGCTACCTACCACACTCCAAATTCTGGATCCGCATATGCTCAGGTGTATCCTAATCTAGTTGGGTAAATATTTACCGCTTTCTAGTTTAGATTAGAATAATCTCGTCTCCTCTCATTAGCGAGGAGATCGTATCTAGAGTTTGCTTTTGCATCATAATAACCCATCATGTCGTGACCTTCTATCATTTCACCCCCATCACCCTGTCCTTGTTCTTTTGGCACTTTTCTTGGCCCCGTTGTCATTTTTCTCCATGAGACCACTACCACCTCCAAAGGGTGGTGATGCCTGTTTTGCCTATTGTTTACTCTCCCCTTTATCTTTTATGCACCGTATCGGATTTTCATATCTTTTGGGGATAGCTTATATTAGCTTGGGGGAGAGTATCACCCATAGTCATTTTTTGTTATTTTTGATGCATTTCCCCTCCCATTTTATCTTTGGCTCCACTCCCATTTTATCTTTGGCCTCTCATGAGTAATTTTATTGCATTGAGGGCAATGCAAGATTTAGCTTGGGGGAGTTGCATTTCATGCATGTTTTCCTTTATTTTCTTCCATTTTTCACCTTTTTCATGCATCAAAAATTTTTCTTTTCATTTTTTTGCATCATTACCATCATGCATTTTTCTTTCTCCATTTCGTTCTTGCCTCTTTCTAGAGATGAACCCTCAATAATATTTTGCCACTCATGCTTCACTTTTCGCATTTGAGCACCTTTTTCCATCACGCTATTTTTTGATTATTCAATGCTCATATATGTGTTTTGCCATCTTCTAGGTTTATTTGCTATATTTCGAGATTGTTGGTTGTGATTGTGTTTAAGGCATGCTTATGGCTATATATCATATTTTAATATGCCCCTCTATTTGAAGTTCCTAGATTTTTACGCTTCATTTCCAAGAAACAGTTATTTTACCATCCTACCCCCGCGCTTCTAACTCTTGCATGAAACACTATATACATACTCTTATCGCATGTGCTAGCTACCTTTCGACGGGATTAGGATAACCACACATTTGTTCCGTGCCTTAATTCGTAGAGGATTTTCTTGCCATGCTTGGATTTCTCAAAAATTCTCTTTTGCTTTACTTTGTACATCCCCCCTCGTCATGCATCGTTCTCCCCTTTGGAGGTGTGCACACTTTTGTACATATTTTTGTATAATGGTCCTATGGGGTTCTTCATAACCCGACGCCCTAAAGCCATCTGGCTTGGGATGCGTAGGCCGCCCTTGCATTCCATTGCGATTCCGCAAGTTTGCAAGACAAAAATATTAAAATAAAAAGCAACAAAAACAAACCAAAAACCATAAAAAATATGTACATATGCCACATTCTTCCCTTTTCATTCGCTCGCCACATCTCCTATATTTGAGAGCACCAATGTATATAGGGAAGGCGAGAGTTTGTACAAAGTGATATTTCCACATCTTCTCCATCTCCTTTTGAAAATACAAGCAAGGCAAGAAAGTGTTTCAAAAATCAAAAACAACAAGTGTGTGTGGTGATTCCTTTCATCCTAGAGATTGATAGTTATTCCCATGATTCATATCTATTCTTTCTTACTTCTTCATGCATGTGTGGGTATCTCGTATTCACCGTTTGAAAGATTTGATATGAATTTTGAGCTTCCTCATATTTGGGCATATTATCTACTATAACATGCTATGATATCTATGCCTTTGCCCATGTCATGCTTCTATCTCTTTTGTGCTCTATTGATATGAAGCCATGATGCTATATTATGAGATTTGATTTAGATTGTGATATGCTTTTCCCTTGTGCTTAATTGTGTTGGTGATTACATGTGTGGTTTGGAGAGGGGGATCTAGGATTCTTCGCTTTCCTTTCTTGCTCTCGCACCCGAACTTCATTCCAACTCACCTTCCTCGGGACAAGGAAGAGTTTAGCTTGGGGGCTTAACGCGTGTTCATATTTCATATTTTGTACACGCTTTTCATCGTGTTTTCATATGCATTTCATCTCATTCCATGTTGTATATATCACATTTTGGTTTATATTGACTATTGGGTGTATTGCTTGTATTTCAGGTAAATGTCGGCGTTTCAGTGTCTTCTGGAGTCAACCTTGCATGTCGGGGACCAAGGCACGCTTATACAGTGAAGATCCGATGGCCAAAGACGAGGATTTGATGATTTGGAGCTTCAACCGATCGGGTGGACAGACCCACCCGATCGGTTCGTGCACATGTATCCGACCCGAGGAGAAGCAATAAAGAGTAGACCCCACCCGATCGGTTTAGTGATCGGGTGGTCATGACAGTGCTCTTTGTTTTTGAGAGAGCTTCCCAACTGATCGGTTTGTCCCCTGGGTCATCTTGGGGAAGAACCCACTTCAACCGATCGGGTGGCCTTTTCTTCCCCTTTCATGTACTTCTGCTCATTCATTGAAGATCTGCTATCATTCTAGTATAAGTTTGGGTGATCTCTTATTTTTTTAACGTCGGCATCGTCGTTAGCTTTCCAACGATAGGTCGCATGCCTAAATCCGATTTTTCTACATTTTTCTGGAATTTTCTGAGCGCAGCTGTGTGCTGAAATTGGGAGCTGTCTGGATTTGCACTTCAACCGATCGGTTGGAAGTCCAACCGATCGATTCTGATCATTTTCAGAAGCTGTGCATCTCTGTTTGCTTCCACCCGATCGGTTGAACTCCCAACCGATCGGGTGGCCCTGTTTTAGCAGTTTTAGTGGGTTTTTGGACCCGAACTGTTAGGGTTTTGTGGGGGCTTATAGATATAAGAGTGTGCATGACTTGTAGGAGGTTCCTCCCTATTTTTCCAGTGTTTTTCAGCCCCTTTCATGGGAGCATTAGGTTAGGTTAGATTAGATTTCAATTGGAATAAATCTTGTAATGGATTGATGGGTTCAAATGCAAGACAAGTATTTCTTTATCTTATTTCCATTGTTTTGTGTTATTATCATTTTTCTTGATGATGAGTGTTTGTTTGGATTTATTGATTGCTATCATGTTCTTCATCATTGAGTAGTTCTTGATGAACCCTAATATGGGTTAGAGTAGGATTGATGCTTGGAATTTTACATTTGACTTGATTGCATGGCAAGTGTTTGATGAAATGTGTCAATGGGGATTTCTAGCAATTTGAGTGCAATTCGTATGGCAACACACTAGATGTGTTGGGGGTTGGGGGTCCGAATGCTTGTCCTGCCAAGATTCGCTTTGATGTATTGATAGAAATCACATTCGACCTATTTGGCCATTATGATTACGCTGGGGTGTTTTATTGTCATTGGCGAGAGAAAGACCGCCTCTGACCGTCGGGCCAAGGGAAAATAAAACCGGCATTTGATCCCCTAGCCACAGCTCACACCCCTAGCGTTGACATCTAGTCCTAGCGCGTGGGAACGGCTTTGACGAAATGTTGGGAGTTATCAGTGTGGCCTTAATGCTCCCAGTTACGGTCGGTGTTAATGGACATGGGAATGCCCACCGTCCGAAACCGGGTGGACCTGGCATATCATCCTGGGCATTGACAGGAATATCGGGCCCATGGGGCACTAGGTACGACCTTTTGGGGCAATGTCTCACCCTGGGTCAAGTCGAATGCCAATGTCATGAGTGCTCTAGCCTGTGTTAGCAGGGATTCATTTCTTGTTGTTTATGTTTCTTTCCTTTATTTGTACACTTCTACTCATATTATCCGCGTAGCTCTCACACAACCTAGGCGAGGCTAGTAGCCATTCAAGCCATCCACCTCCCTGAGTTCGATATACCTGCACCCTACACTAACCGTGCACTTGCGATAAAACGACACCGCGCCCAAACCGTAAACGGGGCGCCGGTCAAAACATGCACCAAGTCTCCGCTTTGAGTAGCTCCAAAAAGTTTTGAGCACGCTTGAAGCAAGACTTAAAATTATTCCCTCCTCCTAAAATTCTTCCGTTCCTCCATTCAATTCCTAGTAAGACGATAAAGAGGTTTGGATCGGATCCAAAGTCTTGGATGCGGGTCCTGCTCAAGTGAAACTTTATTCGGCAAGTGGTTGGCTCGGAGGTGTAGTGTTGGCTCGCCTCGGGATGCGGTTCAGCTCAAGACGCGGTTCTGCTCCGGAGTGTTGGCTCGCTTCAGGATGTCAAAGAAAAGTTACTGAAAATGACGTTTCGTATTCTGCGGAAACGAAGTTTCAGATATGTTTTCTTTTACTATGCTTTCATATATGTTGCAGTAGTTTAGATCTTTCTTTGGGGTTGGTCAGACACACCCCAAAGACAGTAGATTTTCCTGGATAGGGTTCATAAAATCCTTAGAGGTGTCATTAAATAGTTTAATGATTATTTTTCCGTTGCCTTTTCTGCTTCTATCGTCCGTCTAACATAAGACATGCGTAGATTTTATGCCCGGAGCGTCCATCAAAATCCAACACCGAGCAGTCAAGAAAAACAAGCATGTTTTTTTGCAAAGAAGAATAGAGCTTACCTGAGAAGTCGATCGACGACGAGAGGAAGACGAACGAGCAAGGACCGATCGAAGGGAAAAACGAACGAGTGACGAACGAGCGAGGA
Organism: Scilla litardierei; assembly: GCA_030789695.1. NCBI lineage: Eukaryota > Viridiplantae > Streptophyta > Magnoliopsida > Asparagales > Asparagaceae > Scilla > Scilla litardierei. Next base: position 145,971,886 of record CM061136.1, read on the forward strand.
CCGACTGAAGGGAAAAACGAACGAGTGACGAACGAGCGAAGGGGAAGATGTTAACAAGTGAAGGGGAAGACGAACGAGTGGCGATCAAGCAAAGGCAAAGATGAATGAGCGATGAACGAGAGATGATCGAGCGAAGGAGAAGCCGTACGAGCGACGATCGAGCGAAGGGGAAGATGAACAATCGACAACCGATCGAAGGGGAAGCCGTATGATCGATGATCGAGCTAAGGGGAAGCCGAACGACCATAGTTGAAGACGAGAGTAGGGGAAGATGGAAGGGTGTGATACAAGAGAGTAGGATTGAAAGAGTAATTTAGGGATTTATTGGGGGTATTACTGACGGTTCTGTCAGAAATAGATGGAGAATTACTGACGGTACCATCAATGAATGCTGTTTAGCAATCAATTACACTGACGATACCATTAGTGAAACTATAAAGTTCATTGACGGACCGTCAGTGAAAGTAGGGGTAGTGCAATCACCTCTGATAACATATGTAGGGTTTCACTGATGGTACCATCATTGAATCGATAATCACGGAGGGGTAAATTTTCAGTCAGCAATGGTTACACGCCTAGTGAAAAAATGGGCGAAAGACCTAAGCTGTACTGATGGCTCGTCGGGGAAATTAAGGAAAATATCTAAACTTTTGCTGATAGTAAATCCCGTCAGTGAAAATTGGGATACTGTTAACGGATACCGTCAGTGAACGTAGTTACAGCATATTAATAAAATTAGTAGGAAAAGTATATTTTCGCTGACGGTTTTACCGTCAGTAAATACCAGCTATTGCTGACGGAAGCTTTATCCGTCAGTGAATCTGTTGTATAGCCTACATATCAATGATGGACCGTCAGTCTTTGACTGTTTTCTCTAACGGCTCCATCGGTGAATGTCAGCTACTACTGACGGCGCGGAGTGCCGTCACTGACTGTATATTATTGCTAACGGTTATATCTTACCGTCAGTAAAACCCACCAAAATTTGACATTTACTGACGACAAAGAGGACCGTTAGTAATGGTTTCGTCAGCAAAGACATATTTTCTTGTAGTGCTTTACAATTTATATTACTTTGGTATGCATATAAGTAGGGGGAGCCATTAGCATGATTTTATTGTTTATTCTCACATAATGTGTGTCATCATCAAAAAGGAGGAGATTGTTGGATATTAGCCATTAATATTGTTTTAATTATGATCACCACGTTATGTAGTTGCTAATGACTCTACATGTTTTAGTCTCAGAATTATCATTGATTATCTTGACAAAGAGACAAAGCTTTGGATGATGGGATGCCGGTTTCAAGGCTTTGGGGCAAAAGCATTGCATGAAGATTGAAGACTTCAAGTGTAATTTTTTTATTCTCTTACTTTGTTTTGATTGTTGGGTATTGACTTCTCCTCACTTGGTTTTGATGATGAGCAAACATAAATACTTGTGACTAATCCCCTCCATGCAGTTAATTCATTGCCAAAGCTAATCATGAAGATCAAAGTGCAATGAATGACCATAAAGATCAATTAAAGCTCAAAGAGGTGATTTGATGATCAAGAAAAATAAAGGACTTCAAGAGAAATAAGAGAAGAAAAACTCAATGTAATCTTTTTATTCTCTTGTTTATTTCTCATTAGAATGTAGCCTTGAAGTAGAATTATCTTGGAGCGCACACACTTCACTCAATCTAGTCTAGGAATCCATTAGAACTCATTTCCTAGGACTCTAACTCTTAATATTCTGAGTTGTGCATTTTGGACTTCTGACTGGTGACATGAGAACAAATTACAGGTGCCTGTCTCCATACAGTCGCCTGAGAATTGTTCTACAGTCGTCTGTAATGCACACATTTTGACATGATACTTTGGGTCTTTCTTTTTAACTTTCACTAGGTGACTGCTGTACAAAGTACATGCACCTGTGACTTGTTAGTCAGTCTCATGTATATTCTTGCCCAAAGATCCCAAGTTTTGTCAACTTTCTCACTTGTGCATCCAGGCGCCTTTAGTAGATTTTACAGTCGCCTGCCTATGGCACAGGCGGTTGTCAAAACCTCTACAGTCGCATGTCCATCCCTTGCCCAAAACTTTCAGTTTGGCAAGTTTTGCACTTGTGCACACAAACGACTGACGTTGGTTTTCCAGTCGCCTACCCATGGCACATACGCATGTGGATACCACATCAGTTGCATGTCATTGCTTCCCAGAATTCTTAAGTTTTGGTAACTTTTGCACTTTGCCACTTAGATGCATGTCGAAGGTTTCTCAGGCGCCAGCTTGTTTTCAGGCGCCTATTCGACCTTCATCCATCGCCTATCCTATGTGGTAAGTTACCATTTGAATTCTCACCAACCTTCTGACATAGTGCAGTAGGCGACTGTCCACTCTTCATCAGTCACCTGTCTTGTGTGTAAAATCAATCCGTTGGCTCTTTCCACACGATTTTTGAGAGGGCTTTTGGGTAATTCATTTGAGGGTTTGAGGAAACTTATAAAAGGCTTGCTATTGTTCCATTGAGAGCCTCTTTGACAATCTTGCATTCATCTCTTAAGCTCAAGTGATCAAGCTGTCTCTTCCTCAATCAAAAGCCCTAGAATTCCAACTTAATCTTGTCTTCCGACTAGAACCAAATATGATCCTCTAGCTTTGGTGAAGACAAGTTCAAGGGCTATTCTCTCTTCTAGGAAGAGATCAACACACTCCTTACTTTGCTCCTTCAAGTTCTACTTCAAGGCATAGGTGATTTGTAAGTGTGTAAGTGTGTAATTTCAAATTTCATAACTTTCGTTATTAGTTTTACTCTCGGTTTGTGAGAGTTGTTGCTTGATCCCAGGTTGTAGGAATCAAGGGTATCAATCGTTGTATTGATTACACTTGTAGGGTTGCTACAAGTAGGTTGAAAGGAAAACTCAAGCTAGTGTTTTAGCTTGAGTATCCAGGTGGTATCTCAGGTGGTAGTGACGTAAGATTACCGGGAACAAGTCAAGTTTGACTTGGATGATCCGAACACTTGAAACATATTGTGTTTGTATTGCTTATTGTTGTTTCTTTATAATTCCGCATATTTTTTGGTTGGGATTTTAATTAGGCGTTAATTCTTAATTAATTTTAAAAACACAATTCAACCCCCTTTTAGTGTCTTCCTCATAGCCAGGGTCCTTACTGATGGGTTTTAATAGATCCGGGGCTCACTTTCGACTAGTGCATTGTTCGTCCTTCGCCCTACTTGAGAGCGAAGGCCAGACAACCTTGCACAAAATTTAACGCAGCGGAAGCGGAAAAATAAAGAGAAAAACTTTATATAAACTAGCCCTATCTTCATAAAACCCGAGCCAAGAAAACACTACTATCCCGGGGTTGGGTCCAGACCAACCCCCGGGGATACTACTATCTAATTAACTACTATAGCTACTGCAATAAAATAATGCACATTAATTAAAACTAAAGTTGAGAAAACTCAACATACCCGTAACTCTTGCCTTGCAGCAAAAGTGTTACCGAAGGCAATCAATTGCCCTTCCCGCACGAACCGCTCCGATCCCAGCAACCACTTGCGCCGATCCCAGCAACTTCTCGTCGCCGAGCCAACCACTTGCTCAAGAAAGTTTCACACGAGTGAAACCTCCGCCTAGATTTCGGATCTGAATCCGAACTCCTTTGCGGCTTTGCTAGAGCCCTCAGGAGCAAGGCAGAAATTTATAGGGAGATGAGAAATATTAATTTTAGCTTAGATCCGAGCGTGCTCCAATAGTTTTGAGAGCCGATCAGATCTAGAGCTTGGGACGAGTTTTGAGGAGGAGAGCAGGCCCCTGTTTATATAGGCGGCGGACTCTCCCCTTTTCTCAAAATCCGATGTGGGACTATTAATATGAGTTAATTAAAATCAAGTTAGTTTGCACTTCCAAAGTGCAAACTTCCGTGAATTTTAACTCACTCACCGTTGAACTTCAGAATTGATACAACCTATCAATTCGAAAGGTGTTCAACGGTGAACGCATAGGAAAAAACCGTTCGTCAATCGGAGTTCATTTGACCCTCCAATTGACCGCTCAAAGTTCAGCTCATGGCTAGTTTTTCGCAAAAACTGAGCCGTCAAAAACTGCCCAACTTAGGTTTCTGAAAACCTATTCTGCGGGGCCCACCAGGCCAGCTGGGCAAGCCCAGACCAGGTTCAAAACCTGGTCTGGGCGCACCCAGACTGGGCGCCTGGCCCAGTCAGGCCAGGCGCCCAGGGCGCCTGGGCCTGAGCCCAGGCGCCTGGGCGCCCAGGCCCTGGCTTGGGCCGGGTGCCCAGGCCCGGGCGCTCAGGCCCGGTCAGCCTGGGCTGATTCTGGGTCTAGCCAGGCGTCCATGCCAGACCCAGTCTGGCCTGGGTCAGCTTGGACTGATCCGTAGAACTCTTTTGGGCATATCTTGAGCATTTGACGTCCGATTTGGACGCCGTTCGAACCTGGGCGTAGACCGGGACATTCCCGTCTTACCCGTGAGCTTTTCCTTACGTTTATATTATTAAATATTGTCTTAAACTATTTAAAACACATTTAATCTCTTTTGCATCATATGCAATTTAGTCCCTATCTTGGCTTAAATTATCATTTGCATCAAATACAAATGATCTGAGGTCATATTTCCCTACATCTCCCACTTGCACTCAGGATCATTTATCCCGAATGCTGGAGACTATTGCAAATATCTTTTGCAATACTTTGTCCCTTGCATCAAATGCAAATTATTCTCCCTAACTAATTTCTACCTATTACTAGACGAAGATCGCACTCTGTGTGAGACCCTACAGCCTGACCCTACTACAGGTTTGGGTTCGAGACCCTAGACGGCAGTGACCACGAGCAGTAGTTGCCGTCCCTGTTTCGGCATCATAATTATGTGGTTTCACCCATTGACAAAATCGTCGGGACTACCAAGACTGTATCCGTGATGAATACCGCAGTTTTAATCCTTTCTTCAAGACTATGTTGTTTATTCAAGTTTAGGGTATGGTAACATGTCAACCCCACCAACTTGAAACCGGTCAGTTACATCGGTCTTTAGTTAAATACATGTTGAACTTCTTTCAACATACTTTGATCAAAGATTTTCACTAAAGCACCGAACCAACACATACAACACTAACTCTCCTTAATGAGAGAGACGAATCCTTTCTTAGACACAACTCCCCTCACACGCTTCAAATGCCACCCAACCAAAATCCTTTCGACAAGTAAAGTCTTGAAGCTAGGAAAAGGATCTAAATGACACCATTCACATGCAGGTTTGTTCAATGTCTTCAAGTCATAGGACCAGCTTGCCTATCATCACAAAAAGTTATCATTGACATTTTAAATTAAGTTTAACCAAATGATAATCTTTTATGAGTCGTTCAGTGAACTCATTCTCTAATGAGCACCTGCGTCTTGTTTCTGACTTCACCAAGTCAAACGATTACGAGTCCATCGTTACTAATCCATAGTGAATACAAAGACACAATGGTCTTATCGATGTGTCGATATCCTTTTCTCGACATATCAATGACCACGAACCAGTTTAAGACTTTAAGGTCCAATCGGTAAAAACACTTTCTCATAATCGTGATCGGCATCAAGATAAGTGTATACCTTGCTATAAGTCTAAGGAAATTATCTAAGTATATAAGATGACACGAATGCACAAAGATAATTTGATACCAATAAATTTATTTTATTCATGAATAAGATGTTTTTCAGGACAATGTGCCTCATAGGCATACAACTCTCAAAACATCTACCACTCACTACAAGGCCCACTCTTTATGGTATTTCATACCGCTTTTACACATTAGTTTCTCCAAACGATCACGTGCAAGGGCCTTTGTAAATGGATCAGCTAAATTCTCTTCAGACGAGACTCTGAGGATTTCTATGTCCTTCCTCTTCTCAATATCACGTATCAAATGATATTTTCGAAGAATGTGTCTGGATCTCTCGTGGAATCTGGGTTCTTTGACCAAGCTCAATGTGGCATTGTTATCACAATACAACGGTATTGGATCTATAACAGTAGGCACCACTCCTAGCTGGCTCACAAATTTCCTAATCCAGACAGCTTCCTTTACTACATCATTGGCCGCTATATATTCGGCCTCCATAGTTGAATCAGCAACGGTGTCTTGCTTTGAACTCCTCCAGCTCACTGCACATCCGTTGAGAGTGAAAATGTATCCTGAAATTGACTTGCTGTCATCCACGTCACTCTGAAAGCTGGAATCCATAAAGCCCTCAATTTTGAGTTCTTCACTTCCATAAATCAAAACTAGATCTCTTGTTCTTCGCAAGTACTTGAGAATCGTCTTGACTGCTTTCCAGTGTTCTTCTCCATAGTTAGACTGATATCGACTTACTGCACCTAGTGCAAAAGCGACATCAGGTCTGGTACATATCATGGAATACATGATCGATCCAACTGCCGAAGCATATGAAATATTGCTCATGCGTTCTCTTTCCAAGTCAGTCTTTGGAGACATCTTCTTGGAAAGACTTATTCCGTGATTTGCGGGTATAAACCCACCTTTACTGTTTTCCATGTTAAACCGTTTTAACACAGTATCAATGTACCTAGATTGGGAGAGTCCTAGCATCCTTTTAGATCTATCTCTATAGATCTTCACACCTAGTATGTAGGATGCTTCTCCCAAATATTTCATGGAGAAGTTAGTTGATAACCAATCCTTAACAGACTTTAACATCGGTATGTTGTTACCTATTAAGAGAATGTCATCAACATAAAGTACGAGGATGACTAAATTGTTTCCACTGGTTTTCTTATAAACGCATGGTCATCTTCATTTTTAATAAAATCAAACTCTTTGACCGTATTATCAAATCGGATGTTCCAGCTCCTGGATGCCTGCTTCAATCCATAAATGGATCTATGCAGTCTACACGCTTTTCCTTTGCTCCCACTGACTTCGAAACCTTCCGGCTGAGACATGTAAATATGCTCTTCTAAATCACCATTTAGAAATGCAGTTTTTACATCCATCTGCCAGATTTCGTAGTGTGATAGGCAGCAATAGCGAGTACAATTTGGATGGATTTGTGCATGGCTACGGGTGAGAAAGTTTCGTCATAATCTACACCTAGAATCTGACGATAACCTTTCACAACAAGTCTAGCCTTGTACGTTTCTATTTTTCCATCTGCACCGATCTTCCTTTTGAAGATCCATTTGCAGCCAATAGGAACACTTCCCTTGGGCACATTCTCTAAAATCCAAACTTTATTAATGTGCATGGAATCCATCTCAGATTTCATTGCATCCAGCCATTTCTTAGTGTCTCTACTCTGAATTGCTTCTTGGAAGCTAATAGGATCATTTTCAACTAAGATGCTATCCTCAACTCCTCCATCTACGAGAAATCCGTAGTATCTTTCTGGAGCTCGAGGAATCCTATTTGACTTCCTAATAATTGCTTCAGGAGCATTAGGCTCTGCCTCTCCCACTGCTTCCGCGATCTGTTCATGTGTTGATTCAGTCTCTAGACTTTCGTCCAGTTCTATTACCTCGCCATTAGACTCCTTCACAAGGAATTCCTTTTCAAGAAAGGTGGCGTGTTTGGACACAACAATCTTTTGTTGTTCCTGGTGAAAGAAAATGTGTCCCATCGAGTGACTAGGATACCCAATGAATCTACACATAACAGACCTATCCTCCAGTTTATCTGGATTAAGCTTCTTGACATACGCAGGACAACCCCATACCTTAATATGCTTAAGGTTTGGTTTCTTCCCGTTCCATATCTCATATGGTGTCATTGGCACGGATCTAGATGGAACTCTATTAAGGATATGGGTAGCAGTTTCTAGGGCATAGCCCCAAAGGGAGATAGGTAACCCAGAGTCACTCATCATTGATCGAACTATGTCTAACAAGGTACGATTCCTTCTCTCTGACACACCATTATGTTGAGGTGTGTAAGGAGGAGTGATCTGAGAGAGAATCCCATTCTCTTTTAAATGCGCAAGGAATTCATGGCTCAAGTATTCTCCTCCTCGATCAGATCGAAGAATTTTAATACTTTTGCCCGTCTGTTTTTCAACTTCGTTACGATACTCTTTGAATCGCTCAAATGTATCAGACTTGTGCTTCATCAAGAACACATGTCCGAACCTAGAGTGATCATCAGTAAAAGTAACAAAGTATGAATATCCTCCTTTCGCTAAAGTAGACATTGCTCCACATACATCAGAATGTACTAGACCCAAGAGTTCACTAACTCTTTCCCCTTTACCCGTAAAGGGAGTTTTAGCCATTTTACCTTTGAGACAAGACTCGCAAGTGTCGTACGACTCATAATTCGAGAGGTCAAGAGACCCCTCTTTATGCAACTTGCTAAGTCTTTTCTCTCCGATATGGCCTAGTCTACAGTGCCAAAGGAAAGTTTCATTAAAACTAGATTCCTTACGTTTTCGTGTGTTAACACTTAACACAACGTCATTAGACAGAGTGTATACACCATTATTCATTGTTCCAAATCCCAGCAATTTATCATTAAAGAAAATGTTCATAACAGATTCATTAATGGTAAATTTATATCCGTCTTTGGCCAAAGCCGAAATGGAAATAACGTTGCATAAAAAATTTGGTATATAATAACATTGTTTCAAAAACAATGTGGCACCGTTTGCCAAGGTGTGCTTTAGGTCTCCTACGGCTTTAGCAGCTACATTAGCTCCATTACAAACTTGAAGAACTATTTCGTCCTTTCTTAAGTTTCTAAATTTGCTCATACCTTGTAACGAATTACAAATGTGAGTACCCGCACCAGTATCCAATACCCATGCGTTAGAAGTTACAGAAAGGACTATACTCTGTATAACTAATACCTTAGAAGTCGAGACATCAATATGTCCTTTCTTCTCTCCGTTAAGCCCAAAGTTTTCTAAGCAATCAATATTTAAGCCAGTCAATTTATTATTCAGGATAAGATTCATATTCGTTTTCATGCTGCAAAAGACATAGAATGAATTTAGTGTAATTCATGATAAAATAATATAGTTAATATGGTTTTTAATTAACTATGGTCTCCCACTATTTTACGATCATTCTCGGAAATGAACGAATTTTAATATCTTAAAATATAGTGAAAGAGGGACCCAATCATCATGAACCTCACAACCTTGAGGAGACTCAACAAGTTGATTGGTTCCATGATTGGTAGACTAACTCTTAGTCAATCACATCACATGTGACTCCCTATCGATTCTTACCCACAGTTACTTATGATCTTGAGGAGACTCAACTAATCATAATGACTGGTCTAGTCAGACCCTTGATTTCGTGTTCAAATTTGACTTAGATCGATGCTCGAGGAGACCCGACGCATCGATTTAGGTCAAGTTCAGACTACATCACATGTATGTTGGAGTTTGTTCCTTAAAGAAAAACATGTCATAGCTTGAGGAGACTCAACAACTATAAATGTTTTCTTTGAGTTACAAAGCTCCAAAATCAAGGAGGGATACGAAGTAATCTTTAACAAGATTTATAACGCATTGACTAGATATAACCAAAGCTAACACATTTTATTATCAGCAACTTTGCGGTACAAGCGGGCATGACCAGGGTTAGGGCCGGGCAGGATCACTTGCGCCCAACAAAGCTGAGTCGATCCACAACACCTTCCCTAACTACCTACCCATACCATTCTCCATTGAAAGTGCTAATGATAAAAAGTGTTATATTGATTTAATCTGGTTGTTATGATTTATTTAACTAGTTAATCCTATCAACTAGTCATAACCTATAATTCAAAATTATTAGGATGTGTTTCATAACTTTTATTAGAAACCTATCAACTATAGGATTTTAATAAATCACATCAGAATTGTTTCAACAAACAAGGGACAATCCTAATCATTCATTAGGATGTGTTATTTAAAATATTGTGAACAACATTTTAAAACATAGCCAAAGCTAGTCATTTAAATTTAATCAGATTAAAGATTTAAATGAATTTTAATGGCTAACCCTACAAGTCTTTCTTTTAGCAATTATCAAATAAAAGCAAAAAGAAACATAAAGACATTAATTATCACATAATTAAAAATGATCTAATCTTGGGTTTCAAAACAATTTTCGAAAAATTTGAAAACCAACATATAGTTAGTTCAAGACTAACTACAAGTTTTAATAACATGCATTTCATAAAAGCAGTATTTAGATAGTCTATGTAGCCTGGCTCTGATACCAATGATGGGTTTTAATAGATCAGGGGCTCACTTTCGACTAGTGCATTGTTCGTCCTTCGCCCTACTTGAGAGCAAAGTCCGGACAACCTTACACAAAATTTAACGCAGCGGAAGCGGAAAAATAAAGAGAAAAACTTTATATAAACACTTTATATAAACTAGCCCTATCTTCATAAAACCCGAGCCAAGAAAACGCTACTATCCCGGGGTTGGGTCCAGACCAACCCCTGAGGATACTACTATCTAATTAACTACTATAGCTACTGCAATAAAATAATGCACATTAATTAAAACTAAAGTTGAGAAAACTCAACATACCCGTAACTCTTGCCTTGCAGCAAAAGTGTTACCGAAGGCAATCAATTGCCCTTACCGCACGAACCGCTCCGATCCCAGCAACCACTTGCGCCGATCCCAGCAACTTCTCGTCGCCGAGCCAACCACTTGCTCAAGAAAGTTTCACACGAGTGAAACCTCCGCCTAGATTTCGGATCTGAATCCGAACTCCTTTGCGGCTTTGCTAGAGCCCTCAGGAGCAAGGCAGAAATTTATAGGGAGAGGAGAAATATTAATTTTAGCTTAGATCCGAGCGTGCTCCAATAGTTTTGAGAGCCGATCAGATCTAGAGCTTGGGACGAGTTTTGAGGAGGAGAGCAGACCCCTATTTATACAGGCGGCGGACTCTCCCCTTTTCTCAAAATCCGATGTGGGACTATTAATATGAGTTAATTAAAATCAAGTTAGTTTGCACTTCACAAAGTGCAAACTTCCGTGAATTTTAACTCACTCACCGTTGAACTTCAGGATTGATACAACCTATCAATTCGAAAGGTGTTCAACGGTGAGCGCATAGGAAAAAACCGTTCGTCAATCGGAGTTCATTTGACCCTCCAATTGATCGCTCAAAGTTCAGCTCATGGCTAGTTTTTCGCAAAAACTGAGCTGTCAAAAACTGCCCAACTTAGGTTTCTGAAAACCTATTCTGCGGGGCCCACCAGGCCAGCTGGGCAAGCCCAGACCAGGTTCAAAACCTGGTCTGGGCGCGCCCAGACTGGGCGCCTGGCCCAGTCAGGCCAGGCGCCCAGGGCGCCTGGGCCCGCCTGGGCCCAGGCGCCCAGGCTTCTGGGCGCCTGGCCCATGCGCCCAGGGCGCCTGAGCCCAGGCGCCTGGGCGCCCAGGCGCCTGGGCGCCCAGGCCCTGGCTTGGGCCGGGCGCCCAGGCCCGGGCGCTCAGGCCCGGTCAGCCTGGGTTGATTCTGGGTCCAGCCAGGCGTCCAGGCCAGACCCAGTCTGGCCTGGGTCAGCTTGGACTGATCCGTAGAACTCTTTTGGGCATATCTTGAGCATTTGACGTCCGATTTGGACGCCATTCAAACCTGGGCGTAGACCGGGACATTCCCGTCTTACCCGTGAGCTTTTCCTTACGTTTATATTATTAAATATTGTCTTAAACTATTTAAAACATATTTAATCTCTTTTTCATTATATGCAATTTAGTCCATATCTTGGATTAAATTATCATTTGCATCAAATACAAATGATCTGAGGGCATATTTCCCTACACTTACAATTGGTATTAGAGCGTAAGGTTATAGTTATGGCATCCAACAACAACAACAATGGTACACCTCCTACTTCCTACAACAATCATGATCGGGATGGTGCTTTAAAAGTTTTCGAAGGCCAATATACCGTTAGACCTCTGCGCTTCAACGAGATGAACTTCGGGTATTGGAAGTGCCGCATGGAAACATTTCTTAGGATTGATTCTCTATAGAAAACAATTCTTAAGGAATATGTTGATCCAATTGAACCGGACTTCGACAAATGGACACCCGTATAAGTGACCGTGGAAATCAACAATGCCAAGGCAATGAACGCTCTTCATTGCGGTTTGGAGCCAGATGAATTCAACAAGATATGCACTTACAAGAGTGCATATCAAATTTGGAACTACCTCATCATCACTCACGAAGGAACCAACAAGGTAAAACTTTCTAAATTACATATTGCGGTTCAAAATTTTGAGATGTTCCAAATGCAGGAAGGTGAGAAGATTGCTATCATGTATGAACGCTTCACGGACATCACCAATGAGCTCGAAGCTCTTGGAAAGACATACTCACAACAAGAGAACGTGAGAAGGATTATCATGGCATTGACATCCAAATGGGAAAGACGAACCATGTCAATTGAAGTGGTCAACGACATGCAAAATTACACCGTCGTGAACCTCATCAGGACACTCATGTCGTATGAGGTAAGAATGGAAAACCAGATGAGAACCAAGGAAATGACCAAACCAACGGAGCCAAAGAAGAAAGCTATCGCATTCAAGGCCGCTTCTTTATCCTCTGAAGGTGATGAGTCCGGCGAAGAGATGGATTTGGAAGCAATTGCGCTCATGGCGAAGAAGTTCCAACGCTTCTTCCACAAAGGTAAATTTCCATCTAAATCTAAATTTGATTCATCTAACTCCTCTTCTCTTTGTTATAAGTATAACAAGCTAGGGCATATCAAGAAGGATTGCCCAATGTTAAAGAACAAGGAGAAGTGGAAAGCATCGAAGTACCACAAGTCTGACAGATACAAAAAGGATAAGAAGAAAGGACTCGTTGGCACTTTCGATGATTCGAGCGAGGATTATTCAAGCGAATCCGAGGATGAGAAGGGTACGAGTGCACACATGTGCTTCATGGTGTGTGATGACACATTCTCCTATGAAAGCTCAAGTGGGAGTGAGGATGATGAACACGAGATAACTATGGATGAACTTAGAATTGCCAATGAAAAATTATTTTCTAGGTATCAAAGACTTATGCTTAAGTACACTAAGTCTAAGAATTTAAATGCATCTAAGTCATCCATGCCATCCATCACCAACAATGACACTATTGTTGAAACACTCACACTTGAGAAAGCTAATTTGGACACTCAAAATAGCTTGTTGAGGAATGAGGTTAAATCCCTCAAATCTCAATTAGATCATGTATCTTTTGAAGATAGTGATGATCTCCTATCACAAAACATACAACTGGGTATTGAGAATGAATCTCTCAAAACCCAAGTGCACGAGCTCACCACACGTGTGTCCACCTTGGACACTACTATTTCTTATTTTAAGGAGAAATATGAGCTCATGTCCTCCCAAGTTAAAAGATTTAACAAAGGGAAAGGATAATTGGATTAGTTGCTTTCAAACCAATTTCCAGCCACTCATCGTGGTGGACTTGGTTATTTGGAAGCAAATGCATCCAATTCATGCACCAACTATAGTGGGGTCACTATAGATTTTGTGAGGCCATCCTCCAATGCATCCACAAGTGGTGTCAAAAACACTATGGGTAGAAAACCTACCAAGAAAGTAACCACTTCACACACTCCCTCTTTTGTAAGAAACCCACCAAGGGTGGAAATCAAAAGAAGGGACATGCTTTTATGTACATAAACACTCACCCACGTAGGAACACTCCTACCTCTCATGTGAACACGTATGATGATTTTTTGCACCACACCCACGGACACGTGCTAACCCACATATGAGATATACTCATGCACGTGCTCCTCCACATGCATATGCATGCACATCATCCTCACATGTATGCTCATCCATATGCACCACATTATATGCATGCTCCATATGTTCCATATGACCATTTCTTGTCACATGCATATCCTCCACCTCTTTCATATGCTAGACCACAAGTTCATAAGCATCATGCACCACATAGAAAACAAACTCATGTGCATGCAACTAGGAAAATGACTCCCAAAACATACACTATTTGGGGTCCTAAGGACACAAGCATCCATGATAGAACTTCATATGTAAAATCTTATTTTAAGGATGTAATTAATTGTGATAACTATGTTGGGTAGTCAACGTCCACTTGTTCTTGGTTTCCAAAGGCCTAATCCGCATGGACCCAACCAGCTTAGGTACCATGAGCTTATGGTATAATACGTAGGTACCCAAGAAAAGAAAAAGAGCAAGAAAAGCAAAATTAGCTCTAAAAGGAAAGGATGGATACTCGATAGCGGTTGCTCCAAGCACATGACGGGAGATCCCGCCTTGCTTTCCAAAGTGATCCGCATCAAGAATGGTGCAACAGCGACCTTTGGAGGCGATGAAAAGGGAACCATCATTGGAGTATGCAAAGTCGGTAACACATCTAAAACACTTATTGAAAATTTATATCTCGTAGAAGGATTATTTCATAACCTCATCTCCATAAGTCAACTTTGTGACAAAGGTTACAAGATTAACTTTAAAGAGGGTTTATGTAGTATTGTAGATAATGATTGTAATGTTTTCTTTTCCCGCATTAGACATAAAGATATTTACATTTTAAGTGCACATCAATCTTTAAATTATTGCTTAGTTGCACACACAAATGAACAACTATTATGGCATCGCCATTTTGGTCATGTTTATTTTAAAAATGTTTATAAATTGTCTAGGCATGATTTAGTTAAAGGATTTCCGAAGATTTCTTTTAACAAGAAAATTGTTCGTGATTCATGTCAACGTGGTAAACTCTGTAAGTCGTCATTTAAACTTAAAGATGGCATATCTTCTAAGAGGCGCCTAGAACTTATTCACTAAGATTTATTTGGGCCTACTAGAGTTGCATCTTTAAGAAATGCACATTATTGATTAGTCATCGTTGTTGAATTTTCTAGATTTACATGTGTATCATTTTTAACTAAGAAAAATGAAGCCATTGAAGAGTTTACCAAATTTGCCAAGAACATTCAAAATCTCTTAGGAACCACTATTATCACTATTCGTAGTGATCATGGAGGGGAAATTGAGAATGAAATTTTCTCTAAGTTTTGTGATGAACACAGGATTACTCATAACTTTTCTTTTTCTCGTGCACCACCACAAAATGGTGTTGTTGAGAGAAATAATAGGACTCTTATTGAGTGTGCACGCACCATGCTACATGATAGTCCTCTTGGACTTCAATTTTGGGCGGAGGCTGTGCCAAAAACTTGACTCGTCTAAAAAGATGTGAGCGCTACTCCAAAGTGTAGGAGATCGATCAAGTAGTAAACCTGGAGAGTCAGGCATCGAATCCACGGGATAGTCAACTTGTAAACCAAAAGAATTAGTTTCTAAAGATTAATAAAACGACAAAAAATTACCACCTTTCGAAGATGAGATAATTGTGATGATGGTTTAAGTAAACGAAAGAGTAATACTAAAACGTGTATGGGGAGTTGATATAGGAAACTAATGAGAGGAGCATGTGTTGGTTGTGATTTCGTTAGAGCATATGTAATTAATGGTAATAAACTTCTTTTCTATAACTCAATGTTTCACCCCGCAAGGGTATGAGAATGTCGGAAAATATGATGATAAAAGAACATTCAAAACACCGTAAATAATCACGTAAATTACTAGTTTCTTAAATAATTTAAATTCATGTGCTCGCAAGGGTCACGGCGATGTCTGCAAGGATCATGCCACGAATAAGTCTGCAAAGACCAGATTCGATTCAAGTACACCAACAAAGAGAATACTTGAATAATACGTGATATAACATGTGAAATAAGGCAAAAAGATGTAGAAACCATAGATTACAACACCCTAACTACATCACAACCAACACACAAGGGTATTAGCCATGCATGGAGAGAAAAAAACTCAATTTCATTAGCAAATACATGATCAAAAGGTCAAAATACATGATAAATACGTGAAATACAAGGTTTAAGTTGAGATTTCTATCACCAAAACTCCTCAAAATGCCTTGGAATTCCTTCTGCAAGAGCCTATGTTCTCAGTTTCCAAAGCTCCAGAACATCTCACGAAAATACGCTCTGTAGCCCCACCAATACGCTCAAAACAGGTGTGTATACTCTCTGGAATACGTGGGTATTTATGGGGGTATTAAGTCTGTTATCGGATGCGATTGTTTTTGCTAAAACCCGCTTCATTCTCCCTCGGATCCGAAACCCTAGGTCGGAGCAAATTTCGACTGTCGGATGGTTGCGGGATCGAACATGCGAGCGACGCGTGTCCAGCGGATCGGATCCACGCCCGCTTCGTCGCTCCGAGTACGCCTCGGATTCAATCGCGTCCGTCCATTCGAGCAGTGAAAGGCTGAGATCATGCCACGTCACCCCGTATTCGCCCGCTGCTTTGCATATACTTCT
Source organism: Scilla litardierei (assembly GCA_030789695.1). Lineage (NCBI taxonomy): Eukaryota > Viridiplantae > Streptophyta > Magnoliopsida > Asparagales > Asparagaceae > Scilla > Scilla litardierei. Next base: position 145,988,269 of record CM061136.1, read on the forward strand.
CTCGTTTGACGCGGTTGGATCAAAGGCGGGACGTCGCAGATGACGCCACGTGTTCCGCGGTGTATGTAAATCGCCCATCGATTTCGAATCGAAGCAGAGATGGTCCGGGCCATTGGATCTTGATCGAGCGGCTGTGAGCCAGCCATGTCGCCCTGTATTCGCCCGCTCTTCGCTGCTGATGCACTCGTAACGCTGTCCGTTCGATCTCGATCGAACGCTCGTGAACTCGTCAAGTGCCTGCTCCGCTGGGCCGCATGATATGGGCTGGAATCTTTCAAATGCTGCCACGTGTCACAAGGGATGCGTTCGTTGGTTAGAGATGAACTCCGATGCTGGGTTGTTTTGTAGCCGTTCGATCGACGATCTGCGGCGTTGGATAGTCCGCGTATCCCATTCATATGGTGTGTCGGATGGAGATCGAAGCGATAGGATTCAGCCATGTTTTCCAGTCGAGCGGGTGTGCATATACTGCGACGTATATACGCCGTATTTTGTCGTATTTCTTGCGTATTTCTGCATTTTAAATGGTATTCTGCATTCAAAAAATCATAGAAATTAGCACAGATCTAAGAAAAATACAAATAAATAGTCGTTGGAATCGTGAGATCGAGATCTTCACATGAAAAATACTAAAAGGGCAGAAATACTCAATATATTGCTGTTTTGTGAATAAAATGAGAGTTTGCTCTAATAATTAAGGGTATTCACAATACGATCATAGTAGAGACCAAATAAGTATCATGTATGCACAAAATGGGGCTAAATGAGGGGTTAAATATGTAATATTTATCATAAATCAATGCACACGACATGTTATGTGCTCAATAGGATCCTAGTGAGGCCCCATACAAACAAAATTTGCTTTGAACTATTTTATGATAAAAAGCCTCAAGTTAAGTATTTTCGAGTTTTTGGTTCAAAATGTTTTATTAAGAACACGTTTGGTAATCTTGATAAATTTAAGCCAATATCCGATGAAGGGATTTTTGTTGGATATTTCACACGTAGCAAAGCCTACCAGATATACAACAAGACCTATTCAACGATTAAGGAATCACTTCACGTTTCATTTCATGAAGATTTTGATATTCCTCATAATGTTGATGATGATAGTTTAGAAGTTTTATTTGATTCTATTAATAATGTTAAAAGTGATGATATTATTATTGAAGCTAACAATACTAATGAAGATGTTGAGATTGTTTCTAGTGATCCAGGTGTTTCCAAAGCTTATCCAATCTTTCGTGACCACCCACATGACCAAATAATTGGAGATATGGGAGTGGGTGTCTGAACAAGGTCAAGGATTGATGAATTATCTAATTACACCTTTGTCTACACAATCGAGCCAAAGAACATCCAAGAAGCATGTGGAGATAGCTCTTGGATCGTAGCAATGAAAGAGGAACTCATGCAATTCGAAAGGAATGGAGTTTGGGAGCTCGTTCATCTACCAAGTGGTCATCAAGTCATTGGGACCAAATGGATATTCAAGAACAAGACCGAAGAGAACGAAGTCATTTCAAGGAACAATGCAAGGTTAGTAGCTCACGGCTACCGACAAGAAGAATGTATTGATTTCGAAGAATCCTTTGCTCTGGTAGCTAGATTAGAAGCTATTAGATTGCTTTTATCTTTTGCATCTCATAAGAATTTTAAACTTTATCAAATGTATGTTAAAAGTGCATTTTTAAATGGTTTTGTTAATAAAGAAGTTTATGTTTATCAACCACCCGGCTTTATACATGAAAATTTTCAAACCACGTTTTTAAACTTAAGAAAGCGTTATATGGGTTAAGACAAGCTCCTAGAGCTTGGTATGATCGACTCAAAACCTTTCTGTTGGATTTGGGATTTAAAATGGGAGAAGTTGATTCTACACTTTTCACTAAATAATATGAAAATGACATCCTTCTTATTCAAGTTTATGTAGATGATATTTTTAGTTCTACTAACTATGATCTTTGCCAAGAATTTTCTAAATCTATGAAGGAAGAATTTGAGATAAGTCACATGGGTGAGCTCAATTATTTTCTAGCTCTTCAAATTCAGCAAATGAAGGATGGCATCTTCATACACCAAACCAAGTATACCGGGGAGCTAGTTAAGCGCTTCGGGATGGAATCGTCTTCAAGCAAAAAGACTCCCATGAGTACAACTACACATCTACACAAGGATGAAAACGGGAAAGATGTAGACATTCGTCTATATCGAGGTGTGATAGGTAGCTTACTTTATTTAACCGCAAGTAGGCCTGATATTATGTTTTCATTTTGTCTTTGTGCTAGATATCAAGCACAACTTAAGGAATCACATTTGATTGCAGTTAAACGAATATTACATTATCTCAATCAAACACTAGATTATGGATTACTTTATCCTAAATCTAACACATATGAGTTAATCTCATATAGTGATGCCGATTTTGTCGGATGCAAATCCGATAGGAAGAGTACCGGTGGCACTTGCCATTTTCTAGGAAATTCCCTTGTTTCTTGGTTTTCTAAGAAGAAAAACTCGTTATCATTGTCCATGACCGAAGCGGAATATATTGCCGTGGGTCTTGCATGTGCACAAGTTCTTTGGATGAGACACACTCTCAAATACTATGGTATCAATTGTGATACTTGCCCTATCATGGTTGATAATCAAAGTGCAATTTGTCTCTCCAAAAATCCGGTACACCACTCCCGTACCAAACACATAGATGTGAGATGCCATTTTATTAATGATCATGTAGCTAAAAAGGACATCATTCTAGAGTACATTGAAACCCAAAAACAAATCGTCGACATTTTCACAAAACCTCTTAAAGAAGATTCATTTGTGAGGTTGCGTGGAGAATTAGGGATTATAGGTGAATCTGAAATCTAGGACTTCATTTTCATATGATACATCATGTTTTGAGTTTATATGATCATTTCCTTATCTCATTTTGAATGTGTCTATTTTTCACACTATGTTTTATATGAGATTTCTTGGAGAATTTTGTGAATTTTATGATTCTATTGATATCATTGATATGTATATTAGTTTATATGTTTATGGATGTTATTTGATGTCCTTAGAGTGTTTATAGTATAGGTCTAAGGGTGAGAAATCTCAAAACTTTGATTATGTCTCATTCTGGATTTTAGAACCAGGACATGCACATGTCCCCTCAGCATCAGGCGCCTGCCCATCTGCCTATATTTTTTGTCTGTAGAACCAGGACAGTCACCTGTTATTCCTTCCATAGGCGCCTACCCAAATCTAAGATATTTCTCTATTTCTTGCATCTGCCAGCTAGGCAACTGATGTATATTTTCCAGGCGCCTAGCCGTCACCCAGGCGATTGAAATTTGGTCTTCAAGCGCCTGCTGCAGATCTTGAGAAATTTCCCCCAAAATCATCACTCTGTTGAATTATTGACAGGCCCCTTTAGGTCATTTCACAGGCGCCTGGCCAAAGACAGGCGGCTTTATTTTCCTCTACAGGCGCATATGCTTCATTTAAGTCTTTTGCAATTCTATTCTTGCCAGGCGAATGTGCATTGTGCAACAGTCGCATGTCTCACATGTCTGGCGATTCGTACTCTTGAATCTGATTTGTTCATTTTGATCCAACGGCCCAGATCTGTTTGCCTCTTCATCTATAAGAGTCGATTCCTGTCAAAACTTCTCTCCTCCAACTCAAATTCCCCACGTGTCTCCTCCTTTCTCATCGAGCTCTTTTGTTCTTTCCCTTCGACGATCAATCCCTCCGACCGTCTCTCCTTCCCTCCATCAGTCTCATCGAGCCAGTCGTCCTCCTCCTCTTTCATCATCTAGGTATATCAATATCTATCGTTTTCAGTTTCATTCCGTGCCCTAGTTTTGATTTCTTTTAGTTCATTCTCCATGGCAACCAAAACTAGAATTTCTAAGTGGAAATCCCTTAAGAAGCCTAGAGAGTCTAGGGTTAGGGTCCCTAAGGCTGCCTCTATCAAATCCCGCACCAAAGCCCGTACCAAGCATGCTGAGCCTCCATCTGATTTTCTGGGTTTATACAGGTCTTAGTCTGATCCATCTTGGTCTAGTGAGGAGGTGCCTCTAAAGCATAGGCATAAGCAAGCTCCTACTGATGTGGTATCTCCCCCTCAGCCACTAGCCATTCTAGCTGCTCAACCCCATGTTGAAGCCGAGATTCCTAATGTTGAGCAACCCTCAAATCCTGAAGCCCAAGCTAACCCTGAATCTCTTCCTCCTATAGCTCCTGCATATTTTGTTCCTACTTGTCGTGACGACAAGTACTTGGAAAGTACAATGCCATTATCAACGTCAAACTTCTAAAAGAGTGTTTCATCTCCTATCACCCTTTCCAAGCTGACAACTTATCCCATCTTTTGACCACAACTAAATTGGTCGATCTTTTTCGATATTCTGCTGCTGATTCCCCCAAGCCATATCCCATGCTCGTCAAATTATTTTATGCTAACCGTATTCATGGTGCCGACTCTGGGATTCTAGACACTGTTGTCCAGGGGACATCAATCAAGCTTGACCCCAAGCTTCTAGGTTCTATCTTTAACATTCCTTCTTCTAGATCCTTACCTGCTGATATCTCTATCTCCAAGGTTTCAGACCTTGATCAGGTCGTCCTCCAGGACATGTTTCGTGAGATTCCTCATATCTTCACCTTTGGGGTTGAAGACCTCCATATTCTCCAAATGTGGGTGGGCTGTCCACCACATTGTCAAGTTCAATATCCTTCCCAAATATGGATCTTTTGTTCAGCCCTTACATGACATCCTGAAGTGCATGTATGCTATCTTCTCTGGGATGGATGTGAACTGGACAGGTGGCATTCTTGATAGGGTGGACCATGTAGAGTTCACCTCCACCATATCACACCTCCCATACAGTTGTATTCTCACTCATGTCTTCAGAAACTTTCAGATTGACCTTGCGTCTTATGAGCCTGTTCCACTTGGCCCCCTCTTGGATGCAGCTGCAAAGTTGAAATCTTCTTCAGCTCTGCAAATTACAGCCAAGAAGAGGCAATCTGTTTCTGAGCCATCATTGTCTGCACCTCCAGCTGCTACCTCCATTCCATCATCTTCTTCAGCTCCATCTCCTATTGATCACTTCTTTATCTAGTTGGATAAGAAGGTGACTGTGTTGCTTGAGCTGTTCCACACTTCTTTTGAGCATCATGGTATACCCATTCCTGCCTTCCTCCAGTCATTGCTTCATCCTACTGAGCCTTCCCATACCATTTCTTCTGGTGGTGCTATTCAGGCTCCTTCTGCTTATATCCAGGCCCCTCCATCTAACATCACACAGACTCCATCTGATGCTGCTGTTTAGCCTGCTGAGGCTTCTTATGATGATATTCCTGATGCTTCTTCTTCTTCTTCTTCGGAGTTGGAGACTCAGGGCTTCCATGTTGTGATGAGAGCTCCTGAGGCTGCATCCAATGTCGTCCAACTTGATGATCGATGTTGTTCAAAGATTTCTCACCATATAACCTAGTTTTTTGTTAGAGGTTGATAGTCTTTGTTTTTTGTAGCTGTGTGTGATGATGGGTGTATGGATGTTTGGATGTATGTATGGTTGGTTATACTTTTGTGTTGATCATGTTCTAGGTTGTATGTGGAGTTGATATACCTTTTTGTACTCCATGTATTAACATTTTGATATATATATACTAGTCATAACTCGTGCCCTCGGGCACGGTTCATTTAAGATATCCTCTCAAAATCTTTGTTCTCTCCAAAAATTATTTTCCCCTCCAAAATCTAAACGAACAAAAATCTAGTTTCGGTACATAACCCGTGCCCTCGGGCACGGTTCATTTAATTTATCTCATCAAAATCTTTGTTCTCCCCAAAAATTATTCCCTCCTCCAAAATCTAAACGAACAAAAATCTAGATACGGTGCGGGCGCCTTTGGCGCATAACCCGTGTTCCCGTACCCTCGGGCACGGTTCATTTAAGATAACCCCTCAAAATATTTGTTCTCCCCAAAAATTATTTCCCCCTCCAAAATCTAAACGCACAAAAATCGAGCTTCGGCGCAAGTGCCTTCGGGTGTGGGGGAAAAAATTTAATCCGGGCCAAAAAGTGGGGGGAAATGAAATGGTAGGGTTTTTTTAGCAAAAAGAGAAAGGGTCGGTATTCTGCGCAAATGTAGTGATTGTTTGGGGGGCACGAAAATGAAGGGGAGAAGTGCATGGTGTGTGGGTAAAAAGTGAAATGAGAGGGGTTTTTTAGCAAAAAGTTGAAATGAGTGGTATTCTGCGCAAATGTAGTGATTCTGGGGGGTTTGAAAGTCAAAGGAAAAAAGTGGTGGTTTTTCAAACACTCAGCTCAACCCTTCTTTTACTAAGATTAAATCCTAGTCATTCTTCTATCAACCTCTTTATACATCAGCATGACATCAGCTTGTCATACTCAGCCCGAGAATTCAAAAATCGTTGTCAAATGTAATAAACACACACACACACACACACACACACACACACACACACACATGATGAGACCTTTTGGCTCAATTATTCTCTTATGTGAATTTTGTGTGAATTTTGTCTCATCTGTGTGCTCTTAACTCTATATGTTGTATGATGAGACATATTGCATGTTGAATGTTGCTATTGGACTTCAGTTCTTATAGTCAACCTTCTTTTTGATGATTTTGATACGTATTTGTGTGATACACCTGTTGGATCTGGATCCTAGCCTAGGGGGGGTGAATAGGCTAATAAAAAATTCTCGTGCAACCCACGAGAAATCACACGCAGTTATAAGCACAACCAGAGTAAAAGATAGGCAATCACAGAGAACACACAGATATACCCTGGTTCGGTCGACCCGTCGACCTACGTCCAGCCCCCAAAGCTATTACTAGATTGAATAGTGCAATAGGTACAAAGTCACAAGTTAGAGCACGCTTAGAGCACCCTCTACGTCTCTACACTCGCCGGACTCTCAGTACCCCACACACAGTGTTTCCTCTCACTATCAATCCTAGCAAAGCTTTCTACCAGCTAGTCCCAAACTAGCTGGGTCCCACTTGTCTAGTCCCAAAATAGTCCACAAAAATAGGTAAAAGTTTCCCCTACGAAGATCTATCACAATTGCTACGCAAAATAATAAAGTATTGAGTTTAGAAAGCTCAGATTGTGCAGCAGCGATGTCTTCGTCAATAAGCACGGGTCAGATCAATCTGACAAGTAGTAGTCTTTGATGTCTCCGCAATAGTTTGCCTCCCCTCGATGAAATTTACGCCTTTCGCCAAAGATTGAAACTTGCGACAACAAGCTTTCCTAAATGATGGCACACGAATATCTTGCACACAATCTTGGCTTTAAAAAAAAATCCGGCGTTTGAGAAATTGAGTGCAGCTGCAGAAGATTCGCTCAAAAAAAATTGTGTTGCCCTGCAAACAAAAAGACAAAATCTTAATCCCAAATTAATTACCAAGAGCAATATCTTACTTTGATTAAGCTTCAGCTTGGCATGCAGATGTGCATCCCTTTGTGATCAAGGACATGCGCCAGGGCCCTCTGTAAATTTTTGTATGATACTGAGTCAATGGCCGGCCTGTGCTCCACAATAACCCACGGCTTCAAGAAGATCACAAAAATTCGGCCAGGGTATTAAAACGCATGTTAGAAGAGAACACCTTAAGGTCTTAGCCTGCCACCAAAGGGGAAAAAGCAAATTAAAAATGTTTTAGTGCCCTCTCAACCGTGAGTGCCCTCTGAAAACAAAAAGTTTAAGTGCTCAAAGATATTTCAATGCCCCTCTTTGATTTAGTGCGCCTCTTCTCAAACATTGAGGCTTGTTGATTGATAATCAAAACTTGCGGCCTGATACATGCGTGAACTCCTCTTCAATATGCACATGGGGGTTGCTTGGAGATTTAATTCTGGGATTTGCACAAAACGAAGAGAGAGAATAATATTAAAAAATATCTTAGCTTTGCATAGGAAAAAACAAGAGCACAGATTTATTAAATTAATAGTGCAAATCGAAAGCTTCCCTTTTTGGTTTGTTGTAGCCGGCCTAAAAATAGGCACCCATCTCCTGATTTCGGTGGCAGCTTGGCTTGGGAATTTGTGATGCTCCTTTTTTTTATTTGATTGCCGTGAGCTTCTTTTGGGGTATTTGATTGTTGCGCCTCCAAAAAACACAAGGAATCCTCAACTTCTCTATTAAGACTTCAGCACTTCCCCCTTTTTGATTGTGCGGCAGTGGAGAGTTTTTTTTGTTGCGTAAACGTTTTTGGCCGTGAGCTTCTTTGTTTGCCGCAGGGGTCTTTACTTCTCTTGGGAGGAATGGTTTATATAGGGGAGGCTAGGGTTTAGGAGGAAATCCCTAAGAGATAGGAGAGTAAATTGATATAGGATTTGGTATGATCTCCAATTAAAGATTGAATAAGATTTGTCTTTGACCCATTCCAATTACTATGCAAACACCACTTCCTCTCTCTTCCAATTTGCCATATGATTAGCAATTCCTCCAACAATTGACCTTGTCATCACTTTGAGAATTTATCGCTCTGCCATTCCTGAAACACACTTAGCACACACGTTAAATAGTTCGCACACGTTTGTCATCATCAAACCAGAGATCCTAGATCGTTGTGTCCAACAATCTCCCCCTTTTGGTGATGACAAACTGATAAAAGATTTGAGCAACAGATGGGTGTGTGAAGTGTGTTGAAGGGTGTAATGCTATATGAATCATGAGATGAATATTCAAGCACTACAACATGGCATGCACAAACTAATAACAAATACAATAGCATGATCCCCCTCCAACAAGTATTTTCTTCAACAGGTATTCAAGTATATTTCAAGCTCCCCCTTCAACATTATTTTTCATACTTCATACTCCCCCTTCAACAAATAATACCGACATCAACCCTATCAAATCTTTCTTTTCTTTCTCCCCCTTTGTAATCACCAAAAGTGGATTAATGAAGTCACAAAAATATCCCATGGAAAAATAAATCATTATTAGATGTAGCGTGCAATTTGCATGAGTATTCCAAATAATGGACAAGTCAAGTTCATAGAATTTCATACCAAGACTTCTCCACCTTTGTGTAAGTGTAATGATATAGACAATAAAGCGCAAGAGGAGATTCAATATCAGAAAATCAACCAAAGCAATCCACATTTTCCATTTTTCATGAATATCACTAGGATTGACTTTTCCCACCTCATCAAAGATGAGTTCAAGTTACCGAACCCCGAAACATAGCCTAAAAGGACTTTTAAATGTGGGGTGGCATTGCTTGACGAGTTATATACACCAACGCTAATGATTACCCATGTAGCACAAGTTGGATACTCGTGGGTTGTGTATTAGCCATGAAGTGTATCCATTTTTCATACGGAGCAATTTTCATATTTTTTTTTCATTTGCAATTCTTTTGTGCTCAATCTTTATTCATGGCTAAACACTTCATATCCCTTAGAAAATTTCAGAAATTAATCATTCCTACATTCACTTTCCATTATTCTTCAAAAGAATCTCCAAAGGTACTAAAAAGTCAAATATCGTGAAAGTGCAAATGTAGGTGTAGAAGTCAAGTTTGAAACTTATGAGACATGTCATGGCTACTAAAAAGAATAACATCATGTTCATATAGCTACAACAATAATGAATTGACTTCTACAAGGGATATAATTGATTATTCATACAATACCACTTGAGAGATTCAAAAGAGGATTCAATAAGCACACATTTTTTTGATTTTTGCTTTTCAATTTTTTTTTTCAGAAATAAAAACATTAAAAATCATCCATGCAAGCACACAAAGCAAAATAAATCAAGCACACACAACAATCTATGAAGGTATGCAATGAAATGCAAAGAGGGATAGAAATTATACCTTCTCGTCGCTTTTTGACGAAGGAGCTAAAAGAATGAAACATTGAGTTTACCGCTCCTTGCCAAAACTCCATCACACCTACATGAAAGGTGTTAAGTGTGACCTTGGAATCCAACAAGGTCCACTAGTGTTAGCCAACATGGTTTTAGGAACCCACACTTGTTTAAACTTGATATTTGTGTTCCTAAATTTACAATAGTATGATGTGTGGCCTACACTATCACAAGTAAGGCACTTTGCATATAAATTCTTCGCAATAGACGGTGCATTGTGGAATTTCTTGAATTTTTGCTTTTCAACGTTTTTCAGACCAAAACCAAGTCCTCTTCTATTATTGCCATATAATTGATTCTCTAAAATAGTGTCCAATGATTGTTTTCCCGTAGAGAATTTCTTAATGGCAAGTTCAAGATTAGAGACTTTGGTTTTCAACAATTTATTTTCTTCCACAAGCAATGTGCATTTACTTATAAAAGCTCTCTTGTTTTCCTCTTCCTTCTTTTCAAATTCAACCATTTTTCTTTTAAAATCATTATCCAACATGCAGAATTTATCATTAAGCTCTCTAATAACATAGTCTTTTTCAGTTTCGAGTTTAATCAAATCAAGTTTAAGCATGCTAATATCATTCATCAAGGAGGGGCAAGAGAGACAGGGTGCTTCATCATTAAAACTGGATTTTTCATTTTTCAGAATATCAATAGTAGAGTCACGTGCAACAATATCAATTTTGAGTTTTTCAATCTCTTTAGACATTTCATATTCAGATTGTTGCATTTCAAAGTTCTCATTTTGATAATCATCTATAGTGGATTCAAGCTCTACTATTTTATCTTGCATTTCTTTACAAAGAGTAAGGAGTTCAGTTTTACTACCAGAAGTTACCTCATTGTGTATTCCCATCAATGCCATGCATGAATGGGCTTCGTGTTCCTCCTCCTCGCTCTCAGCTTCGCTATCCATGTCCCAAGTAAGCACCTTGGATTTTCCCTTTTCTTTAGCTACCTGAGCTGTCTCATGTGGGCAATCCCTCATTCGATGTCCTCTTTTCTTGCATTTAAAACAAGTCATTCTATTAGTAGTATTCTGATCATAATTTTGCTTAGAAGACTGAAAAAAGTTAGAGCGAATAAACCTGGGTGCCATTTCTGCTCTTCCTTGCTTGGTCTGGACAAACTTTCTGAAATTTATGACCATTAGCGCTATGTCATCATCATCATCTTCACTTTCGTCAGCTTTCAGAGCAAGTGGCTTGGTAGCTTTCTCCTTTTCCTCAGGTTTCTCCCTTTCATCAATATTTTGCAATTCAAGCTCGTGGGACATTAAATTACCTATTAAGTCCTCCACCCTCATCTGTGATAAATCTTTCGCTTCTTGGATGGCAGTGACTTTAGGCCTGAAAGAGCTTGGCAGTGCTCTTAATATCTTTCTCACCTGCTCAAGGCTAGAGTATGGCTTACCGAGCGAACTAGACTTGTAGACAATGTTGGTGAACCTCGCAAACATTTCTGATATGGTCTCTGATGGTAGCATGCGAAATCTCTCGTATTCCGTGCTCAGAAGTGCAAGTCTAGACTCCTTCACCTGTGACGTTCCCTCGTGCGTCACTTCCAAAGTATGCCATATTTCCTGCGCAGTTAGACAATGTGAGATTCTATTATATTCAGATTTATCAAGTGCACAAATGAGAGCATTCATAGCTTTAGCATTTAAAGAATAAGATTTCCAATCATTATCATCCCATTTGTCATTTGGTTTTTCAATCTCAGCATTTTCTACTTTAATAACAGGCAGTTTATATCCTTTTTCAATTATTTGCCAAGCCTTGTAATCAACAGAAATAAGGTAGATTTTCATACGATTTTTCCAATAAGCATAATCATCTCCGTTAAACCTAGGGGGACGGGAAACAGACTGACCCTCAGCAAAAGCACTATCCATATGGTTATTCATGGTCAATCCTAGGCTAGATCCCAAAACCTGCTCTGATACCACTTGTTGGATCTGGATTCTAGCCTAGAGGGGGGGTGAATAGGCTAATAAAAAATTCTCGTGCAACCCACGAGAAATCACACGCAGTTATAAGCACAACCAGAGTAAAAGATAGACAATCACAGAGTACGCAGCAGATTTACCCTGGTTCGGTCGTCCCAACGACCTACTCTAGCCCCCAAAGCTATTACTAGATTGAATAGTGCAATAGGTACAAAGTCACAAGTTAGAGCACGCTCAGAGCACCCTCTACGTCTCTACACTCGCCGGACTCTCAGTACCCCACACACAGTGTTTCCTCTCACTATCAATCCTAGCAAAGCTTTCTACCAGCTAGTCCCAAACTAGCTGGGTCCCACTTGTCTAGTCCCAACTAGATAAGTCGCAAAATAGTCCACAAAAATAGGTAAAAGTTTCCCCTACGAAGATCTATCACAATTGCTACGCAAAATAATAAAGTATTGAGTTTAGAAAGCTCAGATTGTGCAGCAGCGATGTCTTCGTCAATAAGCACGGGTCAGATCAATCTGACAAGTAGTAGTCTTTGATGTCTCCGCAATAGTTTGCCTCCCCTCGATGAAATTTACGCCTTTCGCCAAAGATTGAAACTTGCGACAACAAGCTTTCCTAAATGATGGCACACGAATATCTTGCACACAATCTTGGCTTAAAAAAATCCGGCGTTTGAGAAATTGAGTGCAGCTGCTGAAGATTCACTCAAAAAAAATTGTGTTGCCCTGCAAACAAAAAGACAAAATCTTAATCCCAAATTAATTACCAAGAGCAATATCTTACTTTGATTAAGCTTCAGCTTGGCATGCAGATGTGCATCCCTTTGTGATCAAGGACATGCGCCAGGGCCCTCTGTAAATTTTTGTATGATACTGAGTCAATGGCCGGCCTGTGCTCCACAATAACCCACGGCTTCAAGAAGATCACAAAAATTCGGCCAGGGTATTAAAACGTATGTTAGAAGAAAACACTTTAAGGTCTTAGCCTGCCACCAAAGGGAAAAACAAATTAAAAAATGTTTAAGTGCCCTCTCAACCGTGAGTGCCCTGTGAAAACAAAATGTTTAAGTGCTCAAAGATATTTCAATGCCCCTCTTTGATTTAGTGCGCCTCTTCTCAAACATTGAGGCTTGTTGATTGATAATCAAAGCTTGCGGCCTGATACATGCGTGAACTCCTCTTCAATATGCACATGGGGGTTGCTTGGAGATTTAATTCCTCTGGGGTTTGCACAAAACGAAGAGAGAGAATAATATTAAAAAAAATCTTAGCTTTGCATAGGAAAAAACAAGAGCACAGATTAAATTAATAGTGCAAATCGAAAGCTTCCCTTTTTGGTTTGTTGTAGCCGGCCTAAAAAATAGGCACCCATCTCCTGATTTCGGTGGCAGCTTGGCTTGGGAATTTGTGATGCTCCTTTTTTTTATTTGATTGCCGTGAGCTTCTTTTGGGGTATTTGATTGCTGCGCCTCCAAAAAACACAAGGAATCCTCAACTTCTCTATTAAGACTTCAGCACTTCCCCCTTTTTGATTGTGCGGCAGTGGAGAGTTTTTTTTGTTGCGTAAACGTTTTTGGCTGTGAGCTTCTTTGTTTGCCGCAGGGGGTCTTTACTTCTCTTGGGAGGAATGGTTTATATAGGGGAGGCTAGGGTTTAGGAGGAAATCCCTAAGAGATAGGAGAGTAAATTGATATAGGATTTGGTATGATCTCCAATTAAAGATTGAATAAGATTTGTCTTTGACCCATTCCAATTACTATGCAAACACCACTTCCTCTCTCTTCCAATTTGCCATATGATTAGCAATTCCTCCAACAATTGACCTTGTCATCACTTTGAGTATTTATCGCTCTGCCATTCCTGAAACACACTTAGCACACACGTTAAATAGTTCGCACACGTTTGTCATCATCAAACCAGAGATCCTAGATCGTTGTGTCCAACAACACCTTCATGTTTTCTTATTTTCATTTGGTATCACATTAAATGCATATCATAGTCTTTATACTCCCATGATTGTTTTACTTTTATTTAGCACTAGTTGTTGTTTATCTACTCCTACTTTTTGGATAATGCCATAGGGGGAGAGAAATAAACAATTCATAATTTTGTGCTAATCAGAAGCTAAACTTGAATCTAATATTGAAATAGCCTTAGATTAAGGGGGAGTAAGATATAGTGAATTTGGATTAAAAAAAATCCTAGATTCAAATACTTGAATTCATTCCATTCACATATATCATACATTTGCTTTAATAGATTAAATGATACCCATATCTAAATTGTCTAACTTGATGGCATCTATGTAGGGGAAGTAAGTATTTCTTAAAACACAATTATTTATTTTTGTTAATGTTTATTTGTCATCACCAATAAGGGGGAGAATGTTGGGTATTGACTTCTCCTCACTTGGTTTTAATGATGAGCAAACATAAATACTTGTGACTAATCCCCTCCGTGCAATTAATTCATTGCCAAAACTAATCATGAAGATCAAAGTGCAATGAATGACCATAAAGATCAATTAAAGCTTAAAGAGGTGATTTGGTGATCAAGATAAAGAAAGGACTTCAAGAGAAAGAAGAGAAGCAAAAACTCAATGTAATCTTTTTTTCTCTTGTTTATTTCTCATTAGAATGTAGCCTTGAAGTAGAATTTTCTTAGAGCACACACACTTCACTCAATCTAGTCTAGGAATCCATTAAAACTCATTTCTTAGGACTCTAACTTTTAATATTCTGAGTTGTGCATTTTGGACTACCGACAGGCGACTGGGGAACAAATTACATGTGCATGTCTCCATATAGTTTCCTGAGAATTGTTCTGTAGTCGTCTGTAATACACACATTTTGACATGATACGTTGGGTCTTTCTTTCTTAACTCTCAACATGTGACTGCTATACAAAGTACAAGTGCCTGTCTAGTTTCAGGCGCCTGTGACTTATTAGTAAGTTGACTGTATCTTCTTGCCCAAAGATCCCAAGTTTTGTCAATTTTCATACTTGTGCATCCAGGCGCCTTTAGTAGGTTTTAGAGTCTCCTGCCCATGGCATATGCAGCTGTCAAAACCGCTACAGTTGGTTGTCCATCCCTTACCTAGAACTTTCAGTTTGGCAAGTTTTGCACTTGTGCACACAGACGACTGACGTTGGTTTTCTAGTCGCTTGTCCATGGCACAGGCACCTGTGGATACCATATCATCGCTTGTCCTTGCTTCCTAGAATTCTTAAGTTTTGGTAACTTTTGCACTTTGCCACCCAGACGCCTGTCGAAGGTTTCTCAGGTGCCTGCTTGTTTTCAGGCGCATGTCTGACCTTCATCAGTTGCATGTCCTACGTGGTAAGTTACCGTTTGGATTCTCACCAACCCTCTTACACAGTGCAGCATGCGACTGTCCGCTCTTCTTCAGTCACATGTCATATGCGTAAAATCAATCTGTTGGCTCTTTCCACACGGATTTTGAGAGAGCTTTTGGGTAATTCATTTGAGGGTTTGAGAGAACTTATAAAAGGGCTTGCTACTGTTCCATTGAGAGCCTCTTAGACAATCTTGCATTCATCTCTTAAGCTTAAGTGATCAAGCTCTCTCTTCCTCAATAAAAAGCCCTAGAATTCCAACTCTAATCTTGTCTTCCAACTAGAACCAAATCTGATCCTCTAGCTTTGGTGAAGACAAGTGCAATGGCTATTCTCTCTTCTAGGAAGAGATCAACACACTCCTCACTTTGCTCCTTCAAGTTCTAATTCAAGGCATATGTGTTTTGTGTTGTTTTTTGTGATTCAAATCCCGTGGACAGTTTTTCACAGGTGACTCGGTCGAGTAGGAAGCTGCTCGGTCAAGCAGTAAGCTACTCGACCGAGCAGCATGAAGTCTCTGACAGACCGAGCATGCAGAGAGATTGGGGAAGTTTTTCCTCCGACTCGAGTGACTCCTACTCGGTCGAGTAGGAGGCTACTCGGTCGAGCAGGAAGCTACTCGACCGAGCGGCATGAAGGCTTTGTTTGCCCGAGCAGCCTGAGGGATTTTCACTTGAAGAGGGATACTGACTCTCGGGCCGAGTAGCTAGGCTAATCGACTGAGTCGACTCGAATCTACCTAGGGCATGTACGCTCGACCGAGCTCGACCAAGCTCGACCAAGCAGACAGCCGACTCGGGCCGAGTCGGCGCGGGCCCATGCGCGAGAAGCACGGTTTCGATGCGGTTTTTTCCCATTGTTTTGGGTTTGTATTTAACCTATCTATTGTTTTAGATTAGGTTAAGCCTCTATTGAGTTTTGTAAGCCTCCATTGAGTTTTTTGAGAGCCTCTAGCTACCCCATTGGAGATTGGAGAGAGTTTTTAGGGGCTGTGTTCTTGAGAGAAAGGTTTGGTTTTTCCTTCTCTTCTTCTTCCATTGATTTCTTCCTCTTGAGTGGATTCGTGGGGGCTTGTTCTGTTGACAAGTTATTACTCACGCATGAGGGAGCATTTTGTAACCCTAATTGTTTAGATCTCTCTACTAGTGGAATCGTCTCGGATTGGATTGCTAGACGTAGGTTGTTTACAACCGAACCAGGGTAAATTCTCGTGTGTCTGCGATTGATTTATTTGTTGCTGTGATTCGTTTGCTACTTCCTATTGCAAGGTCATTTGGGAATTTTGTTGGGTCATTAGGATTAGATTTTTGCTAGCTCTATATTCCTGATCAACTTATTAGGGTTGGTTTTCGCATTGATCCCAAGGCGTTTCGATTTTCCACCCCCAACAAGTGGTATCAAAGCTTGTGGTTTTCTTACAAAGGAAGTTAGTGGCAAAGGAAAGATGGTGTCTTTGGCAACTTTGAACATTGAGAAGTTCACCGTCCGGAATGATTTTTGGATCTGGTAGACGAAGGTGAAGAATGTTCTTATGCAGACGGGGTGTTACCAGACCGTATTCGATGTCTCGAATATCGATAAGGAGGTGAATGCATCCGCTAGGGTGGAGATGGAGAGGAAGGCGTACAGCGCGATTCAGTTGTAGTTATTAGATAATGTTCTGAGGGAAGTCCTGGATGAGGCGACGGCATCTGATATGTGGAAGAAGCTTGAGGGACTCTATATGAAGAAATCCTTCACGAGTCGCCTATATTTGCTTCAGCAGCTGTACACTCTCAAGATGAAGTCTGGATCAGCGGTGAAGGACCACATGGATGAATTGAACAGGATTGTGCTAGAGTTGCGTGGTATGGATGTGAAGATTGAAGATGAGCAGCAAGCGGTTATCTTGTTGTGCTCATTACCTGAAGAGTATAATCAGTTTGTCCGGTCGATGATTTACAACCGGACTACTCTCACTGTGGAAGAGGTGAAGGCGGCGCTTCACACAGAGCAACTATGTGGCAAGGTTCAAAGTAGAGATCATGTGAGTAACCACAAGGAGGCATTGCATGTGAGGGGTTGACATGAAAGGAGAGGAGGCTTCAGGAAGAATAATGACCGCTCCAAGTCGAGACACTCACAGGATAGGTTTGCAAACATCACATGCTACAATTTCCATAAGAAGGGTCATTATTCGAACCATTTTTCTATCAAGAATAGGAAGAAAGGAAAGGAAACCGAGAAGGATTCCGGTTCAGCATATTTAGGGATTGATGGTGAGCAGGTCCATGATGAAAGTATAGATACCGAGATTTTTGCTACAGGGATTGCAGGTGATGCCAACATGGCATGGCTCATGAATAGTGGATGCTCGTATCATATGACTCCTCATAGGAGTTGGTTCGCGACATACCGTTCTAAGAAAGATGGAGGCTCAATCCTCATGGGGAACAATGCATTGTGTAGAACTGCGGGTATTGGAACCGTTCGGATAAAGATGCATGATGGATTAGTGCGTACACTTGCCGATGTGAGGCATGTCCCAGATTTGCGGAAGAGCCTAATCTCCATCGGCGTATTGGACAATGCCGGATGTAAGTCAGTCTTTGAAAAAGACCAACTTCGAGTTTCAAAAGGAGCCATGGTTGTGATAAATGGAAAGAAGGTTGGAAACTTATATGCACTTCAAGGTACCACAGTTGAAGGCGAAGCAGACGTAAGCACTATGAGTGCAGTTTCCGGAGATTCAGCCAAGTTATGGCATTACCGTTTGGGTCATCCATGTGACAAAACGCTTGATGTACTCCGAAGAAGAAAACTAATTGAAGCCTCGAATGAGAGTGTATAATTCTATGAATCCTATGTGTACGGTAAGCAGACAAAGCGATAGTTTAACACGAGGAAGCATACTAGCAAAGGACCACTTAACTATGTACACACCGATGTGTGGGGACAGTGCCCAGTGTCGTCAAGAGGGGGAGCTAAGTATTTTGTCTTGTTTATTGATGATTACTCTCGCAAAGTCTGGATGTACTTGATGAAGTCAAAGGACCAGACTTTTGATATGTTTCGAGAGTGGAAGACCATGGCGGAGAAGCAAATGGGAAGGCACGTGAAGGTACTTAGATTTAACAATGGAGGTGAGTTTAACTCGAGGGAGTTTAGAAATTTCTGCAAACTCCATGGGATCCGCATTCACTTTAGCACACCCGGTGATCCGCAGTCGAATGGTGTGGTGGTGCGGATGAATCGGACATTGTTGGAGAGAGTGCGGTGTTTGAGGCACTGAGCCGGTTTGGGGAAGGAATTATGGGGAGAGATATTCTCGACTGCTATGCACATTGTGAACAGAGTTCATTCAGTGCGATTGGCTACAAGATCCCTGAGCAGATGTGGAGTGGTGAAGCTGGAGATTACTCGTACTTATGCATTGTGGGTTGTCCGGCATACATGCACGAGAGGGGCGACAAGTTGGATCCAAGAGCAAAGAAGTGTGTCTTTCTTGGATATGGCCATGGCGTCAAGGGATATCGTGTGTGCGATCCAGAGGGTCAGAAAGCAATAATGAGCCGACATGTCACTTTTGATGAGGATGCAATGCTCCGGGCAGAGCATTCTCACTCAAAAGATGACACGTCCGCAGAGGAGATTTCACCGGAGAGGGTTAGTCTTCCGGTCCAGCCCACTCAGCGACCAGGCAAAGAGTTGATGGTCGATGCTCTTGTTGAGGGAGATAATGAGGTACATGTTGAGGACCATGTGCAGACACCCGGTACATCTCAGGTACGCGTTGACACTTATGCAGGTGATGATGGAATGCGGAGATCGAAGAGGGTGAAGAAGCGCCAGAAAGATTGGGAGCATGGGATTATGCAGGTTATTCTTTCGATGATATGGCGTCTTATGCACTCAACCTAGAGCACGATGAGCCAGCGACATATGGTGGAGCCATAGTCTCGGAAGATGCCGCTCAGTGGCAATGCGCTATAGAGGAGGAGATGGAGTCCCTTCACTGGAACGACACTTGGGATTTGGTGCCGTTACCTAGTGAGAAGCGTGCTATTGGTTGTCACTGGATATACAAAGTCAAAGAAGGATCAACTCAAGATGGGAACAATGTCAGGTACAAGGCAAGGTTGGTTGCCAATGGATTTGCACAACGGAAGGGTGAAGACTACAACGAGATATTCTCACCAGTTGTGCGTCACTCGTCCATTCGTGTGTTATTGGCGCTAGTAGCTAGCATGGACATGGAGTTGGAGCAACTCGATGTGAAGACCGCCTTACTGCATGGAGATCTTGATGAGGAAATCTATATGCAGCAGCCTGAAGGGTTCAGAGTTGAAGGAAAACAGACTTTGGTGTGCAGGTTGAAGAAATCATTGTACGGGTTGAAGCAGTCACCCAGGAAGTAGTACAAATGATTCGATAGCTTCATGATGGGAGTAGGCTTCGAGAGGAGCATCAACGATCAATGTGTTTATGTTCGCACACTTGAGAATGGATTGAAGATTTATTTGTTGCTCTATGTCGATGACATGCTAATTGCTTCTAATAGTATGGCGGAGGTGAAGAAGCTGAAGGAGAAGATAGGGCAAGAATTCGACATGAAGGATTTGGGGCCCGTAAAAAAGATTCTCGGAATGGAGACTATTCGAGATCGAAAGAAGCATGAGCTTAGATTGTCACAGAAGGGGTATATTCAGAAGGTACTAGCCCGGTTTCGGATGGATAGTGTGAAACCTGTGACAACACCTTTGGGAGCTCATTTTCAGCCGTCGGCAAGTCAATCGCCAAGCACCGATGAGGAGAAGACTTACATGTCGCAGGTGCCATATGCGAGTGCAGTAGGAAGCTTAATGTATGCGATGGTTTGTACACGTCCAGATATTGCACAAGCCGTCGGAGTGGTTAGCAGATACATGGCTAATCCTGGCAAGGAGCATTGGCAGGCCGTCAAGTGGATTCTTAGATATCTGCGAGGCACAGCGAGTGTCGGGATCCTCTATGGGAGAGGATACGGAAAGGTGCTGAAAGGTTACTGCAATAGAGACTACGCAGGTGATAGAGACATGTGGTGATCTACCACGGGGTATGTGTTCAGTTTGGTCACTATCGCGGTTTCGTGGAGGTCGGTCTTACAGTCTATGGTTGAGCTATCGACCACAGAGGCCGAGTTGATTGCAGCGGTGAAAGCTGTAAAGGAGGCCAAGTATTTGAGGAGTCTGCTGAGAGATTTGGGGATGCCGCAGAGTTTGTCACATGTGTATTGTAACAGCCAGAGTGCCATTCATCTGGCAAAGCACCAGGCATACAGTTCGAGGACGAAGCATATTGAGGTGCGCGATTCCTTCCTTGAGTTGAAGAAGAAGGAGATAAAGCTTTAGAAGATTCCAATTGATTTGAACCTCGCAGACATGTTTACCAAGTTAGTTCCCGCCGTCAAGCTCCAGGTTTTCATGGAGCTGATTTCTTTGTTGGCTTAGGTGGCGCCGGAGGGCACATTTTCCGAGACGATGATGATTCTAGAGAGAGGGTCATGGCACGCATCGTGGAGGTGCTGGAGTCATTGGTGATGAGATTTGAATCAAGGTAGAGTGTTGCTTTTTTGTGATTCAAAACCCGTGGACAGTTTTTCCCTGGTGACTCGGTCGAGTAGGAGGCTGCTTGGTCGAGCAGTAAGCTCTCGACCGAGCAGCATGAAGTCTCTGATAGTCCGAGCAGGCATAGAGATTACGGAAGTTTTCCCTCCGACTCGGGTGACTCCTGCTCGGTCGAGTAGGAGGCTACTCATTCGAGCAGGAAGCTACTCGACCAGGCAGCATGAAGGCTTTGTTTGCCCGAGCAGCATGAAGGCTTTGTTTGCCCGAGCAGCCCGAGCAGCCCGAGGGATTTCTGCTAGAAGAGGGATACTGACACTCGGGCTGAGTAGCTAGGCTACTCGACCGATTCGACTCGACTCCACCTAGGGCATGTCTGCTCGACTGAGCTCGACTGAGCAGACAGCCGACTCGGGCCGAGTCGGCTCGGGCCCATGCACGAGAAGCACGGTTTGGATGTGGTTTTTTCCCATTGTTTTGGGTTTGTATTTAACCTATCTATTATTTTCGATTAGGTTAAGCCTCTATTGAGTTTTGTAAGCCTCCATTGAGTTTTTTGAGAGCCTCTTGCTATCCCATTGGACATCGGAGAGAGTTTTTAGGGTTTGTGTTCTTGAGAGAAAGGTTTGGTTTTTCCTTCTCTTCTTCTTCCATTGATTTCTTCCTCTTGAGTGGATTTGTGATGGCTTGTTTCGTTGACAAGTTATTACTCACGCGTGAGGGAGCGTTTTGTAACCCTAATTGTTTGGATCTCTCTACTAGTGTAATCGTCTCGGATTGGATTGCTGGACGTATGTTGTTTACAACCGAACCAGGGTAAATTCTCGTGTGTCTGCGATTGATTTATTTGTTGCTGTGATTCGTTTGCTACTTCCTATTGCAAGGTCATTTGGGAATTTTGTTGGGTCATTGGGATTAGATTTTGCTAGCTCTATATTCCTGATCAGCTTATTAGGGTTGGTTTCCGCATTGATCCCAAGGCGTTTCGGTTTTCCACCCACAACAATCTGTAAGTGTGTAATTTCAAATTTCATAACTTTCGTTATTAGTTTTACTCTCAATTTGTGAGAGTGGTTGCTTGATCCCAGGCTATGGGAATCAAGGTTATCAATCGTTGTATTGATTACACTTGTAGTGTTGCTACAAATGGGTTGAAAGGAAAACTCAAGCTAGGGTTTTAGCTTGAGTATCTGGGTGGTATCCCAGGTGGTAGGGACGTAGGATTACCGGGAACAAGTCGGGTTTGACTTTGGTGATCCGAACCCTTGAAACATATTGTGTTTGTATTACTTATTGTTGTTTCTTTATAATTCCGCATCTTTGTTGGATATGATTTTAATTAGACGTTAATTCTTAATTAATTTTAAAAACACTATTCAACCTCCTTCTAGTGTTTTCCTCATAACCATGGTCCTTACAGTGCCGTCACTGACTGTGTATTATCACTGACGGTTATATCTTGCCGTCAGTAAATCCTACTAAAATTTGACATTTACTGACGACATAGAGGACCGTTAGTAATGGTTTCGTCAGCAAAGACATATTTTCTTGTAGTGCTTTATAATTTATATTACTTTGGTACGTATATAAGTAGGGGAGACATTAACATGATTTTATTGTTTGTTTTCACATAATGGGTGTCATCATCAAAAGGGGGAGATTATTGGATATTGGCTATAAGCCTACTATTGTTTTGATGATGATCACCACATTATATAGTTGCTAATGACTCTACATATTTTAGTCTCAGAATTATCATTGATTATCTTGATGAAGAGACAAAGCATTGGATGATGGGATAACGGTTTCAAGGCTTTGGAGTAAAAGCATTGCATGAAGATTGAATACTTCAAGTGTCATTTTATATTTATTCTTCATGTATTTTGCTTTTCCTTATAAAATATTTGTTAAGCCATGAATAGATGCACACACGCACATTCATATACATCATTTCATCTTAGGGTATCATATAATTAGTCTAGAACCTCCATCCTATTTGATCCCTAGACCAAAACACTCTTTATAGTGTCTTTATACCATGATCAAACGTCTGGTATAGAGTCATCAGACATCTGGCTTGTCTGATACATTTTTCCTCAGACACAGCCATTTGACAGTCGTCTGAAGCTCATTGGATAGACGTCTGAATAGTGAATCAGATGTCTGACTGGTGAACTCCAGACGTCCGTTTAGTGTGTGTAAGTTTTCATGAGCTCTCTATTTTTCTCACCCACATTTTCTCGCCCGTCTGGTGAAGGATGATCAGCCGACTAAATAGTTGATCAGTTGTCTGATAATACTTCTTCGACATCTGGTTGTTGGGAGACTGGACAACATTTTTCTTCTGTCCATCTCTACTGTCAGCCATCTGATGTTATGTTCCAAGACGTCTGAACAATTGATCAGCCACCTGGGAACACTTCACCAGATGTCTGATGACTCAGCTTTTTTGCCCGTTTGTAGCCGTTGGGCTACGATTTTCTTGGTTTTCTTTCTTGGTTTTTGTGCCGATTTGAGAGAGTATTTAACACAGTTTATGAGGCAGATTTGAGGACTCTTCCACACACAACTCAACACATAGTGTGATCATTTGAGAGTGTATTTCTTGTGGCTTTTTACTGGAAGAGATTTCTTTCCCTCATTCATCTCCTTCACTTAAAGCATGATCTAGAGGTTAAATCCCTAGCGTAAGGAGAAGCTTCCAAGTGCATCAAGCTCATCATCTTCAGCACTTGGTTTCCAATCTTCCATGCCTGCATCTACACATTAGTAAGATCTATTCAAGGCATAGGTAATATTGTATTTCGTTTTGTTTCTTTGCAAAACCTAGCTCTCGGGTTGTGAGAGCATTGTGGAGGGTTTACTCCATTCTAGGAGGGTTTACTCCTTTGGGAGGGTTTACTCCCATGTACTAATGAAGTGGGAGAATTGCAACCAGGCGCCTGGTTGTGGTATTGGTTGATTGTGTCTGCGAAGGGCTAGTGAAATTCATGGAGTACGATTGCAATGTGGAACTGGAGTAAGATCGCCAGTGTTGGGATCCAAACCAGGATACGCCTCGTGTGTTTGCGTTTGCATTGGTATATTTTCTTTGTGTGGTGGTTGTTGTTGAGCATATTATTTTTATTTCAACAGTTTTGTGTGTTTAATTATTAGTAAATTTTTAATTACGTATATTTGCTTGCCATTACACTATTTATGCTCGGTTTAGTGTATGCTGTGTAGCCACAGGTCTCAACAGCTTAGGCCATGTAGCTGAATTGTTTCTTAATTGTTGGTGACGTGAATCCAGGGGTCTGCAATTCCATTGAAATTATCTAATTTTACCAATCAAAAGTTATGAGGCAATGGTACCTCAAGTATCTTTTGGATGAATATGGGATCTCTTTGCTCATTATCCAGATACACTTGCCTTCTCTTACTCACATTCTCAAGTTTCATCATCCTTTCATTCCTTATGTGTAGCTTCTTCTCATCTTACCTCTCATTAGGGTCCATGATTTCATATACCAAGGCCACATGACTATAGTCATAACAATGTTATTGGCTCATCGTTTGATGCCACCTTTACCGCATCCCCAATCATCATGGAGAATTCGGTTCCCTTTTGCCTTACATCTCTTATGATTCTCTAACACCAAGGTGCATGTGGCCTCTTTCTCCTTCCATTCTACCTCTGCCATTGTTTGTAATGTTATATTGATGTTGCAAAAGGGGTTAATGGAAAGGCTGTTATGAAGGTCGTTGAAAATGTTTGTCAAGGGATGTTTATAAGTTTGATAGTGATGTAAATTTGGATGTTAATGCACAATGACAAGGACCCTCTTACAAAACTAGGTTAAGAGCTCATGCATCTGAAACATCTGAGTCCTTGTCTGCCGAGATTGTTCATGTGTTCCATATTGTAAAGCAAGTGTTCGGAGAATATTACCATGCCGCTAGGGATATGTGAGGATGTTGCTGGGAGAGTTGATACGGATGTTAATGATTGTTGACTGGCTGCGACGGGCCGATGACAGTGTTGACATTATTAATGCTTTTCCTACGATCGGGGGATGGTTTGGTTCTCTGGTGATGGGATTGTGCAGGCTCTTAGCTAGGGGGGTGTAAATTATTAATTTTTTTATATAATAGAAATTTTTTTTACAAATGATAGTTTCATTTTTATTATATAAAAATTGATAAAAATTTATATCTTATTCATTCAGCATATTATAAAGTTTTGTTTTCTATAATTTTAACGAGTAGATTATAGTAAAATTTCACATATTAAGCATCATTTTCATGTGCTTTCCTATTTTGGGCAAGGTATAATATTATTGCGTTTGTTATTGAGTTTTCAGTTTTGACTAGGTCATATCTATACCCGTCCAATAAAGAATGAGATCTCCTTACCTTCATTGAAAGGCCACTTCACACATGTCCTTATCAATTACCTGATTAATTCTTAAAGCAAGGTTAGGCCTTGGACGGTTCGTTGGATCTTGTTGGGCTTATGGACCTAAGTTGAGTCCAGAAACATGGGCCTTAAGTCAGGCACAACAGCAAAGCCCACTGGACCCTTGACATGTGATTTCATTAAGTGATTAATGGCCCATGAACTGACTTCTTGGTTCCTTACCTCGCTCAGCTTAAACAGAACATATGTGACTCACCGACACAGAGAACCACAGGTTACTATCGGCAGGGTTGCCACTTGGGATTCGTTTTCACAAAGCAAACAAATAAAAAAAAATTGAAAACAAAATAAGATAAGATAAGCAGTGCATTGGATCAAAGGTCCCAACTCCGTTTAAATTGGTTTGTGAGTGATGCGATAAGGCCCGCTAATCTTATTTCAATGCTGGCGCTCTCTCGGCGAGTCTGGTGGTCCAAATTTTTCGTCTTTATCGCCGTTGATCGGACGTCCGGTCGGCATCGGCCAATCATGGACGCACCCACTCGTGAGCCATGTGGCGGGAACGGTGCCACGGGTGGTGGGGTGGGTTCGAGTCTTAATTTGTTGTTCGATTGGACAAATGATGACAGGGACTGCTCACCACGATGGATCAATTACCTTTGGGCATGATTTGGTTGTGCGATATGCGTCCGTTTTCTGGCCAATGACGTCATATGCCTAAAATATATTAATCATGTTCCCTTCAGAGTTTTGACTCGGTGGGTTGAATACATCTCTTGTGAGTCAGACTTGGCGTGTTGAATCAATACCGACTGTTAAGCTCGTCATCAATGAATGCATTCAATGAATGACTGTTCAGCTCGTCATCAATGTCGACGGCTCGGATCAAATACAGCTCGGACCCGACTCCAATAGCTCGAATCGGCGCCTATTCAACACATGGTCAGCTTGCTCGGTACACAATCAACTGACCACGTTATCACATGTAGACAGCTGCATCGGAATCATATTCCGACAACTTCAGCGGTAAGAAAACATCCATAAACATGACTCACCGGCGCTCAGAACCACAGGTTTTTTATCGGCAGGGTTGCCACTTGAGATTCGTTTTCACAAAACAAACAAATAAAACAAATTGAAACTAAATAAGATAAGATAAGCGGGGTATTGGATCAAAGGGCCCCAACTCACTTTAAGCTCTCTCTCTTTCTTGTTTAATCTTTTTGTGATGTTGACGAAATCCTAATTGGAGATGCTAACGGGCACTTCTCATTTTTTTTTTTTAAAGTCTAGACCCTCGGCCATAAAAATTGTAATCTGACGACGATTCTTACAAGCCTGTGATAATGACCTTGTTTAGGATATGATTGATGCGATTAGGCCCACTAATCCTAGTTTAATCCTGGCGCTCTCTTGTCGAGTCTGGTGGTCCAAATTGCTGTTGATGGATCGGCCGGTCGGGCTCGGCCAATCGTGGACGCACCCATCCGTGAGCCATGTGGCGGGAACGGTGCCACGGACGATCGGGTGGGTTCGAGTCTTAATTTGCTGTTCGATTGGACAAAGTATGACTCACGATGATGGATCAATTAATAGTGCACCCCTTACATGTACCATTTAACGCTTGGTTAACATCGTGACATGTCACTTGTCAGTACAATCTTGCGTTTGATCTACTTCTTTGTGTACACACACATGTATGGCTAGGATCCAGGCAAACTCGGTCTTAGGTGGTAAAATCTCAGCTACAAATTTGGAGGATCTTCCCAGGCCCCTCGCTGCTTTATTCTCAACTGTCTTATTCTTTTTATCATTTTCGCCGCATTCGAAGAAAAATCCTGGTCGCTTTCTTTTCCTTTTATTTACTTTTTCTTGGGGGGCAGCCTGCAGCCAGGATTAGTTTGGCCACTGACCAGCGTCAGAGTCGAGTCAATTTTGGTTAGCATATTAATTTCCAGCAATTACGAGAAAATGGTCAGAGGAGAGAACAATGTGCAGGGTTGAACCCTAGAAATAGAAATACAACGTTGTGTATGCCCAACAAATGGCAACGCGTGCATGTGACCCAATCTCAGCCCACACACCTTGGAGGGTGGAGCTTTTTAGCGGTCTTTAATGCCCCCCCTAATTTATTAGGTACATGTCGACCACTCTCCCACGCGTGCCATCTTTGTTGGGCTGGCCATGATCTTGACTGATTTAACTCCTGTTGTTAACTATAATGCTGGCCCCCTCCTACTTAATTGTCCTCTTGTCTCTAGCATCCTTCCTTCCCTGTCCTTTTGCCTAGGCATTAGGCAACCCTAAATATGTCCCCCACTCAAGCCTTTGTGGAAGACAGTTGCCATTGATGGGTTCACTCATTAGCCCCCATTTCTTAGCTCATGTCTAGTACATAGATGCTACTACCTATATGCCAACAACCCCTCCTCTCCATTCTAATTTTGGCATGTGTTACAGCTTTGGGCCGGCCCCCAAAGACACAATGAATATTGACGCCCGTATATGCGGAGCCTGCTAAGGAAGGCAAAGCGACCCGTCGAGCCCGTCGAGCCCATGTAAATGCCCGGCTGTTTACTTGGTCAAAGGCAATTCGCATCATGTCTATTAAGCCACCACGTCTCTAATTAGAAGAGGTGGGCAAATGGGCTCAGTAATGGCGAATGGGCAGGAATAATGTACGCGCCACTATCATGGCGAAGCGATTATTTGTCAACAAGACCGAAGGGACGACTCCGCCAATAAAAGGACTAAACCTCAAAGGAAGAGATTAGGTCAACAGAGGTACTAAGTGGTAGGTACTCTGACAACACCTACTCTTTACTTTCCACTACTTATTTCTTCCTCCTTGACTCGGTGTGCCAGCTCCTCAGACGATCTCCCATCAGATCGATCCCGCTGCCACGTGTCTCTCTTAAGTTCCATACTAACTTAAGTATCGAAGGTGATTTGGATCGGAACCCAGATCCGACCCCTCTAACAATTTCCTGTGGTGCAAATCGCTCGGCAGGTGATCTTCTAAGTAGTTCAGAATGCCTCTGAACTAGGTCGGTCTTCATCCAAGTAGTTCGGTCGCATCAATCCAGACCCGAGCTACCCAACATGTGGGCCTGATCATTCCAACTGATGAGGATCCACGCTGACTCTAGTCATCCAAGTCAGTCAGTACTCTTTACTATTGACCGGAACCCAACGGTCAACTGTTGACGCCGTCTGTGGGAAACAAATCAGTCAACATCCCGAGGCAACCACTAAGCCATGTCGATTGGACCCACCAGAAATGGACCGATCCTCGGCCTGAATGAGGACGCACAGAACGTCCAAGATGAGGCCGAGTCTTCTTCAGAGGTACTAAGTGTAAACTTGGTCTCTCAAGAACAATTCAACACTTTCACTCAGTCGGTCAATGCCAGCTTCGCGGCATTGACTGCTGCCATCCAGCAGATCACTCAACAACCAATTCAGGAGGTTGCAACGCAGCCGTCCCCCATTCCAGCACAGGCCCCCATGGGGCACGATCTACACCAAGAAGTCAGAGGGGTGCAGAACTCAACCCTGAACTGAACCTTCCACTCAATTTTACTCCCGCCTCTCAGCGAAGGACCGAAGTCGGCCATAACAGCGGAGGTCACAGTGACAGAAGGGAGGGCAACAACAACTGATCATATGGGCGACCACTAGGGCATGGGCCCTCCAACAACGAACGGGGTACTCACAGCGGCATGGAACATGCAAATGTTCGAGATGCCCAATCCCATAGTCACACTCACACACGACCCACGACTGGGCAGAAGTGCGAGGGGAGCCCACTTCATCAAGGTTCTCTCAATTGCTGGAGAGGAAGCACCGTCAGATCTTCTAGTGCCTCAATGTACCGACGGGCTCA